>VZTI01003364.1:1141791-1376850 GCA_013397865.1 Struthidea cinerea | reverse complement strand
TCCTCCCACTTTATATATTGAATATTATGTCACATGATCTGGAATATCCCTTTGGTCAGTTTGGGTCACCCGTCCCAGCTCAGGACAGGTGTTGTCTCCTCCCAGCCTCCCATGCACCCCCACCTTCCTCACTGGTGTGGCAGTATGAGAAGCAGAAAAGGCCTTGGCTCTGTGTAAGCCCTGCTCAGCAATAGCAAAAACATCTCTCTGTTATCAGCCCTGTGTTCAGCACAAATTCAAAACACAGCCCCATATCATAGTTGAAGAAGACCAACTGTACCCAAAACCAGCACACCAGCCAAAACCAGCACACCAATGCATATAGTATTATCAAAAAGGTGGATTTTTTAGATTGAAGGGAATGTTTGTTTTCCTGTGCTGTGAAGGAAGGCAAAGGCCTGGCCGTTCAAGGAGTGGGGTGGAATTGCATGGGCCCCAGCTGCAGGGCAGGCTGGCTGGAGCAAGGACCTGCATAGTGTGTGACTCTGAGACTTGCTGTGCCTCAGCTGCTTCAGGCAGGTTCAAGTGGGCTCCAAGAACCACTCCCCACCTGCTCCTGGTTGTGGGTCCCAGAGCTTGCAGACAGCTGCCTGCATCCATCACCGAGCCAGCTGTGGCAGGTTGCTGCAGAAACAGCAGATACCACTCCTCTCCATGGTCTTGTGTTGCTGCACAGCGATGGAATCTCCTGGGAGGGGGCAACTACAGATCTGCCTTTGATGAGAGTGCTTCTTAAGATATGAAGTGTCTGAGGGGCTGCATGTCAGCACACCAAATGTGACAGGCCATGTGCTTACAAGTGCCCCTTCTTTTCACTGCTTCCTTCCTTTCTTTTTCCTTGCTCCCTGCAAGTTGGTAGCTGCTGTTTATGGCTGGGGACTGTGCACTGCACTACTTAAATCGCTGTCAGCACTGAAAAAGTAGAAAGACCGGTTTTGTATGCAGTATAAACATGCTAGTGGTTGTAACTTAGCAGAATTGCTCTTGAAGTGTAAAGAGCTTTTTCATAATGGAAGTAATCTTCATGGGTTAGATAAACTGTTTTGAAATGAGAAATCTTACGACATGTCTTTAAAAGACACTTTTGAAGAAAGTGATATGATGAGTAAGGAAAAACAAATAGTTCTTCAGCCTTCACCTTCCTTTTGTCTCCTGTGTGTCATTATGAGCTGATCCATTTGAGTGAGGCAGGATTTGTTACAAGGATCACTTGCAGGAGAATGAGTGTAACTGTACTTCTCTGCAGAGTCGAGCACCAAAAGACTAAAATTTTCTTGAGCTCTGCTGGCATAATTCCAACTGCAGTGCTGTTACGAAGGTTAAAGCTTGGTGCACAGAGCACCTGCATTGAAACCCGGTGGCAGTAAAAAGAATCCACAATGGAAAACTACAAACTGTTTTTCGATGCACCTGAGCAGATAAACGATTAACGCTCAGTGTGTTTTTTGAGCTGCTGGATCTGTTCCCGGGCTGTTCTTGAGCTGGTGCATCTCTGATGCTTAAAGGCACAAAGCTGGTGGGAGCACCAGTCAGCAGAGCACACTTGTTCGTGGGAGAAGCCAGGCACGTCCTGCATCCTGATGGTGATGTTGCCCTGGATAAGACCATGGGAAGTCTTGCAGCAGGCAGCTAGTGCTGTCGCTAGAGGGGTGGATATTTCCCAAATTATGTTGTTTCAGGGCTGTTTTGTGACCTGAATCACAAGGATTTTATAGCCTTTCTAAAAAGGTTTTCACAGTATTGTTAGGGTTGGAAAGGGCCTCTGGAGATCATCCAGTCCAGTACCCTGCCAAGCAGGGTCGCCTGGAGCAGGTGACACAGGAATGGGTCCAGAGAGTTTTTGAATGTCTCCAGAGAGGGAGGCCCTGCAATCTCCCTGGGCAGCCTGTTCTAGTGCTCTGTCACGCTTGACATAAAGAAGTTCTTCCTCATGTTGAGGTGAAATTTCTTGTGTTTTAGTTTATAGCCATTGCTTCTCATCCTGTCTCTGGGCACTACTGAAAAGAGCCTGGCACCATCCTCTTGGCACCTGCCTGTCCTGGCTTCAGCCAAAGAGAGGGTTAATTTTTTGCAGTAGCTGTGAGGCGGTAGAGCCTGGAGCTGTGTGGGCATGGCTAAGACCCTAATGTTATTGGGTACCATCTCAGGTCATTGACAGGGGTGGGGAAAAGGGACTCCCTCTCCTGCTTTTGAGAAGAAGGGTGTTCCTTCCAGTGAGAAAAAATGTAATTGGGAAGAGCAGGTAGGTATTTATCACTGGCTTTCCATGTAAATAGTTTCTTTGTCTTACATGTTTTGTTATATTGCTGTTACTGTTCCTTTTGTTATCTCATTGCTGGTTCCAGGAAGTTGTTCTTACCTGTCCCGTGATTTTCACCTTTTGTGCCTCCATCCCCAGAGCAGGAAAGGGCAAGGGGAAGCTGGTGGAGAACGAGCAAGTGGCATCTGGTTTGGAAGAGTCTTGGTGGGGGTACTGACATGGGGCGTACCATTCCTAAACCTCACCACCACCTCTGAGATAATCATATGCATTAATGAGATCCCCTCTCAGTGTTCTCTTCTCCAGACTAAACAGGCCCAGCTCCTGCAGTCTCTCCTCATAAAAAAGATGCTCCAGACCCCTCATCATTTTTGTGACCTCTGCTGGACCCTCTCCAGTAGCTTCTTGTTTCTTTCCTACTGAGGAGCCCGGAACTGGACACAGCAGTCCAGATGTGACCTCACCAGGGCCGGGCAGAGGGAGAGAATCACCTCCCTCGACCTGCTGCCCATACTCTTCCCGATGCACCCCGAGATACCCTTGGCCCTTCTGGTCACAAGGGCACTGCTGGCTCAGTCTACTTGTCACCCAGCAAGACTCCCAGGTCTTTTGCAGCAGAACAGTTCTCTAGTCAGTCAGCCCCCAGGTTTTGTTTTGACCTTTGTTAATCATAGTATTGGATTGTTTTGTAGCCCTTAGTCTGCCAAATCCTTCTGATTGTTTTCACTCTGGATGTGCCCTCTTGGTGCTTATTGGCTGTAATCACCCCCTTGCTGTTGAGAGGAGAGACAGTAGTGCAGTGCTCCTTTAGTCTGGCAGTGGTGGGTATGGCTGAAGCCAGAGCATCAAGCTGTACCCAGGCAAGTCAAAGAGAAGCTGAGGCACCTCTTGGAGCAGCTGTCTGGTACCCCCTGCAGACTGTGCAGGGTTGCTTGTCTCCTGATGTTTTCTTACCTTGGCAGGAGACTTTTCTGGAAATCCTGGAAAGGAGCAGAGTTTACTAGGCCAGAGGGAGAGAATCTGGGTGAAGTGAGAAGGGGAGTTTGGCTGGGGCAGAGATGATTTGTTAATCTTGGGTTTGGTGACTCTAATCTGAATCTGCCTTGTTGAAAATGCTGTTGGGAGAAGCAAGGGAAGAAATACTACTGAAAGAATTTAAATCAAATATCTCAAAGCAAAGAGGAGGTAAACAGCCTATTTTAACTCACAAGTAGTTTTGCTGGTCTTCATGTAGAAGTGTTTCTGCAAAATCATCCCTGACGGGAGGCAGGGATCAGCAGGGCTCTATGTAGGATTCCTCACAGTAGAGCAGCCTCACAGTAGAGCTGCCTCAGTTACTGAGAAACGTGTATGCTGAGCATTATTTTGGCGTAGGTGGCATGTGTTGGATTTGAGATGTTACTGCGTTGTAAACCACAAGTCCACACTACATGTAATTACACTAAGACTTTCAAAAAAGCAGGAGGCTGTGAAACTTCAACCCAAATGAGGCTGCCTGAAAATAAGAGCAAACTATGTGGAGGAGGGGAAAACTGACTGTTTCTTCCATTGTTCTCTTATTTCAGGGTCTACACTGTGATTTTGCTTGTCTAATGTTCCATTATTTAGTGAACAGACCGTCAGAAGAGCGAGTCCGTGAGATCATCGTTAATGCTGTAGAAATTGAGCAGGTAATCCTGGCTATGACAGCCTCGTGGGCAGCACAGGCCCAGTCTGATGCATGAAATAAACAAATCAACGTCTTAACTTTTGGGATTCCGTGTGTGATACTTGGCTTAGGCTTGGATCCCTGATACAATTCTTTCCCTCTTCCTTAATGGTGACAATAAGTCAGAGACTTTCTGATTCAGTTGTCAAGCAACTGGGGGAAGCTGAAGCTGGCAGCTGGTTTTCTCCTTAATGACAGAAAGGCAGGAAAGCTGTCTTATTTGATATTGAATAGAATAGTTCCAGTTGGAAGGGACCTACAATAATCATCTAGTCCAGCTGCAACTGTCTCCTAGAGAGGAGTTTGTTTACATCTGTCCTTTCAGGATCTTTGTTTCTCCCTATTGTGTTCACATATCTGCTTGCCCTCAGGAGGAGGCAGGGTCTGTTCTGGCCACGTGTATCATGCTGGGTTCTGACTTTTTCTGAGGTTGATGTCAGGTTCTTTCATGTGAAATGCTGCCCTTCTGCAGACACAAGTTTCTGCATGGCTGAGTATTTGGCAGGATTTTAGTTTAGTTTTCTTTCCTGTTGTCATCTAACTCCTGTGATGATGACAAATGTTCCTGCTTGGTCTCACAACACTGACAGGTATTGCATCAGTTCCTAAACATGCACATGGCTGGGTTCAGCACTCATATAATCACTGCCGTCTCTGATCTGTCATTCTATAATGGCTGGAAGCCATGAAAACTGGTGATCTCTGGATTTATCCCTGTTCCCACTAGTATGGTCTGTAGGTTTACTGAAGTTGGGGCTTAAGCTTACACTGAAGCTTATGCTGGGGGAGTGGGGAAAGGCAGATTAGAGGGGCAGTGATAAAAATCTTGTGCCTTTTCCAGAATAATAGGCTAAAAATAAAGGAAGATACAAACAGTTACTGAAAACAGAAGATACTTGTTGAATTTAGTGATGCAAGTTATTTATTCAGACAACTTCCTGGGGAGCCTGGAACATCACAAATTATATTACTGTGAAACACAGGTGTCTTCTCTCCTTTTTCTTCTTAAATTTCATTTCTCTAAATGTCATCTGTATTTTAACTTCTAGGAGTTTCTAACAGAGGCATTACCTGTGGGTCTGATTGGAATGAATTGCACCTTGATGAAACAATACATTGAATTTGTCGCAGACCGGTTACTAATGGAGCTTGGGTTCTCAAAGGTAAGAGATGCAGTTGCCCCAAATGCTGGCCTGCCAGTGCAGCCCAGGAAGGCTGTCAGCACAAAGCACTCCCTTGTCATGCCGGGGAGCAGGTCATATTTAACACAGGGACTTCCCGTGAGTGACAGCTGAAACCACAGCATTAATACCTATGCTTCACTGTAAAAGAACAAGAACAATTTAGGCCATTGTTTCCCTTCAGCTGCTCAGCAGGTTTGTAATGGGAAACATAAGCTGTGCTCAGATGCTGCAGTGCTTGAAGAATAACAAACCCCTTGCACAAGTGAACTTCACCACAGACCAAACTCCTGGGAGTGGCAGGTACTGAATTTGCTTAGATAGGTGTCCATAGAGCCTACAGGATATTGCAGCCAGAGGCGGTCTAGTTTGAAAGAGTTTGACAGTTTTGTTTGTTGTGGGGTTTTTAAAGCATTATTTCCCTGTCAGAATCACCAGTGTAATAGTGTTTTCCTTCCCCAGGTCTTTCATGCAGAAAATCCTTTTGATTTCATGGAGAATATTTCTCTGGAAGGAAAAACAAATTTCTTTGAGAAGCGGGTTTCGGAATATCAACGTTTTGCTGTTATGACAGAAACAATGGACAATGTCTTCACTCTGGATGCAGATTTTTGACAAACTGGCAAATGAATGGTGACTGTTTCCTCATCTCCCTTTTTGCTGTGAAGTTGACTTAATTTCCTCTCACGGAATCAGAGTCTGCTGGGATTTTTTCCTGGGTGTTCATGTTGTTTGTCAGAGGAGTAAATATATTTCTCTCTGTGTCATTTGAATAAAAAAAGGGGGATCATTTATAAAATTTATATGGCTTTGTGAAAGGATGGCCTTTTTAAGATTCCCTTGACTCATCTGCTGTCTATGCTGTCTTTAAAAATGACATGGATACTACTACTTTTTTAACACTTTGTGTTTTAAGAAAGCAAACTGCATATTTACCTCATGTTATGGTGTTTTAATCTGATAACTAGATGAGGTGTCACTCCATGTAAAAATGTTGCTATAAATTATTTTCCTGTTTTATATTTTCATGTTTAGAGATTTTGTCTAGAGTAAAAGCTCTTCTGTTTCAGCCTGCTGCAGATACAGTAATAATTGAATGTGGGAAGACATTAAGGAGGTCTGAACTGTAGAATATTATTAAACCCAGGAATTAAGTTTGATTTCGCCATTAACCTAGGTTCTGTCTGAAAAAAAAATTTTTTTCAGTTTGGAAAACGGATGGGTCGTGGTAGGCATTTAATTGAAATACATGTGATTCTTGTCTTACAACTGTTACTGAACAGGTCAGTGGACTTTAAATGGTTCTTGAAAAGGCACACCTGTTAACAGTGGAGAAAAACCACATGCTGTAGTTTTTTGGCTTGTGCTGCCTGTTTTTCCTTGCGTCACTGATCAAGTGCCTTATTAAGCAGTCTGTAGTTGTGTTGTGTTTGTAATCATCCGACACTGAAACAGCCAGCTCTGGGTGTTGTCAACCTTCCCACTGTCATACTAGGTGATTTGATATTCTCCCCTTCTTGGCTGCACTTGTGCATTGAAGGGGTGAAAAGACATATCATTCCAAGGAACTATCCCTTGAGGTGCTACAAACATACTACTGGGGCGGTAAGGAAGCACCCAGTAATGTATGAAGGGACGTCAAGTGGGACCTATAGTGTCAACCATTGGAACCATTGTCACAGAAGAGCTTCTGAAAGAAGGTGTTAAACCTTTCAAAAACAAACCCAGAAGTAGTATGGAGTAGCAGCATCTTACAAGGGACTGTTGTTTGGTTTTTGATTGTGTGCCTGAAAACTGTCTGTCATTTTTTGATATCACAGGCAGAGAATGGAGCGACTGAAGAACGGCTAACGTGCTGCAGTGGTACTTGGGGTGGGAGAGATACTATTCAGCTGTACCTGATTTATCTGCAAATAGATAGGCTCTTTTTTTTCCAAAGATGAAGTGAGTGTACAAGAGATAGACAAAGGGTTCTGCTTTATTAAACCTAAGCATTTTTCATAATGTTCAGCATTTTGTGAAAGAGCTTTTGTAAATCTTACTGTTGCAAACATCTGCTGCTGCTTTTGATACACCTGGCATGAGCTCAGCCGACAGCCAGGGTTATCAGTGACGGGGTGATGTGTTATTTCCCTGCCAGCCCTGATCAGCCGTAGTTCTGGGTACCTGAGTTCCATGAAACAGGTCCACTGCCTTAGCATATTTCCTAGTGGACAACTGTCCCTGCTATAAAAATAAGCAGCAAAATGGACTCTGGTTTTTTAGTCTCTGTAAAAGATCAGGAGTATGTACTGAGCATGGAAATGGAACAGCTTTTTTTTCCTAGAGCAGAGCCTGTGTCATTTGACTTAAGGTACTTGAAAGAAGGCAGAGGGGAACCTGGAGAATACAGAGAAAGGCTGGAACTGGTGGCCCTCTCTAACATCCTGCAACTGCAAAAGAACTGTGGACTCAGAGGGAAAATCCAGCACCTTTTGGAAATACTGAGTTGATAGGGGAGAAAGAGAAAATATTGTAAATGGGTCTGTTGTTAGAGTAATGGAACCTACCGGGTCACTGAAAGTACTAAAAAGCGTTTATTTTGAGTCTTGTGAAATATGATGAGAGTATAGAGAGTATTCTAATATGAAACTGCAACATGCTCAGGTTCTGTAAGTGTATATGAGATACCAAAGTTTGGTACAACAGCTCGCATTCAGTTTGTGTGTAAAATATGCGTGTAGTTTCAATAAAATTTGAGTGTGGGTAAGCCCATGCCTTCATTTACAAGTTACATGCTTCCTTGTGAAATCCAAAGTGATAGAATTGGGACGTGACAGGGTAAGTCAGTATTCACGGCTTTTGGGCTGTGGGAGAAAGTTATAAGTGCTCCATATATTGTCTTGCGCTTTTTGGAGCTCTTGACTTGCTCTTTCTTGTTCCTGGGAATAAGTTTTGCAGTCTAATGAGCAAACAAATGGGTTTGGTTTTTGTTTGTTTATTTTGTTTTTAATTGGGATTTCCTGGCTGAAGGAGAAATCTTTTCTGAATCTGTAAGATTCAATGAAGAAACGCTCCAAAAATGTATTTTCAGTGGGTGGTACCTGATCTATCAAGGGCATCATGCCCTTGGGGCAGGCACGCTGACTGCCTGGGCACAGCATCATGGGGTTCAGCCCCTGAGCTGGGGCTGGCAAGGCACCTGCCTGAAGCCAAGCACTGGTCACCTTGGTCTGAGCTGGCACAGCTTCATACCTGCTTGCATCAGCACTCTCAGGGCTGTAACTTCAGAAGTCTTGCTCTGCAGCCCCTTTGTGCCTCCTTGAGACAGGCATGAAGGGCACAACGTCCCTTCTCCCACCAGTGCTGGGTACTGGGCAGAAACCCAGTGTGCCTTCTGAGGGCTCTGTGTGTCTTACGCTGTGGCCATCAAGCTTAAAAAAGCCTGATGGGTGTGTGTGTGGGAGAGAAGGTGCAAAGCATCTCTTCAGTGTATGTGGTCTGTGTGCTCTGAGCTGGAATAAGGCTGGTGTGTGACTTCCACTACAGTTCCAGTGGGACAGAGAAGGCGCTTCCTGGAGGTGTTTGTCTCATAGTGAAGAACATGTCTGCGATGGTCAGATGAGCAGAAACCTGTCTCTGGGGGCTGCAATAGGAGCTGAGGCTCATGGGAAGAATCCCCCCTTTTAAATTCCAAAGTGGCCTCTGTAGTTCCCATTGTTCCCATTCAAGCAGACATGTGCCCCCCAGCAAATCCATGAGCTGATTGTCAGTAGCCACAAGCAGACGGCTGTGAAACCACTGTAGCTCAGTGAGTATTCCCAGCCCTTGCTGGGAAATAAAAGAAAGTGGGTGAAGGCAGGGCAATTAGCAACCTCTTTCTTAGTGTTTTTGGACTGGTAAGATTTTTGCAGCAGATGAGGATGCTGTGTGTGTGGCAGCACTCTCGGAACTGTGGCCAGCCCCTGGCTGGCTGACACTGTGCTGATCCACTTCCACCACATTTCTTGTCCTTGTCTTTGAATGATGAGGGCTTTGACAGAGCAAGCATGGCCCCCTGCCCGTCACCCAGCCTACCAGAGGAGCATCTTCCTTCTAGCCTTCCTAAGGGGATGATCTGGGCTGGTTTTTCCTCCTGGTGGAGCCCTTGAGTCAGCAAATATTAATGTTTCTGTCATTATTATCTAGAGCTCCTTCTGGGAGTCAGTCACTGGCGATGCTAATGCGTTAATATTACGTGTAGCCGAGTTTGTGTTTGCCAGGGGGATGCCTGTGTGCCTCGGCCCCGCTGCCCACACTGCACCCCGCAGGAATGCTCATGTGCGCGTACAGACTCTGCGCTTGTGCGTACGGGTGTGCACGTCTGGCACACAGGGATGTGCACACTCACCACATACCAGCAGAGTTGAGGGGAGAAGCTGTTGAGTGTCAGGCTTTAGCAAACCCTCTCCCTGGAGCAGAAGGGCAAGGTGGGCACTGTAATATTGCTGTTAAGAGATGCTATCCCTGGTTTGCGGGCAGCTGCTGCCTCGCCCTGCTTCCCACAGCCTGGGCACAGACAATAGCAGCAGTACTGCCTGGGCACAGATGGGCAGTGGTCCCATCCCATCATACATAATCTGGCTCTAGGAACCAGGCCTGCCCTGAGGATAGAACTGTGCTCTGCTAACTTTAGCTGAAGTTTTTCAGCCTGAACTGCTGGTAAATCTCAGGAATAGCTGATTTTGGCCAGTGTGGAGCGCACATTTCTGCTTTGAACAGTAACTTTGACACTTGGCTATTTGAGTGTACTCATGTGGGCAGGCTTGGGAATTCCCTGTTGAATTTGACCCTTCTAATGAAATGAGAGGATTTGTGAGTGACAGACATGAGATTTCCATGACAGGCAGCAGTGCAGCCAATATCGCAGCTTCTTGTGGAGCGCTGCTGATCAGGGGCTCCTGCCCTGCAGATCCTTTTTTACAAATCTGCTTGAAGGGCTTACCTGGGAAATGTCCTCCTTCCAGGACTTCTATTGCTTTGCCAGCACCATTCATCACTGCATTGGCTCTCATGTGGCTGCTGGTGGGTTCATGGGGACAAATCAGTACCATCAATCCCTTTCCGTGCTGTAGTCCACTGTTTGGTTAGTATTACTCCAGGAATGGCCTCACATAACTGCTACAGCATCTCTAGGGAGCTTGTAGAAGTAGGAGAGCTGCCACAGAGAACTGCATGGACCAGCCTGGCATCAAGGGTGAGGTGTTGACTCCTGCCATGGGGACAGGCCATGGCCTGTTCCTTTAGGCAATGTTTTTTGCTGCAGAAGCAGGGGGAGGTCCTCACCAGCAGATAATGAGAAAACATCAACAGATTGATGGAAAGTTATTTTGGATGCTTCCGTGACTTCGCCAGCAGTGACCGACTTTGGATTCTGTCCCTCTGGTGCCCAGTGAATGTCAGAAAAAAACTGTGCTGGCACAATGACAGCTGGATGGCTTGTGATGTGATCTGCTCAAAGGCTATCCTTGAAAGTCTCTCCTTTCTTTTGTCGTATCCTACTCCTACTCCGAAAGAAACTGGGCTGCTGGATGCCGTAAGCGGCTCTGCTGGTCGCTGCTCTGCCCGCTCTGTGTGATGGCTGGCAGGGTGCTGCCATGCCCTTTCAGCTGTGGCTCAGGCTGAAGTCCTGCCCGGCTTGGGCTTGGCTCTTGCTGATGCCGGTGTGTAGTGCCAGTGCCAGAGGAAAGGCCTGCAGTGAAGCACTGGCCTGTCAGACTGGGGGCAGATGTTGACCATGTTTGCTTGCCCCAGCCGGGGCTCAGAGGGGGCTGCCCACTCATGAGGCTGGTGTGGTTTTTATAAGCCCCTCAAACCAGGTCCTCTTTTAGGTCATCCATAAATTACTTCCTTTAGTGATGAGGCTCCCAGAATCACACTGGAGGCTCTGGGTGGAGAGCAGAGGAGTTGGTGGGATTTTTTTTCTTTTCAATTGGCAGATCCAAGAGAATTGTTAAGAACAAGTCTCAACATCCAAATACTTTTTACTGATCTGATGAAAGCCTCTGGTAGTGCAGCCTAAGATGAACTTGAGAGCTTTAGGGAAAGTCTGCCTCCTCATCACTATTCCTTAGCCCACAGACGTGGTTCTGACGAGATTACACTTGGGTGGTTTTATGAGGAAATGCAAGAATCCTTTCTACAGCTGGTAGCCTTACCACGCAGGAGGCTGTCCAGACTCTCCACCTGTGCTCTGTCTGCAGGTCTGTTACCAAGCAGCCTGTCCCGAGCCCATTGTGTGCTGATGATGGTCACCACCGCTGGCCTCTGCCATAGGGGGTCTCCAGAATGGGATGGGCTGTTTGCTGCTTCACAGGCAGTTTTGAAAGATTAACTGAAGGCAGACTGAGGTGGCACATCAGCCACCTCCTGAGAGACTGAGACTACTCAGGGAGGGGCTGAGGAATCCTGAAGGCAGTGACATGCCTTGGGTAGGAAAAGTATGACAAACAAAAAAAGTGCTGGTGGCCGTGGGAGTGACAGCCCATTCACTCCTCAGTGCTTGGGTGCCAGCAGTTGTGCCACAAAAGCGATCCTCATACACAGACTCGCGTGATCACTCGTGTCCTGCAAAAGCTTTCCTGAGGGCTTCATCACCCCAGCTCTGGGGAGCTGAACCCAATGGTGAGCAGCCCAAATACTGACTTGTGGATGCTGAAAGCTTGGTTGCGGAGAGATTTTCCAGCTTTCTGCTAGGGTCTGTGTGGAAGCAAGGCTTTCACGTGGATGCTGGCCGAAAACAGTTACAGTCTTGCAGGTGCAAGTATTGTTGTGAGACTAACTGAAGAAATATTTTGAAATGGGTGTTGTAGGGTTTAGCCAATCATCCTGGGAGGTGGATAGTCAAAGGACCAATAACCTTATGTCAGTCAAACGAACTAAGATATAAAAATGAGTCTGTAAATTAATAAATAACTCCATTCCATCCCATTTCTTCCTGGATCGAATCTATGTCATTTCTCGCCGTCCCCGGTTCAACAGCGACACTGACTAATAAATATCTAATGATAGTACTGAATAATAACACCAGTGCTACCATCTGCTCACTTGGAAGTCATGGCAGAAGTAGCTTTGGGGGCCTGGAAAATCAGAAGTAGTGGGAAGATTTGCTGTCAGTGTGAAACATGAGGAGCCCAGAGCAGACCTGGGGAGGCCTGAGCCCTGAAAGTTTCAGCCCCACCATGGCTGTTGCCATTCTGACCTTGGCAGCAGCAATGCTAAGGACTGAGATCCCTCTGCTCTGAGCCACAGCCCCTCAGTGGAAAGGTCCTCATTCCCCAAAGCAGGGCCTGCGCATGTGGGCAAGCCCTGGCAGATGCAGGACACAGAAGGCTTTAAGATCTCTTCGATGAGATAATTTACAGTTTTGGAACAAGTGTGATTCTCTACTAAACGGAATATTTCATTACTAGGTCTCTAGCATTTGAAAACATTTCTGTGGGCCTTTACTGGTTTGTTTGCTACTGGGGTAACTTTTTCTGAGCTCAGGCTTGCTTTGCTTCTCATAGTATGGAGCAGGACTTGGGGTGTCCTTTGGGAAAGTGGCAGCTGTGGGCAGCTCCTCCAGACCAGACCTGAAGCCAGGGACCTCTAAACCACCTTTTGATGCACAGAAACTCCCCCAATACCTGCTTCTCTCTCAGACATCTCAGCTCTGCAGATGGGAGGAAATCTGGGTTTCTGGGACTATAGGGGTGAATGAGCTCCAGGAAAGCAGGGAAGTTTCTTCAAAATTTACCTCAGCTGTTGAGTTCCCCTTGGCTAGCTAACTGTGGAGAAGTGTTTCCATTAATGAATTTAAGCCAGGTTAGTGAGTAAAGGCTATTCCAATCTTGGTTGCAAGATTCCAGGGCAGTGATAAAACCCATGGTGCAGAGGAGTACCAGTTTAGAGCTGTTACAGCAAGCATTTCTGCCCCGTGAGAAGAGGCTTCCCTATCAGTTATTGATTTCTTTTTTCTTTCAGTTTGAAGGGAAATGGAGTTATATTACAGCTTATTAGACTGACTGGAGAACTGAATGTTTTTATTAAATTACTTAACTCACAGTGTGTCAAATTGCTGGCTTCAGAGATGGGTGTTAGGACAAGCCCTGGCAGAGCTGCCTTGCTCCTTGCTCAGTCATCCCTCTGTCTCCTGCTTAGTCATCCCTCCGTGGGCTAATGGGACGGTGTCTGGAGGGGTCCTACAGCCACTACCATGTGTGCCTTGCTTTTGGATTAACATCAACATGGAAAAAAAGCATTTCTTGGTTTGTTTCTTCAGGATTCCTGTTGTTAAAAGCCCCTTCCATGAAGATGGTCCAGTTTGCTCTTCATTACCAGAGCAGGGTGTAAAGCCAAAAAATGTTTTCCCAGCTTCTCCCACACTGAGCAGGGTTTGAGGGCAGAGTGAGGATGTCACCTGCCTTTGGAGCACCTTTGAAAGGACAGCAGCTGGCTAATGCCATAAGCCCTACACCCAGTCAGAGGGACAAGGTGAGGAGTCTTCCTCCTTGTAAGCCCCAGTCCTCTTGAGCTGTAAGGCTGTAAGGTAGTGGCAACATCCATGGGATGCACATCCTGCATCTGGTGCAGGCAGAATGTTTTATGGCTCTTGATAGGCTGCTGAGGCCAGACATACTCATGGGGAAACATTGCACGCTGCTGAGATAAATGCAGGGATTCTCACAGCAGGACATGGCCTACTGCAGTGCCTGTTTGCAACACAAAGTCACTGGATAAGAATTCCTCTGTATAATTAAACAATAATTGTATTTTTAGCTGTCTTGATTTTTTCTTTTCATTTTTTTTCCCCACTGACTGATTTTATTCGCCTTGGGCCCATTAGATTTGCATCCATTAAAAACATGAGGTTCTTGAGAGGTGTGTTAAAGCTCTTCTGTTACTTAGAATATTAACCTACATTTACTCTTGGTGCTGCTGTACTTTGTAGTACGATACCTGCATGAGCAAATTCTTTCTGTTCCACATCCATTAGATGGAAGTAGCAGCATTGGCACATGTTGACTGTATTTTAAGCTCAAATGGTGTTACCCAAAGCCCATAAAACAGACCAATTGCTGCCACTTCTGTTTTGTTTGTGTCATGGCTGCTAATTTATTTCCCTGTTACTGCTGAGTGTAGGTCCAAATTAACAGGGTCTGGTTATGTCTCACATCAACCACACAAAAAGTCAATTTTTTGGTCAGGAGTAGGAAAGGCAATTTTTTTGTCCAAACATTTACTTTTGCTTGTGAGGCTGAAAAGCAGAAATTTACCACAACTGCACGTGCATCAGTGATGTTCAACACAAATACTGCTTGTGTAGTTGGATGGCTGTGGTTGGGGTGAGAAGCATTTTCCATAGACCTCAAGGATGGGAAGGCAGATCCTTACACAGGATACTGGTGAGTACAGAGGCACAGAATCACAGAATAGTTTGAGTTGGAAAGGATCTTAAAGATAATCTAGTTCTAATTTCCTTGCTATGGGCTGGGACATTTTCCACTAGACCAGATGGCTCAAAGCCTCATCCAGCCTGGCCTTGAACACTTCCAGGTTGCTTCTCTTGGCAACCTGTTCCAGTGCCTCACCACCCTCTCAGTAAACAATTTCTTCCTAATATCAAAGTGAAGACAACCCTCTTTCAGCCACTGGAAACATTGGACCCAGTCAGTTCCTGATAGATGTGAGACTGGAAGTGTGGCTTTGGTGTGCTAAGCACCTATAAAGTCCCATTCTCTGCATAGAGTGATACTCACACACAGGTGAGGTGGGAGGTAAGTTAGAATGAAGGTGGAGTTTGTGCCATGCTGGGTATTGACCTTCCCTGAGGTACAGCAGTGTTTTAGACTACAGTAGAACAAACATCCATTAAAAAAATGGAAACCTGTGAAGCTGCAGTCCATTGGCAGAGTGTGCCAGCCCTTTGCTGTGCTGTGCTGTGCTGTGCTGTGCTGTGCTGTGTTGTGCTGGTGGGGATCCAGCCCTGCAAGCAGAAGCCGGTGGGGCCCCTTGCTTGACTGCCTGGTGCCTGCTGGCAGGGTGAGGGCTGGCAGAGATTGCCAGGGGGACTTTACAGTGCTGGCTTAAACAGCATTCATTTATTTCCCAATGGCCACCCTGAAGACCTTGTCTGAAGCTAATTAATTGTCATCAGCAGCTGTCCTAATTTTATCACAACTGCCTGGCTTTTGCAATGAAAGGCAAGAACATAAGATCATGAGAGGGTGGTAGATTTTGGTTCAGGGGCAGCAAATACCTCCAGGGCGGTGCCCATCCATGTGGGACACCCCAGCTGCCAGCTGGCCTGAGTGCCACCATGGCAGTCGTGGGCTGAAGGCAGCTGTTGATGTTTGTAGCGAGGAGCTCAGTCTCCCTGCTTCCCAGCTGCCCACCCTACGGCCCCTTGGAGCAGCCTGCACCACATCTCGGCACTCCTCCTGTTAAAAGGCTGCGGTAAAGCTCGCACAGGTTTTCCTTGGCTCCTGGGGCCATTTCGTGGCAGGGAGCATTTACAGGCTCATAAATTTTATTTGAGAGCCCTTGTAGATTAGCCAATAAACTTTCTAGGAGTGAAACATGATTCTACCCAGGAAGGGGTTTTGCATCCAGAGGTTTTCCTCTGTGGCCAAATGTGTGGTGGTCTGGGACTGTGCCGTGCATGGATCCGTCAGCCAAGATAAGCAGCGTGGGCTGGAAGGTGCCTGTGGGGTTGCCCTGCAGACTCTCTTACTTGACCTTGCCCTGGGGTGTGAGGAAAAGGAAGATGTCTCCATGAAATGCAGGTGGGTCTGTGAGACAGCTACACAAGCACTGCGATCTGCAGCAGCTCCGTGCTGTGGCTCAGTCTGCTGGGACCTGAGTGTGCCATTTACTGTCTCTCTATTTACATGTGCTGTGAGGGGAAGAATGAGAGGATCATGTGGAAGGCAAATATACTTTACAAAATTAAAAATAAACCACAGCCCCCTGCTCAGCTGTTCTTTGGCATCTACTCCTACATAGTAGGAGCATGTCCTGTGATTCTCCATTAGTGATTGATGAGTTATTTTTCCTAGGGCCACTGGCCTGCATGACGCGGCATCCTCCCACGTGGAAATGGATGACAGCTGCTCCAGGGTGCCAGTGGCTCCCCCTGCTCAGGGGCTAGCATAGCCAGGGATGAGTTGTGCCCACGGGAGGGAAATGCCACCAAGAAACCCGGCATGTCCTTCCCTCCCTTCATCCCCTTGAGCAGGGCTTTCTGCTTCTGCTCTGGATGAAAACCAACCCCATGTCCTGATGGCCCCTGGGGTGGATGCTGACCATTCCTTCCTGCTTTTGTGCTACTGAAGCACTTGCTTTTTGCCCAGAGAAGCTCCCAGGGGAAGCAGATGGGCACTGGTGCCATAGCACTGGGGTGTTTCACGCACTGATTTTGGTTTTGCAGGGGCACTGGGCTATAAGGTAGAATGAAGCATCTCTGCTGGGCAATCATACTGTAATGCACTAAAATTGTATTTGTATTTCTGCCTACACATTAGCATGAATCTTGCTTTAGGAGTCTAATTAGTGTGAGTTATGAGCTGGGGTGCTCGAGGCAGAAGCTGAAGTGGAAGCTAACTCTGCAAGCACCGGAAGAAGTAAATTAGAATAATCTTGATGTGACCTAATTTAATTTACACCTTCCTCACATCCTTGCAGCTCTCTTCCAAACCCACAGAGTGTCAGCCACACAAGTTTAGGCTGCTGATTAATAAAATTCATGGGACCTGTCATGTGAAGAAATCAGAGGAAGACTGCACTTAATTAAGTGTGTTCCCTTGGGACACACAATATCCTTCTGGACTTCTGGTTACATCTGGACTGCAGCTCCAGATGATGTTCATTGCACAGGACTCTAGCTCCAAGTTAAGAAGTCCTCCAAAAATGTCATGGAGACCAGGACATTGGTGGATTCACAGCAAGTTTGACCCCATAAATCTCCTGGTTTTGCTGCAAGACCTATGTTGTCCAATGCTGAAGTCACAAGAAAGGAGAAGCTGTAGAGTTTTCAGAGTCCCTGAGGTCTCCTGCGTAAACTTTGCCATTCCTGACAATGGCCCGAGGGAGTTTGGTCACACTTTTTGTGTTAAAATCTCCAGAGTTGAATCATGAAAGGTTTCCCAAGCACACTGTTGAGTAGGAACTGTAGGTATTAAGTGCAACAGGTAACTACAGTCATGATTGCTTTGTAGCCACTGCATTGCCATCATTTGTTTAGCACGTGCATTGTCCTTCTCTTCTTCTGAGGTCATGAGACAACCTGGCTTGTGCCCATGTGCTACAGTCTTCTCCCCTGCATGTTCACAAACCATGGCAGTGTGTCCGTCTCTACCCAGAGCAGGCTCTGGTCCAGAACAGCAGCTAGAAAGGGTCTGGTGTGGCTTGCAGGAACTGCATCCACGCTGGATGGTTAAACTCTGCACATGGCTGCAGGACAGTGCTTGACGTTGTTTCATCCCCTCTACACACAGGGACATATGACCCATATGTCTGGCATTGGCTCAGCACCAAATCTTGCCTTTCAACCTTTGGAAGCGGCTTCCTGAGGAACAATTTGGGTTAAACCACAAGATACTGGACCTGATTTGAGACCTCCTGGGGGTGGTTTTGGCCAGTCATACAGAAATCGGAGCAGATGATGAATGTCTGGCATCAAATTTATCAGTTCATGATGAAGAACCTCAAGAAACAGAAATGGTTCATGACAATGATTCCAAGGCTGTCACAGCTGAGAAAACACTTGGTAGATGTGAGGGATAAAATAATGTTTTGCTTCAGCTGTTGTAACTAACCATAAGAACATGTGCTCATGTCACCTAGGCAAAGGTGCACAAGGCCAGGCCTCATGAGTGGAGGGGGAGGAATAGGGGGGTGAAGCAATGCCTGTTGCTGGGGAGAAAAGGGGGAAGAGAAAGGCGGTGTTGGTTTGAGCACAGTAGGCTGTTGGAAAGAATGCGAGTTCCTGAGCACCCAGCCAAAGGAAAAAAGGGAAAGGGACCCCCACAGGCCAGGGAAGGGCATAAAAGTTGGTGCATTTAAGGAGGAGGTGTGCCTCCTCAGTGAGATGCACCTGACTCAGCTGACTCATTTATTTTAATAAATAGTCTTGCTCCGATGACTTTGTCTTTTTTCGGCTTTATTGGGGAGTGAGTATTTCTCACAGTAGATCCTCAGCTGCAGGTCTCTTCTGAGGAGCACCAGATCTTGAGTGCAGTCTCATGCCTTTCAGGGAGTAGTACCTGGAGGAAGTCACTTCCTACTATCTCATGGCTTTGCTTGGGAGGTAGATAATTGTTCTGGAGATGGGTTTGTCCTCTTTGCCCTGCAAAGCAAAGGATGCTTTTCAAGAAAGAAGAAAACCAAACCAGCATGAAAGCTGTTTTTGGTTTTCTAAGCTGGGCCCACTCAAGGCCAGGCCTCCCTCTCCAGTAACCAGCTTCACATCTTGGTTCATTACCTCTGTCATATCTGCTTTATCTGGTCTGTCAGACCCACCTCTAGGGATGACAGGTTTGCCTCTGTTTGGTGGAAAGTGTGCAGGGAATTTATTTTTAGCTTACATGGGTTTCAGTGCTAGGAAGCCTGAAGTATCTGATCTTTCCATGTGCCAAGTGTGTCTCACACTGTGGTGTTAGGAGCAGCTCTTATTGATCTTGATCTTTCTCCCTGCATTTTAGCACAGCGTCTTCAGTGGCTCCCGTGTTCTGGTTTGCTCCTCTGGGGCTGGGAGGGGAACTGGCACATCCTCTGCAAGTGGTAAGTTAGCTATCCCTGTTTCAAATTGTCACATCCATCAAAGGAAAAGAGCTCCAAGTCCTCCCACCTCCTTGGAAGGTGGAGATGTTAGTATACTATATACTATAGCAGGAGAAAACAAATGTGTATAAGAGACATCAGCTGGAACCTGGGAACCTCTTGTTACCCCAGAGTAAGTGGGGGGAAAAGGTGATGGATGTTGGGGATGTTACAGGAAGGGATTTATCTCTTCCATGTAGAACTTCCATTCATATAAAAAATTAAATCCCAGCTTTTTTAAAAGACCACATACATTACTACAGAGTCATATTACAAAACTGCAACTTTAGCTATGTCTTTGAATTCTCAAATGTTTTTTATTACAGTCTCAGTGTACCTTCTTTTCCTCTAAAGTATCCTTTTTGCAAACAATGTCTTTCCTATCTCTGCACGTCCCTTTTCCTTCCCAGCTCCACTCCTTGCTCCTGACATTGCTGCCTGGTATAGTAAGCACTAGGAGGACATCATGGGCAGGCACAGATACTCTGATGTTGCTGGGATGTTTGCAGGAGTGAACTTACTTTAGTAAATTGAGAAGCGTCTCCGGTAAGTGGAAGTTGTCTCTAACAGCGAGGAATTGACTGCCTCAGCTGGTTGTTTCCTCACTGCCTTTAGGCTGGGACAATACAGCTTAGTTTTGCTTTTAGGGTCATCCTCGTTACCATTCACATAGAACAAGCCATGTGAAAAACATATTAGGTAAAATAAAGTGCATCAAAGAGCTATAGTTCTTTTCATGGTGGGTTTTAAGGTAGCAAACCCCCTATAACTTAGAGCAAAATCTCCATTTAATTTTTAATAAATAACATCCATTTAAAAAAAATTCAATGCCTGTCTTGATTAAGTTTTGCAGAACTGTGTGTACTGGATAACAAGATGGAATTGCATTAACATCCATAATTTAATTTCTCATCAGACTTCAAAAGAATTTTCTGCTCACGTGAAGCAAATTTCAAAGCTGTTATGGTTCATCTTCCAAGAGCTCCTCCCTTTTGAGGTTATTGTAAAAATGTATTGCACAGACTGGGACAAGCAAAGTACAAAGTAATTTTCTTCAGCATCTTTCTTAAAAAGCATAGAATTTGGACTTGTTTGTGAACAAGCATATCCCTAAAGGAAAATCTTTTAGTTAACCTGAGCAAAAATGTTTATTTATATTATCCCTTTTACCTAAGTTGCTTTGAAATATCTTACAAACAGGCTAAAAAAGGTATTTTAAAGTAAAACTGTGTTAGTTGAAATGTAACCTCATCAGTAAAGTATGGCAAAAATATTGGAATTGTCCAGAAATACAATTCCACTGTTTAGTGTTGGTCTGAGCTTTAGTTGCTTTCAGGAAATTTAGAGAGGTTCAGGAACAAGGGCCTTAAATACAATTTCAACAGATTAAATCTAGGCTTGCCTGTTTTTGCCAAGTTTCCAGTGGGTCTGTAACAACCCTACTGGATAAGAACATGTCATTGCTGATGCTGTCTTGCCCAAAACTAATAAATCTGTGGCTGTGTTAAATTAAAGCTCTTATCTCTCAATTGCTATCTTAAAAAAAAAAAAAAGTTTTTTTGTTCTCAGCAATGTTCTGAGGTGCAAATAGATGACAGGAAAGATAAACAGTCTTGGACTACAATAAAATACTGTGAAAGAGGAGACAAAATTAGACCTTGTATTTTGAAGGAAATAACATGGTGGGAAAGAAATACATAAAAGAAAATAATTTTGAACACATTTGTAGGGTTATCGCTGCAATTTGCTAATATATTATTCAATAGCTTAGTCTAAAGGCAATGTCCAAACCCATAAAATCTGTAATTGGAATCTGTGGGTTGATTGAGACCTATTTTGGTCTGGAAGTGTGAACTGCTCTTGTTGTATAGAGAAGATAAGATTATTTGAGAACCTCTAAAAAGAAGACTCATTAAGATAATTCTAACTGGCTCTAAATAGCCAAGAAAACTCATTAAGATAATTCTAGCTGGCTCTAAATAACCAGGGGTGTACCAGTTACTTTGCTAATAAATGTCATGACCATGAAGACTTCTATAAACTTCAATGGAGCATGAGTCACAGAACATTAAATTTTCATTACGAGCAGGTTTGTACCTCCTAAAACAAATTATAGAGTGAGTCAGATTTCAGCTTTGGCTACACAGCCAGCCCGTGCACATGTAGCATGAGTCAGTCATTGATGCTGCACCACGGTGGTGTGGAGAGGATGTTTAGCTGAGAGCCAAGGTAGAGTGGTACCACATGGAGCAGGGTAACAGCCCCTTCAGCGACCTCTGGGAAGCTCTTCAAATGCATCAGCACAAGGTAAATAATCACACACCTGGTTCTTGTGGCATAAAGAACGTGTGTTTTGAAGTCTTTAGGGTTTGCTTCATATGAAGTCCAGCGAAACCTGCTTGCTGTATGATCTTGTTTGTCTTGAAAGCCTTATTTGATTTTCTAGACATGTGCTATGTTTAACTAGTCGGGGTAAATAAACACAGAAATTCTCACTTTTCTTGATCCTCTGGTGGATATTTTTCACTGTGTTGCTGTATAAATCTTTTGGTTTTGTGAAGCTCACTCGTTCCATCTTAGACCTCCAGGCCACACCTACAGTAGTAAATTAAATGTGCCCATGGTTTTCAGCTGTTCCAAGGTCAAGTGGAATGGGGCAGCCTGGTCTTGCACTTTTATCATCTCACCCTTGGAGTGGGGCTGCATCCACAGCACCTGCTGGGACAGCACTAACTCCCATGTTTGGGGCTTGTTCAGGAGAGTATTGCATGGTGTGGGCCAAGACCCTGCCAGGGACTCCTAAAATAATTGAACATCCCATATAGTGTTCACAAGGCAGCCCTCAGGAAAGTGTCTTGACGTTCTTTCTGTTTCTGAATAAAGCAGCAGGCTGTCAGTCTGAAACAGAGTGGTCTGGAACAAGGTAAAGATCAAAGAAATGGTCAAACCCATCTGAGGAGAAATGAGGCCCAACTCTTGCAGTGTTGCATCAATGATGTTTTCAGCTGCTGCTTAATGAAAGTCAGTTTTGCATGGCATTTAAGGCATTCTTCCCACCCCTCATGTTTTATGTATTTGTGTATTTGCATATCTCCTTATGCCTTTTGCCTTTTTTGTTTGATTTGCTGCCTATCAGATGCTTTCTGATGTCTTCCATTTGACCAGATAAAAAAAAGTATTTATGGCATTTTTTCTTTAATCTTGTTAAGTCTTCATCACTGCACATCTTCACCAGATGTTTTGATTGGTTTAGCACATTACTCAAACTTAAGAAAAAAATAAACTTGTTAAGAAAGGTATGAGAAAGAGCAGCTCATCTGGACATGGTGCAGGGCAGTCTGCTCTAGGTGGTCCAAGCAGGGGGCTTGGACCGGGTGACTTCCAGAAGTCCCTTCCCACCTCAACCATTCTGTGAGTCCATGAGGGCATGTGAAGGGGGGGCTAAACTTCATTACTGCTCCCCAGATTTACCATGGCTGATTAAGGTCATGGATCAACATGTCCTGGGGAGAGGATCTTGGAAAGTGTTGACAGTAGCCCAGTTCCCATCAGGCTCATCCCATGCTGACCCCAAGTGCTGTTGCGGGTCAAATCCTGTCTTCCCAGTAGGGATGCATGGCATCACTGCCTACTGATTGCCAAAAACGCAACAGGGTTTGGCCTCATTTGACAGCCTTGTGGGTGATTATGCTATATACATATGATTGTGTGAATGACTATTTCTCCATGTTTTGTTTTGCTCTGGACTGCAATCTGTTTCCAGTGCGTAACAATATTCTTCTACGTATGGACTTCCTACAACCTTGCTGCAAATCTTTTCTGCAGTACAAATACAGCAGAGTCCCACTGGTGCACTGGCCAGTCTGTGATCAGCAGAGGCTGGATTTTAGTGCAGTTCAGACATGGCACAGAAAAATACAGCACCTTAAGGTCAACAGTCAGGAGTAGGATTGTCATTATTGTAACTGGGCAAAAGGGACAGAGATAATGATTGTGAGGCGTGGAAGAATAGGACTGGTAGGGTCCTCAGGAGACCACCCCAGTCATTCGTGTTGGCTAAGGTAGCACAAATCACACTTCTGTCAATCCTTACATGATAGCCAAGCCTGTACCTGACAGGATAATCCAGACTCCAGTGCTGGATCCCAATATCATCCCAGGCAGTCAAATCCAGTGCCTCACCTTAGCCAGTCCCATGCAAGCCTTCCTTCATAACATTTTAAAATTCCTTTACTTTCTCCTCACCAGGAATGCAAAACAAACCCCCCAAACCCGTAAGAAGTCAACTCACTGCCACTGTGTGTTTTGTGTTTGAAGAACATTCTGAATAAGCTGTCAGTCTTGTCTTTCTTGCCTTTCCCCATAGGTTGTGGTGAAAGATCCAATTGCCTCAGCAATCCTTCCTTCAAGTGCCATCTGTTGAGATCCTGTTTGGGGGTTGAGGGCATTTAGGCTGTTTCAGACAGAAATTACCATCGTGTTATGGGGTGCCCACCACTAACTCACTGCTCCTAAAGCTGACTCAAGGCATTGGTACCTCACAAACAGAACAAGATTGGTTTTTTGAAAAACATAATTTCAAGTATTTTTCTGGAAGGATTTCTGAAGGAAACTCCCCAAAGGCCTTCCTCTGTTCCCATCTCTGCACCTTGCACAAGGACACTCAGATAACATTAACTGCTGTCCCCTGCCCCTTCTACCAAAACACCTTGATTACTAGAGTCAGGCCAGGTTCCCAGTGACATGCAGGTATCCTTGCTGAATTCAGCTGGAGCTGCAAGACATCTTTGCATTACTTCCCTGTTCTTCCTCTGTGCTCTGTGCAGTTCCATCTCACACAGCTGGCACAGTGCCATGTGTGACCATTGCCACCGCACTGCAGCGGTGGCACAAGGATGCTGCTCCGGGAGGCCATGCTGCACATGGCTTGCCAGCAGCTTTTGGACAGGTCTGTCAGGGAAACCACCATGTGAACATGCGTGGTGCTGCTCTGTGGGGTGTGCCACTCACAACTGCTTTGTTTTGTCATTCTAGGCATACTATTGGAAATGACATTCATTGTAATGTGTTCATCCTACTGGATTTAATTAGAAACACTCAGCTTTAATTAGGTGTTTGTTTTGCAGTCCCAGTAGTTCTATTTTGATAAGACTCTGTCATGCAAATGCTAAATGAAGCTGAGGAAGTAGATTACTGCATGTCATAGTTCCTGAGTAATGATTAAAGACAATGCAGTGTGAGATACAGTTGCTGAGAGTGGGAGGCTCTGTGCTTTTCTTCAAGTGTTTAGTTCATGCTGTCCAGGAAATTTCCTGTACTATTAGTTGTCTGTGTCCTCAGACTCATTCTTTGCTTTCCAGCATCCTCCTCCCATGACTTTTTCAGGAGCTGACAGGGGGGCAGTTGGGGACAGGGAAGATTGTGCTGTGCCACTGACTCCTCCATCCTTCCACCCAGGAGAGGCAAAGCAGGAACAAAACAGAGCTCTACAGGCCTCTTTTTCTCTCTCCTTTTCTCAGTAAACCTGCAGTTTTTCCTTTTTATGCAGAGTTTGGGTGCTAATGCTGCAGCTGTCTGACTTGCCCATGCATGGGCTGCTCCATATATATAAAAAAAGCTGCATATAACTCCTTATATATAAAAAACCATGTAGCTCCTGCCTTTGTTAATGTTTTCTCTACTTACCTACAAACCTTTATTGCTTGAAGTGTAACTTGAAGCTTAGCGGAGAAAGAGGTTCCAGTTATAATTAACACATAGGGAACAGACCTAAGGAAGAGTTTTCCCACAAAGCCATACTAATGCATAAACTCTTGCTTTACAGCTTTACAGATGAAAGATGTTTTTCACATCAAACATCATAAATGCTAGTTTGGAGTGTATTTTTGAGTGTGTAACAATGAGCAGAGAAAAGAATTCCAAGCCTCAGACCCAGGACCATAAATCTGCTCTGACTGAGCAATTTCTACCTGTGAAGAGCCAATGACCCACACCACCCTGTGATGACATTCCCTCTTTCCCTTGATTATGTCATCATCAAAATTAACAGCCTTTTATTGTTGGCCTGGTGTCCTCCCCCTCCGGAAGTTCAGTCCTAAAGGAGTTGAAAGATAAACAAAGAAAGACAAATCCCCACTCAAACAGATTTTGCAGTCAGACTCTGATTTGTGAGCAGATGAAGCAGCTTTATGCAGAGCTTCTGAACCTCTGGAGGTTGCTTTCCTGGGGAGACAGAGCAGGCTGAGCACCCAGGGCAAGACACCCTCCCTAGCACAGTGTCCTGCAGGTAGAGCTTGCCCTTCTCTTGGAAGTCCCTCTGTCTCTGGGTGGCTACACAAGCAGATTGTGATTTGCCTTCTCTGCTCTCTGTTTTCTGTGCTACAGCCTCTCACCCAGTCTTCCTGCTTCTTACTCCCTACTCCTTACTCTCACCCTGACCCTGAATCTCTTCATTTTGCTCTTGGAAGTTTTTCTGCTTTCCTTCTGTCCTTTCCCTTTTCCAGCTTGATTTTCCCAAGGTGATCTACCTTCAGTAAACAGCTGCTGAGCTCAAGAACCTGCTGTTGTTCCTGGCAGAGGCATCCCATATAACCCACAGACAGGTATTCCCCAGCCAAGCAATTTCCACAGTAGGAGCTTCCTGACATTGGTCAGATCCAGATCTTCAAATGTTAAGATATTCATGAAAAAACTATAGTTTAATATGGGAAATGTTAATAGTATTTACATTTTATGCCACAGCGTTTTAAGAAATGCAAATTGCCTTCCTTGAGTCTATTGTATCTTCTGTCCTCCAACAATCCATCATGAGAAGCAGGCATGACAAACAGCCACAGAAGTTCCCGTGGTGGTTTGAAGCCTGCTAAATACACCACACACAGCAACAGAAGCCTTTAGAAGTCAGCTTTGTCTCCAGATTTAAAGTGTCCCTTGTTCACATAGCTCTCTGCAGTGCTGCTGGCCAGTCTCCCAGCCCCACTGGAAAGCAGCCTCATATGGGTTACATGCAGGAGGAAAGCAGTAGCTCTCCCTATTGCAAAATATGGTGGGAAGAGAGAATCTCCATGCATGGGGTGTTGGGATGAACACATAGACTGTGGACCATCCCCACCTCACCAAAACTCATGCCAGAAAAGGAGCAGACCTGCTTGCCTTGGCTGTGGCTTCCCTCCTCACAGGGACTCATTGAGAAACAAGCCACGCTTCCTCTCTAAGGTAGAAAGAAGTGAGGGAGAATGCTTTGAAAAGTGGGAAGTGAGGACTACCACACAGCTCCTTTGCCAGGTCAAAAATGTTTCAGTGCTATGATAACAACACCCTTGTGAGTGAAGCCTTGCCCTGATGGAGTCTGAAACAACTGTGCAGCTGGTCTGGGGAAATGGAGGAAGGATGTAGGCCTGGGCATGGGCTTGGGCAGGAGTACCTCCTTCCTCCTCACAGAAAAAGTGATGCTGCAAACCTCCTTGGTGGATGGGTTGAAGCTTTATGAGGATGCACCTTGGTGCATTCCAGGGGTTGCAAATAGCAGGTGAGACACAGGAGGGGACCTTTGCCTGCCACAAGGCAGATCAGACTCCCCTCTACTAAGTGAGAGCAGTGAAACTGGTAGGGGACCTGCATGGAGACTGTGGCACAACTGAAGACTGTGCCACCTGAAGTGCATAGAACAGTCATCCATTCCCACCTCTTTCCACTAATTTGGGGGATGAGTGCTTGGGCATCACCTGTAGGAGAGGCACAGGCTGTGTGGCACTGTGGTTCCAGAATCTGAAGCCTTGAACTTAATAGTGAGGGCAAGTAAGACCTTTCTAAATAATATTTGTTGTCTGGAGCTGACAAGTGATCTGAAAAAACCTGAAGCCTTATATAACTCCATCTGGGTAGGTGAAAGTTTTCTCCTAACTGCAGCCTAAAGCAAATTGCTTGCCATTTACTTTCTTTTTGGCTTGAGAAAGTAGCTGTCATTAAAAGCAGATCTCAACCATGAAGAAATGCCCCTTGCATTATTGTCTACCCCTTCCCATGCTGCAGGAGTTGGGATGGGATTTCAACAGCATGTTTTGGGATTCTGGGACACTGGTAACGTCAGCCCGTCTCTACCTCCTCACACTGCCTTCTTCTGCTTGTCTGTGGGACACACTTTCCATAGCACTTCTTCCCACACACTTCAGATCTGCTCTCCCAGCATTGTAGCAGTGATTTATGTGCTTCTGTGCTAGCAGCCCTCAACTGTGTCTCAGTAGGATTACATAAAGATGGGTGACAGGGAGAGCTCTTAATCACCACATGTAAAAAATATTTAACTGTTACCCGTCTCGCAATGAGGAGCAGAGCTTTTAAAGCCCTTGTGACATTTCCATGCTTCAAGCTCAGAATTTTATTTTAAATCTCCTGTCATCACATATGAGCCTTGATATTTGGTACAGGAATTAAAAATATTTATGTATCAGCTTTCAGGGGACAAACATACAGAGTGTTAATGGCCTTTCGAGTTCAGGTTTTGGCTCTCATTCTGAGTTCCTATTCTCTCTGGGTGTCCTGTATCAAAAACGAAGTCTCCTTCTCCTTTGATATACACACAGATACACACAAACACTGAGAAGCAGCTTGCTGAAGTGAACTTGCTGCCTATTTATGAATACCCATTTCTCAAAAGCATTCTGGAAAAACGTCCTCTGTTAACTTTTATTCCAAAATAGTGTTTATAACAGTGGGTTATAACCTAACAGCTAAAATATAGCAGGGTGTTCTTTCCCCTCATGACAAGACTTAAATATGCTTCCTTTCTATTCCTAATGTGATTTATTACATGTCTAAATGTACAGACCCCCCACCCAAGGCAGACACCTCATCTTCTTTTGTATCTTGAACACACAGCAGATGTTTAGGAAGTAGCAGAGTTACAGTGTAAGAGCAATAGCTAGAATATAAAGATATGTGACTGTAATAAATGTTGTGGTAACAATATTAGATTTTTGCGGTTTGCAGTTTCAACTTTGACTTTCAGAAAGTGACATTTATATGCGCTCTGGGAATGTGATAATAATCTTGGTACTCCAAAGTAGTTTTCCAGTTTGAAGGATAATATAAAGCAAATTAATTTCAGTTCTTAGTTTAAGCATCTCCCCTTCCCTAGATGGTAATGAGTCAAAGCTACTATAATAAAATTTAATGTCTGCTGTCCTGTTTGTGAGGTTTTTTCCTTTAGCTCATAGGCATTCAGTTGCTAGTAAAATTATAAATCCAGAACTGTTGATTAAAGGTCTTTCCATATAAAACTAACTCCTAATGTTGACCGTTCTGTGCACTCACAAAGTAATTGTAACTGTAGTGTTTAAGAAACAAACCAAACCAAACCAACAAAAAACTTTATCATGCCACATCTCTGTTTGCACGGACTCCACTTTTCCCTTTTAAAAGATTCACAAGGACATTTTCCATTCAGTATTTTCAGTGGCATGCTGCCCAAGAAGTGGTGCAGAACTCAGTGGGTGTTGACTGCAGATGCTACTGGATTTGATGAAGGTGGAAGACAGTAAATGCAAAGAAGACTGATAGGTGCATTACTGGCTGAAAATAGAAAGTCCATTTGAAACACTGATGTTCTTTAGCCTCTCATCAGACAATTCAAATCTGGAGCAGCAGAAGAGGTGACAAAAGTGCCCTAACAAAGTATCCAGGTGACTGTGTTAATAATCTGATCTTGGTTTTCAAGGAAGCCTTATTCGTTTCAGCACAAAATGCTGTCGGAAAGAGCATCATAAAATTGTTGCTCCATTCTGGAATGAAATAGAGGTGTTCTGTCCTGGGGAGAAATTCAGACTGAAGATAGTCTCTGGACTATCTTCAGCCCAGAGACTCTGTGGGGAAAGGATTGGTCCCAGAGGTGTGTGGACCCCGAGCTCCTACCAAGAGAAGCGCAGATACACATTCTAAGGGTGTCACATATACACACAGAGCCCTGCAATCCTGTGCTCAGTTTTGGGCCCTTCACTACAAGAAAGACATTGAGTGCTGGAGCGAGTCCAGAGAAGGGCAATGGAGCTGGTGAAGGGTCTGGAGCACAAGTCCCATGATGAGTGGTAGAGGGAGCTGGGGGTGTTTAGGCTGGAGAAAAAGAAGCTCAGGGGTGACCTCATTGCTCTCTACAACTGCCTGAAAGGAGTCACAGCCAGGTGGGGGTCGGGCTCTTCTCCCAAGTAACAGGACATAGGACAGGAGGAAATGGCCTCAAGTTGCACCAGGGAAGGTTCAGGGAAAAATTTCTTCATGGAAAGTATTGTCAAGCACTGGAACAGGCTGTTCAGGGAAGTGCTTGAGTCACCATCCCTTGATGGTGATCTATCTAAAAAATGTGTGGATATGGCATTTGGGGACATGGTTTATTGGTAGACTCGTCAGTGTTGGATTAACAGTTGTACTCAATGATCTTAAAGGTCTTTTCCAATCTAAATGATTCTATGATACTATGAAAAGATGTTACTTTGGATTGGGGGTTTGACATTGTCTTTCTGATGTGCTTCCCAGTATAAAAAAAAGTGTTTATCAGCAGAAAGATGAATATTGAGGGTATTTTATAGTCATAAAGAAGAAGCTTAGCTATATTCATAAACACAAGTATCCTAGCCAAGGCAAACAGGGAAAGCCTAATGTTTTGTTTACAAAGAGATAGCTGCCCTTCAAATATTTACAAAGAATGAAGGCAAATTCAAGAGCAGTTGGCAGAAGGATTGGAAGCAGTATTGAGGATTTCATGCAAGCTTATTATACTTGGAGTGGAAAAAGACTTTGTAAGAATAGTTAAGCCTGAAATTATGAACATAACGATGAAGAAAAAAAAGTAATTTAAATACAACAGATGCCGAACAAGTTCTGGATCTGCAGCCACATTATTTGATATTACCCATTCAGTTTCTTTGATCAAGGAAGATTATGTGCCTGAGGGAATAAGTCCTTGTGTTAGTAAATATGAGTTACAAAGAGGTTAGGAATGTTCACACCTATCTGTGGACAAGGACAACGTGTACTACACATTTTATTTAAAAAGGCATGGCAGGTAAGGAGAGAGGAATGTCTATTTACCTCTGCCTGGCTGAACAGGTTGAGCTTCCATGCCTGGGGGTGGAAACATGGGAGAAGTGTGGGTGGTTTAGGACAGGGCAGAGAGAAGGGGGGAGAGTGAGCAAACAGGGAACTCCGAGTGCGTGGATGGACCAAGGGACTTGGGGAAGAGCAGACCACAGTTTGGCATCTGAGATGATGGAAAGGAGGGGGCCTTCTTAGGGGACCATGCGGTCTAAAGTGCTGGTGGACAGAAAACAGGACAATTTCTTCACAAGACCAGAATGGACTGGGGGAAATCTGTTTTCTGCTCTTACTTATTCAGCATTTTACTTCCAGCAATTCTGGTTATTTATTTTCTGTTGTTTTTGCTTACAGGCAGCAACTGTTTGCCTGGCTCTAGTTCATGATTTTGCCTTTTGATGAGTCATTCCTCCAGATGTCAGAGGCATTTCAGTGAGCCTGTTTGAAAGCACAGGTGAGCCAGGTCTCTGGCCAACACAAGGGCTCATTGTGGTGTTTTGGCCATGCTCTGCTACCCTGTATGCATCTTGGCAAATCACTCGCCGTGCCGTGTCTGCCAGTCTTGCTGTGGGTGTCTTGCAGCTGTTTTCTCTTTCAATGACTTTGCTCCATGAATAAAGGGAGTGAGAGTTATCTGCTTTCCACTTCACATGTAGATTTTTCAGGGCTGTTTCTGTTCTGCTTTGAATGTGAGTGGAAAGTGCTTGGCCATCTCATGTGGCTCAAGCTGAGTGCTTTTGTATGGTGGTGCCCACTGGGGAACCATCTGCATCTGATGGCTCTTCATGCTCTCATGAGCATGAAGAACTGATGGTCAGGGCCTCCTTCAGTTCTGCCTTGTGACAGAGGAGTTGTCAGTGCATGCCATTTGTCAGAGACTAGTTTCATTTGTATTGTTTGAGGATTGTTGGACTTTTTCCCCAACAGATTTAGAGGAAAAGCTTCATCTTCTTTCTCTTGACTTCCTTGAGTTTAAGTTGTTGTAATGAATTAAGGACAGAGGGCATATTCCTAAACATATAGGCTGTGAGATTAGGTGCTTTGCCTCAGTACACTGTTCACAGTCTTGCTAGACCCAGATCCTCATGACTGCAATGGTTAAAAACTCAATTTCCATCCTAGAACTATTTGAGGCCAATTTATAACCATTTGTTCTTGTTCCAAAACTGTCTTCCAGTTTGAATAGCTCTTTTCACTCCCTGGTATTCCCCTTCCTCGAGGGATATTTATAAAAAGCTATCCTATCATCTTTCAGGTTTTGCTAAGTTAGAGGCTGAGCAAGGACATCTTTCTCAATCTCCCCTGACAATTCTGGTAGCCTTTTTCCTGCACCTCTTCCCGTTTGAACTCTTCTTGGATATGGCTGATTGGACTGATCAGCAGCAGTTTACCATCTGAGCTGCTGTAGATTGAGGAGTGCTTGATTTAAGATCTGTCTGCTAGAGCTGTCTATTCACTTTGAACCCTGTTGTGCAAGTATCAACAAGAGCGCTGTGGGAATAAGCAGCCCCACACGCTGCTCTGAGGCAGATACATCCATCTCAGGTATTGGATAGGGCAAAGAAGAAAGAAGGATATAATACAGCTGAAAAAAACAGATCTTCACAGAAACATCTTGGAGCCATTGGATCTTGCAAAAAAATTATCTGAAATCTGCACCCTGATGAGCAACCCTTGGGTAATGCACTTGATCAACAAACAAGACGTGCAGGCCTGTCTCATCTGACTGGAAGACCCAGAGCTCTGAAAATCAAGCTCTTAACACAGGGGCAACTCCAGCGTATCTTCCTCTGTGGGGGTCAGGAGCATGAGACAGCCTTCTTAGGCCAGTAACTGGTAAAGCAGAGATCTGCCATGGAGCAATCCAGACTCGTTTCCCACTGACACCACTGCAAACACCAGAAGTCCTGTCAGCAGCTTTTGCCTCTGCCCTTGTACAGTGGCTCACTGTGCCCTGATCCAAAGGAAGAGCTGCAAAGATCAAGAAAGACCAAGCCATCCTCTGCCATAGACATGTTTTCAGAAAGCGTTTCATGTACCGAGCTCTGAAGGTACAGCACCATGGCCAGATGCTCGCCCTACATCCTATGCTCCGACATCTCTTCTCCTGCTGCTTGGCCTTGCTGCTCCATGTCCAGCTGCTTGCCACCACGTTCTTGCCACCAAGCCTCAGCTTCATACCTAACACTTGGTCATGCAGCTATGGACCCCTTCTAGCCACTGCATGGAAGACAGGTTTGATGTTGATGAACAAGTGTGATATGGACCAAGGTGGAGGGTGATGGAAAGACCATCGATGACATGTTGCACTTGGAATAGGCCAAGCTCCTGGTTGGCTTCCTGGTGCTCAGCTGTCATCTTGCGCTGCAGTTGTGCTTGGTCTAATATTTGGTGACAATATTTTTCAAGATTTCCTTGTGCCCAGAAAGCTACTGTGAGAGATTTTCATACTGTGGAAGAGGTACTAACCTCTGTTTTGTGAAGCTGCCAAACATTGCAATTTAACTGCTGGATCAGTCCCCATATTCAGGGGACCTAGGCTGTAATTTCTGTTCAGTTGGTACATTTCCCCAACCCTCTCTGTGGAAAAAATTGTACTTGCTAGAGGCACCATGTTTCCAGGTAATTGAAAAAACAGTGGCTAATGAAGTCAGAGCGTTTTCCACAGCACTATGCAGTATGGACTAAGTTCCCACTCTCATTGGGATCTGAAGTACCAGAGAAGAGCAGATATTAAACAGGCTGATGTCTACTCTGATAAGCTGCTTATTGTACTGCCTGGCTCGCAGCACGTGTTGTGAGTTTGTAAATGGAAGTTATCCTTTTCCTACACTCTGCACAATTTTTCTTGGAAATGGTTCTCAAGGCTTCAGTGCCATGAGCTAGAGTAAGACCGACTTGTTCCTTTTACAAGATTTTTTTGTCTCACTCTCCCTCCCCATCATACATGACATCTTATTTGGTCTCTGGGAGAGCTGAGATTATCCCAGCTTGACCACCAGTTCTTACATTGTTCTGGTCCTTGGTTACTGTATTCAAGATGTTTTCTCTTTGCACCACACCACACACTTGCCCATTCATTACTTTCTCCTACTTTCCTCCTTGCTCCCTGTCTTTATGTGTTGTATCTTTCTACTCTTTTCCGTGTGTCTCTGACAATTTGTGTTGTCAACCTCCTCTTCCAGGTGTGTATTCTCTCCTCTTTTTCTTCTTGTTTTCCTCTAGTAAATTAACATTAGTTTTGTTTGCCTTAGTGTCTTTCATTGCACATAATTTCTTGGTGTTCTCCTCCTCCTTTATGTTCTTTTTTTTTTTTTTGGCTGCTGTTTTTCACACATTGAAGGATCTGCTGCTGGCTGCCCCTGCCATGCTCACTTACCAGTTCCCATGGGCATCTCCTCGGATGCTTTTTACAGAAATGGTCACTGACCACTGATTTTCTACAAACCTTCTATTCCAACACAGCAAAAGCTCTGGCTGTCTTTGTGCAGTGTCCTAGTTTGTGGATGGTCAGGCATCTCCCCTCCCCTGCAGTAAGATGTTTCTATTGGAGATGTGCAAGAATATTTAGCAGCATGGTTAGGGGCTCATGCAGTTTGCCTGAAGAGATATATGTTCCCCTAAGGAACAGACCTGCAAACTGATATGCCTGCTGTGCAGAGTAGCTTTTTCCTTCTGTTGCTGGTTTTCTTGGCTTTTTCCCTTCCTGTCTTAACCTCTACCCTTTGCAGCTCTTGGTCATACCTTATCCTGATTGCTAAAGATGAAATGCTGTTTCACATAAGCCTGTGCAGGTGCCTTGTGGTCTTTTCCCTTCTGGTTGCTGTTTCAGATGGAGTGGACACACAGCCTTGACCAAAATTTCAATAGAATTGAAGTGCCAATAGAAAATGTTCATTGGCTTCTGGGCAAATCTAGAAGCAGGACCCACAGGAAGATTTCAGTCTCCACTGACGCCTTAGGATTAAGGTTTTATATTTTTCAGATCCTGTACTGCTTTAGTCTGTAACTCTAAAACTCCATAGCCTGTTAGCTACTGTTCTCCCATTCTGGTTAGACATAACAAATCCTCTCTGAGCCTGGACTCAAGGACATCTTGTTGTCCCAGGCCCCAAAATATGTAAACTAAGCCTCTGGAAAGGTGGAACAAACTTGGGTAATGACATCATTACCTGAAACTGTAATTGGAGAATTAACCCTGTTAGGCAAATGGACCAAACTTATAACAGTGTGCAAAACCTGTGACCCAGAGTCCATCTTGTGTGTAGCCCCTCAGAGGCTTTTTGACTGCCCAAGGTGTATTGAGGCCCTCTATTGAAGGCCCTTCAATAAATACCTGCTTTTATTCTCTTGATCTTGTCTAGCCTCTCTTTTCAGGCAGCCACTCCGAGGCATCAGCACATGAATGTGGCCTGTTCCTGAAATGGGGATTCTTGTTTCTGCACTACCGTGAAGGTGACTGGTAATGGTGAAGACAGGGAAGTGGGTATTTTTGGTGTATAGTAGCAGCTCTGATTAAAACCTGTGTATAGAATGGGGTTAAACTTGAAATGGTCACCTGAATCAAAACCAGGAGGTGTTGCCATCATTAGTGTTTCAACCCAGTCCCCAACAGTGTGTGGCTGATCCAAACTGAGGTATGCATCTGGTTTTTTAGCATTTTAGCAGAGGCAGGTGGTTTTCAGATATATTTTCTGATTATACCTATCTGATACCTGATTTCAGGGTTTTAGATCTGTTTGTTCTGAAAAAGAAATGGCAGATTTGAATATGAGATTTTACCTGTTCCAGTGTTTTTCATTAAAACTTTGATTGAACTCTTGCTATAATCAACAGAAACTGTCTTTGGGATTGCTCCAGCTGTTTTTTGTGAAAAATGCTTTGTGTTTCCAGGCCAAAGTAGGAATGATCCTGAGTCATGCTAAGAAGTCTAAACTGCCATCATTTTAATAAGATTTCAAGGCATTCATCACTTCACCAAAATTAGTAAATAATGTAAAAAACATTCATGGTTTTACTCCAAAATTTCATAAAACTGATTTTTTCCAGTGATTTCCTAATGGAAACAACCCGCAGTTTGTGCATTTGTGCTCATGTCCCAACATTTCAATATCCTTGATGCTGTAACTACTGTCTGCCCAAATTTAAATGTAGGGAAAGTTTCGGATTTTACTGTGACAGCTTGGAGCTTCCAAGTACAGTCTCCCAAGCAAGGTGAAGCACGTCAGGGTTTCTACGAGGCTTATGTCTTAGTCACCCTCCTCTCTCCACAGAAGCAGTTGTGGAGACCACACATTACTAAATGTCCAGACACATGACATCAGTTTCTGACGTATGCAAATGGCCACCAACTTTTCATCTCGCTGATCTCCGAATCTCACCAATTATTCTGAAGCTGGCTTAGGCCCATGGTAATTAGTGGGCATTTTACAGCGCAAAAAATTGTCTGCAAGTCCTATCAAAATACCAGTTAGGCAAAAATGTTCTTAAGGAGAAATATCTATTAATTTTGATGCTTTAATGCAAACTTGCCCATATCTGCAAGGGTCCTCATGTGATTGTGATATTTTGTATTCTAAAATCTGGCAAATTTAAAATTAAAACATTTGAAGGTTATTTTGATTTTAAATTTCTGGTAACATTTTAAGAGACGGAAAGAAAAAATCCTTTAAATCTCTATAAAGCAGGATTATGATGGACTTATCATGTATCCTCCCTTTTGCTCAAAAGCCTTTGTTAGTACAGGTAGGTTCTAAAATCTACCTAAAAGTTTACCACTTTTGTATTTGAGTTTTGGGTGGTCATGGTTCAAGGTGTTGTGCTAAAGGAGAAGGTAGGGCACATATATGTAGACGTGTCCAACTCTTCCTGGGGGGAAGGACAATCTGACAGTCTGAGTGCACCAAAAGGCTTTGGATAGGGGAAATACCACTCTCCCAAAAGTTACTAACCATGAAGCGGACATGCAAACATGCAGCACTGCACATCAGTAGGGATGATATAGTTTATAAATACTGCCACTAGTAGGACTGGGTTGGATCTAGCTTGTGATGAAAAAAAAAAAGATTAGAAAAGTAAGCAAAATTCTAGATTTGAAAGAGTTTTAAAAAATACCCAGCTCATCATGCCAATCCATAAATTCATGGGATGCCTTCCTCTAGAATACTTGTTTCAGTTCTGGTAGTCCTCAAGAAAAACATGCCAAACCCTTCTGGGCATTTGCAGTGGAGATGCTGAAAATTATTTAAAAGGCTGGAGAAATTTCTGTGGAGCCAAATGGGACTTTTCAAATGTGAGTTGCACGAAGAAGGACATAGTAAGGATGCATAGAAGAACAGGTCACAAGGAGAGGCAAACTGCATCCAACCTTCATGAAATGGAGTATGACAATGCATTATATGTCCAAAAAAGTGATGAGAAATACAGGACCCAATCTGACTGTGTGTTTGTAGCATTGTGCTGTTGATGAAAAGCACCTGTAGTTGGTTTATACAGCTTTAGATAGAGTGTTCACAGTGCATGGTCAATAGAGCAGAAGGGAAGTGGGAAGGAGGAGCAAAGTCCCAGTGCATCCCTTTGCTCTCATTTTCCTTTTAAATGAAGCTTGGAATATTTTATTGAATAGCTGCTATGAAATCATAGCAAACACTGTGTTTGCCTGTTTTGACAAATGTGTGCACAAACGTACACCCATGTAATTAATTGTAAGCTCTGGCACATCCTGTCCCCATACCAGCTGCTGCAGAGCTGGAAGTGCCCCGTCTGGCAGGGTATCCCTACCTGCCCATTTGAGAGATCATGTCTGATGCTGACCTCTTTCAGGAGAAAGGTTATTGGATTAAATGGACCAGTAGCAGGGTCTGTGTGATGATACGATAAAAAAAGAAGCGGAGATACTGTAAAATGAAAGCCTTTAATCAAAATAAATATATTTCAAGCAAGTTTGCCCCTGTTCCTAATTGCAGCTAAGCCCAGCGAGCTCACTGAGTGCATGTGTGCTTGTGCACGCAGGCGTGTAACATTCACTCTGCATCAAGCAAATTGCCTTGGCAGCCTCCTGACAGCTGTGGCACTTGTGCCTCTGAGGCTAGGTAAGAAGACTGTTCTGTGTGATAGCATCAAGGGGAGACTTTCATTAGTTACTACTGAAAATATCAATGGCTGCCTATAGGTAGTGGTTGTATCCAGTCACACATGAGTTTGTTTTTCAGCTGTTTTTTCCCAGAGTGGATACTGGATGGATTCTAAAATTATATCTGTTGTATATTATCTAAGTTTCTGTGTACGGGTCTCTGAACTGTAACTTACTGTTTTCTAAAGTGTAAGTCTTTCTTTCCTTCATATAATGAGGAAGGTTCTGTACAGAAATGATAAATAAAAAAATTTTTTAAGCAAATTCAAAAAATAATTTTTATTTCCTAACTTCTACATTTCCATATTCAGCCTTCACATCTGTCAATGGATGAATAATGTAAATGCAGTATAGTATTAACAGTCGTGGGCAGGAATGCAAAAGCAGAGCTAGCAGCAAAGGACAGCTACTCACTCACTGACCCAGAGCTCTGACACATTCTGAGTTTTCCTGGGCCTGAGAATTATATTTCTTAAAAAATGGAGGACCCCCTGCCATATTTCTTGATAATGAACTTCACCCAGCGCTGAGGTCTGTAGGACATTTGCTCCCACTGCAGTTCTGCTTCCCCATGCCTGTTTGTAAAGAACGTATCTGGAGAAGAGAGAAATTAAGCCATCACTGCCTCTCTCTCCTCCTTCTCATCTTTTCCTGACCTCCCACTCCCTTCTGCTTTTCCCCATAACAAGACCAATGGACTGAGAAGCATCCACTGGTTTGGTATCTGCCCTGGTGCCTCCCCGTGTCACAGAGCAGCATGGAGCCACGGGGTGAGGTGTGCTCTGGCTGTGGAGAGCTGCAGTCGCCTGGCTCCTTGCCTTCCCTCTAGCACTCCTTGATGCTCACAGGCAGCTTGTTTCCCTGTCTATGGTCCCCAGAGCCAGGCAGGGAACTGTCCTTAGCTGGCAATGACAAAGCAGTGCCTGCAAGGTAGTATATTTTTTGAAAAGTTAATTAACATCTTCCTATATAGAGTATTTTAAGCTACTGTATCTGCCAAGTGACTCTCAAAGCAGCTTAACCTTCAGTACTGCTGGGGATTGGGGATTTCAGTTTAAAGGATCCCAAATACCACTTTCTGCCTATTTTCTGTCACAGAGCTCCGCTGCCCCACAGGTATATAGTCATTGTTTTGACACTACTGAACACAAAGGAAAAAAGGAAAATTATTTTTTCTGGATTTTTTTTGGGAAGGATTTTACTGCAGAAGAGAAAATGCAAGAGAGAGCTTCCTTTTGCTGTTTGGTAGCATGCTTCCATGACAAAGAATAAAGATGTTATCAGGCTTTTGCAAAGCATATGTGTGTGATCAGGGGGCAGAGAGGTTGAGAGGAAAATATTATTAATAGACATAACATGGGAAAAACTCAAATTAAAATCCTTACTTAAACATAACAAAATAAATTAGAGGATGTATATCTTACCCAAAACTGAGAATCTGATCAGACCACATCTCTCTGAATCCACAGTTCGAGCAAAAGAAAATTGCATGCAGGAAGCCAAACAGCAGAGTACATACCTGCCTGAGTTTGCACTATTTTTAAGCAGCAGAAGCCTCTACAGGTACTAACCAGTTCATTCTCTATGGTCACTTCATATGGCATGTTGTCCAGCTGGGAAGAAATGTGAAGAGTGTATTTGGGAAGAGCAGAGCACCTTGCCTGACTGCCAGGTCTCTCTCTCTCTGCCAGGAGCAGGGATGGAGGAATCTCGGTATGGAGGGGCAATGTGCCACCTCTCTGCTTGCCCTGTGACACCGAGACAAACCAGGCCGGAGATGAGCTCTGTTTATATCCCAGCAGGAAGCCTGCCTGGCAGCCATCCCTGTCTCTTCCATACAGCAGAATCAATCTGATGCATGGGCTGAACAATCAGGTTTATATTATGAACATTAGGGATGCTCTCTTCTGTGTGACACTTGACCAGAAATGAAAGATGATGGGAAGGAGTGAATGGCAGTGCATTCCATAGCTTATTGCACTTCTCCTTTGGGTGACATTCTTGTTAACCCACATAAGTGTCACTCCATCATTCAGCTCTGCTTCCTAAGGCACCTATTAAATCCATTTATTTCTTTATTAAATCAATAAAGAATTGTGAAAACTGTAGTCTGGGGGATTTTTGTTCCTTAATGATAGGCATCAGTTCATAGGAATCAGAGTGCTACAGACAGGAAGAGTTTGTGTATATCAAATCTGAAGCTTTCTTGGAGCCAAAGACCCGTAAATTGTCTCATAAGCTTTTAACCACAGAGATTTAGTGTGTTGTGAGAAATAAAGCCTTTCTCTTTGCTAGTCCAGGCTTTTACCCTGTCTGAAGTGGCACTTGGTGACATACCTGTACCATGCAGAGGTGATTTAAGCTGCTCTTATGGGCATCAAACGTCTTCATGGGCTGGGATTTTGCTTTTCTCTGATATAATATATTTAAGAACCCTACCTTGGGTAACTACCTGCTGATGGGACAGGCCAAGTCTGTACTGACAACTACTGTGGGACAGAGCTGGAGGTACGGTGGAAAACATTACCCTTTCTCTGACTCAGACATCACATCTGTGTATCCTTTCTGGAATTTCAGCTCCGATCATCCGCTAACACACTGTGCTTCTCTCTCTGAAACATCATCTGTTTTTGTCATCAAAATGATACCTCGCTCCCTTTGTGTTTCATACAGTGGCTGTTAATGAAATAGTTAATTATGATGACCCTTGGCAGCACTCTGTGCCCTGCTGGGCTGAATGGCTCCATGTCACAGAGCTGTGGTGTTAGATAGATAGTAGCTCTGTCTGGATTTTCACACCTATCTTTAAGAATCCATTCAATAGACCATATTTTTTGCACAATTATTACTACATGGAGCACAGAGTTTTTTACCTGATTACATCTCATGGAGAATCCTGTGTGTAAACAGGCTGTTGATGAAAATGCTTTCTTCCTGTGGCTCCTGTCCCTACACTTGGAATCAGATTTTTTCAGATGATGTTTGGGAAAAGGACTCTAGTTTGACTAAAGGCCCAAATTCCCACTTTCACACGGAGGTTTCTGCACCAGATTAATGTTACTGTGCTAGAACAGGGTAATACATTCAGAACATCATCTAAGGTAAATGGGATACTGCCAGCTGGGACACCAGCTAACACAGTGGATTTGTCTAGTTAAGTATTTATTTTGTGGCTTATTACATCCTTAAAAGGAGATGCTGAACTTCCATGAATCCAGCTGACTGTAGCACAAATTACAGATACTCAACATTGCACAAGACTGAGCTCCGTCTCTGGCAGATGCATACTGCAGTTTTGTCTTCACACTGTTAATTGCTGTTCTCTTTTTGAGTGCCAAAGCATACAGCGGGCCAGAAGTGCAGCAAGCAATAAGCACTTGGCTAGTTTGTGATGTGGAAGAGGTTGGTAGCATGGAATAGGCTTTGCTGAGAGGTCCAGCCTCTGTTCCCAGCAGTGCCCTGCCTCAGCTGTGCCATTTGCTGTAACAATCTTTCCTTGTGCCTGCTGACATGAGGGGCATGTCATGGTGAGAGGATGAGGTTCATTTGTGCAGCCCTCCAGCAGCAGGAGCAGGGGCTGTCTCTCCTGTTCCATGCTCTCTTGCCAGCAGCCTGGGCTTGCTCCCTTGCTGGTAACAAACCATTTGCATCATTCTTCTGCATGTTTTAGTGTGAACTGTGATTGACAGTGCTAATGGCTGGATGAAATGTAACAGGGCTAAAACAGCACACACACGATTTTGAACCTGACTGTGACAAAAGACAGAGACTGTTTCCTTGCAATGGATGGTCAAGTTGTGTAAAATTATTGGATCAATTATTTGAAACGTTTATTTTCTGGCCAGACGGTGGCTCCATTTTGGCATGCCCAAGGGAGAGTAGTACCTGAAGATAGATGGAAGCTGCCAATAATACTGGAAAGAATAATTCAAACTAGGTAATTATAATGGTTCATTGAGTTGTTGTTGCATCACAGGAAATTCTCAGGGGAGTGGGAAAGACTTGAACCTAACCAAAAACCCAGGGAGAAAACTGGTATGTGAGGATGTGTCCTAAAGCCATGCTCACTCTAAGATGAGAGTCTTGTCTAAAGACTGAAAGCTGTGCAAGGTTGAGGAAAGCAAGGAGGAAGTCCTGGAGCTGAATACGTGTCTCATGTTTTGAGAAACGATTTTGTCAGTCTTTAAACTGAATTAGGTAATTTAATTCTTTACTTCCCCATAATATTAATCGACTGCTAAGAGAGATTTCCAGGGAAGGTGACAACCTAGGATTTTGTATGCAAGGAGAGGCAAAGCATAGGTAGAACTAGTCCAGTTTCTTGTTGCCTGCCACTCTTGTACAAGGTCAAGGGTATTTCAGAGTGAGACATTTTTCTCCAACAACCAGCACAGGTCAGTGTGGAAGCTAATAATGAGTAGCATCACTTCTGAAGACATGTTTTCCAGTGACAAGCATGAACTAGACACTCTCTGACATTTAGCAAAACTGTGAGAACTGTTCCTGACCTCTGAAACTTCTTCTTACCAGTTTGTGGTTGAAAGTCAACAAAATATGCTGTAGTCAATAAAATCAACAGATTATTCATAACAACATTAAGAAGTTCTCCTGAGACTGCAATATTTTGAAAATCTAAATGTGTGTTTTCAGTAATTCCAGTCATATTTCATTTAAGTAACTGACATAACTGACCTGTTAAAATATGTATGTACACAGTTAGTTTGTAAGGCTAATAAAAAGTTACTAGAGCCTAGGGTTTGTTGATATGAGTAAAATCTAATTTTTGATATTTAGTCTTAAAAATTACTGTGTAAAATATATTTTACAATATCAAAAGCGGATGAGGTGCTTTCCAAGGCAGACCAAAGTTTTTTTCAGGGAATTTATGAGATCACATGTTATGGTGTATTAATAATGTGATGTGCAGATGAAGGTTACAATATAAACAATCTCCCAATTCATATATAGACCTTGGTAAATTAGCTGAAGGAAACTGATACTCCATCTGTAGATCTTGTGGTACTCAGAGACCCTTTCTTGACATTTTATTAGAGACACTGCTGGTGTGTTACACAGACACGCATGTCTAAAGCTGGATCTTGCACCCTTTCTCACGTTCTTCCAGTGGTACAACACATTGGATTGAAGGTACAGGAGGAGCAAGGAGGACCTCTGGATCAGAGCTCCCAGCATTCCACAGCAAACAAGGCAGTCTTGTGAGACGGGGTAACTGCCTGTCAAGACTGCAGTTCAGTTAATGTAAATCCAGGGGGTCAGTTGTTTCGCTGCTTGTTTTTATTTTGCCAGCCTTTGCTGTAAGCAACACCTCTCCTGCATGGGGCAGACCCTTCCAAAGACCATGACTGGCTGCTCTGGTGTGATCCGGTGAAGAGTGTGGCAGTGCTTTGCAGATGAGCTGGGTTCCTCATACACATGCATACGCTTTGTGCTTTCTTTGAGCAGCCTTTGCACTGTAAGTGTGCACAGTAGTCCTGTCATGACACATTTTTCCCTTTGCAGAAGGAGCACTTTGGGGTATTCCTATGAGACAGCAAATCTGTGTTAGCTTTATAGCATCTTTCTGAACATTACCAAAGCTTGCATGGCCTTCTCAGCACTAAGTTCCTACCACTCAGGAGCTGTTGGGGGCACTGCCTCTTCAGCTGGAAGTAATTTAAGCAAGCAAACGGGAGCTGTGTGCCTGGGATGTGTAGAAACTTTATTTCTATATTTAAATGACAGCCATTTCTCTCCTTCTGACAGGGCAAGTTCAGAAGCGAGGCTCCTCCTGTGAAGGCATCCTCAGGGGTCTCCAACGGGCCTGGGAAGTTCTCAGGCTGCTGATGTGCTGATGGGCTCCTGTAGGGCTTTGGGTACTCCAGGCCAAGCTCAGCAGGAGTACAAGGAAGAGCATCACTCACTGAGATCAAAGGAGCAGTGTCTGCTTACAGCCTGGCTCCACCTGGCCCACCAGCCAGAAGCCCCAGAGAACAGCTGTGCTTGCCCAGACTTCTCTGAAAAGTAACTGCTTCTGCTGTAGTTTTAAAAACAGGATTTTTGTCATCCTAAGTCTTTATTCTGCATTGTATATTATGGAGAAAAATGACTGCATTAGTGCCAATGGACGTAAAGGGCTAAAAGCAGGAGCCCTCTGCAGAGTGCTGTTTCTCTGGTTCCATCCCTGCCTTCCCCAGCCTGGAGCATGGAAGAATACTAAAAGGCATCTGTGTCTCCTGGGAGAAGCAGGAGCCATCCTGACATCCCACACATTTCTCTGTGTGGGTGTTGAGAGACCTGCATGTCTCTGAGAGGCCTCCGTGCTGCTGCCTGCAGCAGGCTGAATGGCAGGAAGGAGAAGGTCAGCTCCCCATCCAGCTGTGACAGGCTCCAAAGGTTTTCCATCCTGCCAGGACAGGAACGTGAGTGACAGCTGCATTTTTCTTTCATTCGGAGCCTGATAGTCCCACATTTTAATTTCATGGAGTCACGGAATATTTCATGCTATCAATTTTATGAGTGTCAAAGTTCCATTGAGCATCCTAAGTGAGTAAATAAAATGTGTAAGTATGGGATATGCATTTCACATCTTACACCACCTCAGATATTTTCAGTGGGAAAAAGAAGTGGGGCAAGGATCCCTAAACATCTCACTCCCTTTACACAAAAATTAAATTTAACAGTTAGACAAATGCTGTACAGAGAACAACAGTCTGGTTCTCTAGAGAGAGCAACAGAGAATAATAGTTTAGTGTTTTAATCTCAATTTATTGATACTCTCCAGCAGAAATCAGAGCTCCCCAAAAGTTTTCTTAACTATGAAGTATCTTGCAAGCTTAAGTGTTAACAAATGTTTTGAATACATTATATTATCTGTGTCACTGTTCATTATTTTGAACTTCCCATCAAGCTGCATGCTTCCTCACCCTCAACACGCTTCTCTGACGTGCAAGCATTGCTATCAGAAATATTCAAATCAGTAAAGCACTCAAATGTTGCAACACAGTTTAAAGTCACCACCATAAACACCAATCCCAACATGCAAATTCATAGCTTTCAGCCTTCTCCAGAGTGTGTAGCTCTGTGCTGAAGAATAAAAAACTTGTTTCCGGTCTGCTTACTCTTTAAAAATGCCTAACTGAATGTTTTAATAGAAAATGAGCGCTTCAGAAGTGACTGACCCTTAATACTTTGTTTCCATTTTCAGAAGTTCTAACCAAGTCTACTTTGCCCTATTTACAGAATAGATACTCAGAGACTAAAATAGACACTATGCTAAGTTAGACAAACCAAAGCCATGTGCATACATTTGTATTTTTTTTCCATTTCTGAAGGCAAAGAGCAAGCAGTTCCAGATTCTTAGCTTAGTTAGGGAAGACAAAAAAACTGTCCTACAATTATTTGAGCAGAACAGACCAGGCCAAAATACTACAAGTCTGGGAGAAATCTCTGTATACAGAAGCAAAATTTGTTTTCTTCACAGTGAAGGAAAAGCAAAGCTCTGATCAAATGTCACAGTACCCCTGCAAAGAGAACAGCTCTGTCAGATAGCCCTGACCCCTGCTTGTGCTGGTGGGGATCCCTCTCGTTCAGCAACACGAGGTTGAACATCGTCCGTGCAATAGAGGTACAACAGTGAAAGATGCACGGGGTGGAAGTGGGGGTGCAAAATGAAGAGCTCTGGGCTGCAGTTCAGCTAGCATCATATTCCTCTGGATGCGTGAGGTGTCCATGGTATGGTGTGGATGCCCAGGATGGTGTGAGCACCCATGTCCTACTAGTGGCCAGAGACCTCATTTGGGGGCTTGGTAGACAGTGTGATTATCCAAGCGGTGTGAAAAATTCCAGCAGGATATTGTGTTGGTGACACACGCACAGAGACCAAAAGGGAGGAACTTGCCACCCTTAGCTATAAAGCTGTGCCACAAATGTCCCATATTTCAACGTGGCTGTTGACTTGGTCGATTGCTTTGCTCATTATGCCTGGTGCCACATGGAGGGATCTCATGGGCTGGGATGGAGCAGAGTATTTGCCAAGTGCATGCACCCTGCAAGACCTACTGGAATATGTATCTGGAACGTTGTCTGGTATGTGGAATGTGAAAAAGTGCCCAAAACCCCTCACAGGTTGTTTGGAGAGGCTATTAATAACTTCTTCTACTCCCAGAAATTTTACATTTCTTCCTTTTGGGTCATTTTCATTATCCATACGTCATTAGCTGTGGGAAGACGAGGTGGGAACCACTTGAGGCATCAGGATTAACCAGGAGGGAAAGTGTAAGGTGACATGAGTACTTACAGAGAGCGTTGGCCATGACCATGTGTTGAAGATGGTTTATGCTGCCTGGGACCCTTCCCCAGTCCATCTCATGGTCACAGGACCTGGAAGAGTGGAAATCCTTCCCATATGGATTAGGGATTTTAATTTCCAACTCCCTTGTTGACAAAACAGATAGAAAAATATTCAGATCCTGATCCTGACATGATATCCCAGTCATGATAAGGGACATCTACTGTAGCTTCTGCAGACACAGAGGGGCTTGAGCCATTAACTTTTGCATATATTTTAACCATCCTTTTGCCTTTGAGATTTTTACCTTGCTATCTTTTCTGACTTATCAGATTTGAATAAGAAGTTTTGAAGAAAGAAGGGTTACCAGAAATGCCCAACATATTTTTGTACAGGGTCTCTTCAGATCAGACCCTTCTGAATAGCTGGCAAATAGAGTAGGGTTCCTACTGAACAGCCCCACATCCATGCTGATATTTCAGCCCAGGCTTTGTATAAATATACATCCAGTGGAGGCGTCTCTAATGAATTATATTTATTTCCAAACCAGAAATCTGTCTCAAGAACTGATTTCTACTGTCACTAGCTGAAAGCCTATTAAATAGTGCAATAATAGTCTTTAAATTACACTATGTGTTGAGGCAGACCTGATAATAAGTTGGATTTTGTGTGGACTAAAACACCATGAGTTTGTGCTGTGCCCATGTCCTTGCCTGTCTCAAGCAGCAGGCTCCGGGGGCTGTTCTGAGAGCTTCATTAAAAAATGCTTTATGAAAGCCCTCTGATCTCAGCAGCAAGCAGGAGAGACCATGGCTGTATAACCTTGCCATTTGTACAGCGCAAGGGGTAAGCACCTCTGCCTAATGTCCCCTCCTTTTAATGCTTTAAATAGCTCTCCTTGACACATGGCAGTGAAAATGGCTTACTGACATGTTTATCTTAGCCCTATGGCTATAAAGTCTGTTCTCTGAAGAAAAATAGATGTGGAGACCATTTGGCTTAAACCCCCTTAAGCAAGTGAATAAAATTAATCAGCTGTCTTTTAACTCTGATTCATTTTTACTTTAATTCAATTTACAAAAATGTGCAGGCAGGGTCTGAGCCTGTGGGTATATTAACATTAATAAAACACAATTAAGCAAATGTTATTATGTTGCCAGCAACAAAAGGAATGCCCCTGAGTATAAATCTTCCCCTTGCTGGAATAAATAAGCAGATACAAGAAATGTGTCTGCAACCCATTGCTTAAGCTGTATTAAAACCCCGAAATACCCACTTTGGTTAGTACAAAGGCTGAGAGTTAGCACACCAAAGCATAGCCTCCTGAAGAGGAGAAATGAGAGTGACAGGTAGGAAAGTTTTGCCCTTTGTAGTCAAATTTAAAGGTCTGGACTTGATTGATAAGCGTGTGATATAGAGCATTTGACTGAGACCTTTGAGAATGATCACATTTTCTCACTGCTTCTAGAGTGTGCCACAATCAAAACTCCACTCCCAGCAAGAAGAACAGAGCAATAAAAACTAATGAGCTAAGAAACCAGGCACACACATTAATAAGTAAAAAGGAAAACAGACTTTTTTTTGGTGAAAACTGACTACCTAATGTGACCAAAATACATAAATACATATATATGTGTATATATTCATGTATTTGGTATGTTTTGGAAGAACCCCTAATACATTTTTATAGATATGTCTACACACATATGAAAGTTAATTTTTCATGCTAATGCAGGCTTTACAGCTGCACAGTAAGTATGCACATGCTGTGTAGGATTAGAAGAACCCTGATTTACCAAACTGAACAGTGAAGTCCATTTATAATTATACCAATAGCAAGACCTTACGTAATGACACCCCTTTTAAAAGCACTGAATTAATTGTTGACAGATGACTGTTAAAAATATCAACAAAGTGTAAACGTCTGGTCAACAACATTAAAGTGGTTTCTTTGGCATTTTGTTCTGAATTCAAAAATGTATGTTTCTAAAGACTGGGGTTGACAGCTTGTGTTGAGCAGCCCATCTCTTCCCAGTGTTTTAACTCCAGGTACTGAGGTTCTCCATTATTTATTTATTTCTTGGACTGTTTTCCTCATTACTTCCAGCTCTGCCAAATTAGGACAAAGGTTTATGCCAATCCACTGGAAGACTCTGAGTCCTTTCATTGTTTCATCAAGAAAAAAGTGATTCATTGTTCCTGAGGAGGGACTAGGGACTTTGTTTTGCTAGGATGCAATCTCTAAAGGCATTCAAATTAATTCTTTAATGAGTTAGTCTTTTGGGGAAACCAAAATCTCTTTATGGGTGCTCCTGCCTGCAGACATCACTGCTGAGGGCGGCTGAGGGCTGCCATGGTGTCCTGGTGTTTTGTTGGACTGAGGCAGGAAGGACACATCCCATGGGGACCCCAGGGCTCCATCTGCAAAGAAGCAGTGCCTGTTATCCAGAGGATAAACTGACTGGAGTGGACACAAATCTGGCCACAATGCTGTTGGTCTGGGCACATTCCATTGCCTGACCAGGAGGGACTGCAGGGCTGGAGGCAAAAGCCCACACAGGGTCTTGTTGCCTCCAGCCCCACATTTGCCCTTTGCAGGGGAGAAATGGGATCTCACACAAGGGGAGGGTCCACCCTGGGTGGGCAACTCCAGCCTTTGCTAGCTCCTGTTCTTCTGCTGGTGCAGTTTTCTGTGGAAAGGCCAGAGGTGAGGATTGATCAGTGACATGAACAGCACCAGCAACAAAAGGGATGTGAACCCATAGGGGGAAAGGAAAGGAAACAGAAAGGAAACAGAAAGGTCCTCTGTGTGCTGCAATGCCTGGAGAAGTGATGGCCACAGACCTAGAGCCAACTTGACTGGGAGGGTGCTTTTACTCAACATGCAAGGCAAGAAGGAGTATAAGGAGTTGGAGAAAGAGTCCAAAAGAAATAGGAAGCAGGCCAGTAAAGATGTATGAACTATATAAGGAAAGCCGGAGCAATGCTGGAGTTGTTTATCTGATAGAAGGCTGATACACGATAGCCATTTCCAAGTTCATCAGAAATTCCTAAAATAATGTGTATTGTTCTTTATGTCTGCTCCACTACAGCCAGCAGGATTGGAGCAAGGGAGGTTTCCTGTGAGAAGAAATTTTTTACTGTGAGGATGGTGAGGCGCTGAACAAGTTGCCCAGAGAAGTTGTGGATGCCCTCTTTGTGGAAGTGTCCAAGGTGAGGCTGTATGGGGCTTTGAGCAACCTGGTGTAGTAGAAGGTGTCCCTTCCCTTGGCTGGGGGAGGCTGGAAATAGATGATCTTTAAGGTACTTTCCACTCCTATTCTATTCTATTCTATTCTATTCTATTCTATTCATGTGAGAGATTTCCCAGCATTTTCTAATTTTTGGGAGAGTCAGGCAACTGAGCAGAGTGCCAAAGGAAGTTGTCTCCTGCTTAGGTTTGCAGGTTTTGGGAAACAAGTAAAGTGTTATTGATAGGAATGGTTTATATATAATTTATCCTGACCTGGTGCTTGCGGATGGACTAAACAACTCCTTGAGCCCATTCCAGCCCTATTTGCTGAGATTTCTATCTTGTATAAGCTCCAGTGTAGGTCTGACCTAGCTGGAATGTTTTTGCTATTAAGCAAAACAAAAGGCTTACAGATGTGAATATCAAATTAAGTACTGCAAATTAAAACCCTAAGTAATTTTGCATAGCCTTTTCACATTGTATTTATACCATATGAATGTTATTTTAGTTCACTGTATATAAATAACAAGTTGAGAATTGCTGTCCTTAATTGAAACCATCTCTACTTGTCTATGAGAGAGATTACCATTTTTAACAGACTCTTTGTGATCCACCAGGGTTATTGGAGGATTTCTTTGCATTGTTGCTAGGCAGCTTCCTCCATGCCAGCAGACAGACACTGCTGGGTATGTCACGGCTAATTAAAATTCTCTATATTTTTGAGTATACAGCAGCCCAAGTTTTCAGAGCTTGCTGCTCAGGATGAGGTCAATTTAATTGGTATGAAGACTGATGAGACAAAATAATAGCAATTGTGTCTGATGTAAAATAATTTGTTGTTTAAAGTCCCCTGAATTCACAGGGTGAATGAAATGACAACTATCTAAATATTTATTTGTGAGTAAAGAGAATTGACCTGAACTATTTTGACATTAACTTTGTTCAAGTAATTTCAAAGAATGAGCTATCACATTCAAATATAAGAATAATGAATATAAGAATATTTAGCATGGAAGAATCAAAATTTTTAAAGAGATGTAAATTATTTCATTTCTACTGTGCCATTTGCCATTAAAAAGCTGTTCCAAGTTATTACCAGCTCCACAATGGCCATGTTTTTTGAATATTAGCCAGCAGACTAGGTAAAAGTGCCTCTGTAGAATGAGCTGAGGAGGTTTTATAGCAAGATAGATTAGTGCTAGGTGCTAAGCAAGTGCAAAGGCAGCAGGTGTGCTGGGGTGGTCCCTGGGCAGGGGATGCTGCTGGCTACCTGCAGCTGTGGCACTGAACATCACTGGAAACCATCTTGTGCAGGGAGACAAGGCTGCATGGTTCAAAAGATTTAAAGCTTTGGGTAGCTTTCCTTCAGGTGACTTACACAGGGTGCCAGTGCACACAGTCAGCAAGTATTAGAGAAGAGTCTTTGTAGGAGTTAAATGTGTACAGGATCAGTTACAATTGCTTTGACCTCTATTCAGCCTCAAGAGAGCATCAGAAACTTATCATTTCTGCAAAGAGGAATATGGGTCAAAGAATAAATCTTCATTTAATCTCTTAGGAAGTTACCATTTAATAAAATTACTGAATGGCAGGCTGAAGTATGGGGATTATGGTTATCGAGGACACCTGATACAGATACAGAGATTTATCAGAGGGAATAGATTTAATAGGTGCTTGGATTTTCTTTTTTCTTTGGAAGGATTGTTTTTAATCTGGATCTACTTCAAGAAAATGAATAGACTGAAAGAAGCTTTAAGCTGCTTCTGCATCTAGGCAAGAATTAGATTTGTAGGGATCTTTGTGGAAACTTTTGAACTCTTTACAGATGCCTTTTACATAAGGTAGGTGACTAGTCTTACAAGGAAACTTTGAACAGACAACAGAAGCTGCCACCTTCTTCTCTGCTTTAAAACATTTTTTAACCAGTTGCTTTTTCTGTGCCCTATCTCTTCCTCCCTAAGTATACTGCATTTCTTTTACCTGTTGTGCTGGTTTGGCCAAAATTTAGTAATATATCTTCTGAGAGAAAAACAGGTTACAACCACCCTTCCCCCCACCAGATTCAGGAAAAAAATTTTCTTCGAAGGAAAGTGAAAGAGGTAAAAACTATTTATTTAACAAACACACAGGAAAGGAATAATAATGCTAAATAATGAAATCTCTCGCTGTGGAGAGAAACCTGGGAAGATTTCAGAGTCCTTCGGTAGGTGTGGTCTCTCTCCTCCTCGGAGTTGGGTCGGTGTGGGCCCACCTCCGGACTTCAGGAAAAAAATTCTCCCGAGATGTTCTGATGTTGTTGAAACAGTCCAGAAGAGAAAACAGGGAAAAACCAAAGTCCCAGGAAAACAAAATTCAACTCTCCATCTCTCTCTCTGGAGAAAAGAAGCTGAAAAAAAACTGGCTGAGCAGCAAGAAGGGTACTCCCTCCGTTCTTGCTGCCGCAGAAGCAGAGGAGTGTGTATCGGTGTCCTTGAAACAACTGCTTTGAAAAGTTCGTTCCATTTTTTTTTCTCTCTCCCCTCTCAGGCTCAGTTTAAAGGCACAGAAAAGGCACAAAATTAATTTGTGGGCATAGAGAAACGATAGGGGATACAACACCACAAAGTCACCCCAAGACACCTGTCCATGTAAAACACACTTTGAAGGAGACATGGCAGTTTATCCCAATTGTATGGCAGCTGGTCTTTGTGCCTGGCACCACTTTCAGGGGTGCAGGTCTGCACTGGTGACCTTTCTCTCCTTGACAAAGGTATATATTTTAACTGTTGTGTCTGCCACGGGTCTCTGAGAGAAAAAAAATTCAATCTCTATTAAAACAAGAAATCTGTGTTGAAGCAGAGCTTGTTGGTTTCTTGAGAATCTCTCGTGCTTTTTAAAAATAGAATGCATGTGAACTGGGTCTATAGAGAAGTGTACATTGGTCCCAAGCTTGGACTGGCCATGACTAACATGAGGACACCTTGAGCAGTGGCTGACACAAGGAAATTGAATGGGGTCAAGTTCATGATGAAGACACGATGCCTAGCCGAGAAACAAGAGGTTCGGTTTCCACCGCTCCCCCACTTTTCCCTTGTCCTAGTCCTGGCCACTCCCTCGGGCTCTCCCTGTTGGTTCCTGTACCCCAACTCCTCCCATGTACCGCCCCTGCGACCTGACAAAACCCCCCTGCCCTCTGGCCAGCTGCTCTCTTGGCCCCTGGGAACTGGCTGGACAAGGTGCATCAATAAAACCATGAGGGGCTGCCATGAGAGTCCCTTCTCACCTCCTTTGCTGATCACTGGGTTGCAGGGCTGACAGCTAGCAGGAGCAAGAGCACGGGGCTGTCCAGAATGGACTATGGGAGGACAGAATGGCTGTCCTGCCCTAGGAAGCCCCGCTGCGCTCCCAAGGAAGGCTGCAGCTGCTGAACTACACTTAGCAACGCAACAGAGAAATGGAAATAGCCATAATCAGTGGAACAAAGATTTATCTTTTAGCTAAAAAAATGAGAACATCCTTGCCTGATCCTTGGAGGAGAGGTGTGTGTCAAGGCACTGTCAATGAGGAACCTCGTCTGTCACCCCAGCACTGCTGTAAAATGAGCATGGTGTGTGGCAGTGCTTCTGCAGCCCAGGGTGGAGGAATTTACTCTGGGAGCCACTATATAATTTAGAAGCCGTTGCATTCTGTAGGAGTGCAATGACAGGGCTTGAGGGATGCTCTGACCGCACCTTTAGGATTGAATATAAAGTGGCTGTGGTGGGTATGGCCCCCGCAGGCTGCCCACCCTCCCTTTGCAAACTGTGGGAACAGTGCAGGAGCTGGCAGTACCGGCACTGGGGACAAAGGACAGACTTGTTCAGAAAGCCTGGTCTCTGCTAGGGGGAAGCTTGGGCTGTTTTACAGTGCACCACACTGTAGCTCAACACACATCCATGGGTAGGGGAAGGAAGGGCAGATGGAGTGGAAAAGCATAATGGAAAAGATCTCTGCTGGTTCAGGATTCTGTATGCCTGTTGGATTGTCAGAAGTGCTGAGGTTATACAGTTCCTCTTGCCATGAAGAGACTGTACTTACATTCACTGTTTTTAACACGTGGGGAAGAAGCATTTCTGTGATGGCACATTGCACTTTCTGCATTCTTATAAACATATTTACCTCCACCAACGTCGATAATCAGCTTAGTGTTTGTGTTATTTATTACTTTGCATTCTGCTTTAAATGGCACCTGTTGTTGCTTTCCCGTATTCCTCTTCTCCTCAAATTCTTCCTCTTTTTCTCCTGTTGTTCCTACAGAAAAAAAGCAAACAACCCCATTTTGTGCTGGAATTATTGACCCTGGACTCCTGCAAAACTCCTTTCTCAGCAGTGAGGCTGAGACCTGGGAGCTGGAAGATGGTTTCTTGACATGCTGTCGCTAAGGCACTGGGAATTTTTCATGCAGAAGGATTTTTAAAAATAAATGTATAAATCCTGTCAGTATTAAATTACTGCAGAAAGTGCTCTCTCAAGTTCATTTTAGGGCAGTCTCTGAAGATCTAAATCTCCTGGCAGGGATCTTTCACATCCACTTACCAGGGCAGTCTGTAATATTTCGGCACTGTAATGATTCTCCTCCACATCCTCAACACTGCATGCTGTGCACTTACTCTTCAGAAGATGCTTCTGAAGGAGAGTCGTGTGGTACTGACTTTCTCCAGCCTCTGAAGCCAGTCCCCAGAAATACCACTGACCTCAGCAGTGGTGCAGGCAGTGCTGGAACTGCCCTGGCAGTGCTCTCAGCATGCAGAGAAGGAGGAGGAAGCTTAGGCACCCTATCGCTGTCAGCCCAAACACGATTTTGCCTAATTCTGTGGGTGAAATGGATCCAGCACTGCAACCCTGTTACTGAAGGGGTGTTTGATGTCCCTAAAATCTCAATAAGAGGCAAAAAGTAACCTGATTATGTTAGGACACAATTTAATTACAAGAGGAATGCTGTCCAAAATCAAAGACTGGCAATTCTCAGTACATTTATTTAACATTAAGGTCTGTTTTAACTTTCACTGTGGAGTGAAGGATGGGTTTAATTAACTCCCTGATTTCTTGTGTCAAAAGAAATTAGGTTTTCTTAAACACTATGGGAAAAAAGGCTATCATTATATATCTCTAGAGTAGTAGTAAATTATTCATATGAATTTCATTTTGATCAAAACAGACTTTGCCCAAATCAGAGCGCAGCTCTCATGTTATGCACTTGCCTATGTTTGCTGGGATGAACCCGATGGCGTTCCACGCCCAAACTGAGCATTACTCCTCCAGCCAGTTCCAGGTATGGCAGCACCCACCTGTTTGCTGGCAGCCAGGGACAAGCACAGACTGCACACCCAGCCTGGCTGGGGAGGGTTTCCACACCAATGGCATCTGCGTATGTGCAGCCCAAAGGCTCCTTCAGCAAGGTGGGCTCTGGACTACCCCTCTCAATGACAGCCCCAGGACCATCCCTGGGTTTGATCTTTGGTGGCTTTGTGGGACAACAGCGTGGTAAACACACAGCAAATGAGCTTTCAAAGATTGTTCCATAATATTTCTTTGCAATGGTATGTTTGAAATCAAACATCAGAACTCAGTTTTCTATAATTACACCAGTTTATAGAGCTGTCATCACCATGTCAAGACAGCTAAGAAATTAGAGTTTGGCTTTTATTTCTAAAAAAAAAAAAAAAAAAAGTCTTTTAAGGAGTATGTTGTCTTTCAAATACTTAAAAAGAAACAGAACAATGCCAGGGTGGAATGGGCTGCCAGTTGTTTTAATGACCTGATTTACATTTAATTAAATACTGATAAGAATGAATACACTCTGTCTAGATTTTGTATGAGTTAAATACATTTTTCTGCCTTAGCTGTACCTTTGCAGTTATACAGTTGGAATATATTAATTACAGCTTTGTGGCATTATAACTGGTGAAGCAGTCTCTGCATTTTTGACATTGAAACATGACTGAAAAACCTTAACAACTGTTGTCCCATCATAGAACGTGATCCCGTTTCCTTTTATATATTATTTATTATAATATTATAGTTTTTATTTTATTTATTTTTATTATTTATATTTCTATATTTATTATTCCACCTGTACTTGCACTTGGTGATAGCACCAGTGGGAGTATGAATGATAGAGATAAAAAATAATTCTCCACTGAATTGCTAGTTTTATTTATTTTAAAAAACTGGTTTTGCTAAATCAATGAACACTTTGATGAGAACCTTTTTCTCCTTCATTTTCTTACTTTTTTTTAAGTTGTGCTGAGAGGATCCTATTATTTAGAATACTTTGTATTCTAAATTTGTATTGCTCTGTACTGAAAATCTTTAACTTGTTGAATTACATCAAACAGAAAAACTCACCTCTCCAATGAAGTGGGGGTCATAATTTGAGTCTGATACACCCCCTCATCTCTATTGTCCGTGCTCCTTGGTTGATGGTACCTCTCTCAGTAACTATGCTGCTGACTCTTTCCTCATTTTTCTTTTTAAAAGGCTAACACAGCAGTATTTACAGAACAGTAAAATGCCATGTTTGTGAAACACATTCCAGGAAGGGCATCTTTGTGTAAAAATGCAGCAGCTGGAGTTCCTTAGCTGGGGGTAGTCTACTGGTTGTACCAAGTGGTGGGATTTGTACCCACAAGAGTTAGAAAGCCTCCAGATCCTTAATGATAATGATGTGAGGACAAAGAAAAAAAGGAATCCAGAGAAAAAGAGAAAAGTATGCTTATACCAACAAGTTCCTCAATTAGACAAAAGCATTTGGATGAGAAGGATTAGTGAGGGGGCAGCATGTGTGGAAAAGTGATGGGGTTCTTTTCTGTTCTCCATTCTTGCCCCACTTCCACCCTGTTTCTTGCTGTTACGTGCTTCTGCCTACCTCTGGGATGGAAGGCACAGTGCAAGACGGTTTTGGAGGTGCTGGTACTACTACTCTCTGTCACCCCTTACTGAAAGCTGCAGGACCACAGCCTCAGCATAGGTCACCCACTGTCCTCTTGGGACCTTCAGAGCTGCTATCGTCCCTGCCCAGCAGCTGCGGGCAACAACATGGCTTGTGCTACAGGGCCAGGAGAGCAGAATGTCCTGAGTCGTCTCCTTCCCCACTGCCTCCACAAACGAGGCTGTGCTCATTGGGCAGGAAGGGAGGAGGTGCTGCAGACAGGCAGGCATTGGGCTGCCCTCACTCACACTGCAGGAACAGTGGTAGATCACAGTTCTGTGCAGTTTGCTATCACATCTCCGCAGACTCTGAGTTTTGCCATGGCTCCTCTCATAAGCTCTGCCATTAATTCCCACACCAAGGGATGTGGAGGAGGCTGGGCAACTGTTAGGCTGCACAGCTGAGTTTTCAGAAATGCCAGTGCATAATACCACAGCTGAGAGTTCATGCTGATGCTAGTAGTGAATCATAGAATCATCAGTGTTGGAAGAGACCTTTGGGATCATCCAGTCCAGCTGTCCACCCAGCACTGCCACTCTAACCCCTAAACCACATCACCCAGAGCCAGATCCAGATGCCTCTGGAACACCTCCAGGGATGGTGACTCCAACACCTCCCTGGGCAATCTATTCCAATGCCTGACCACCCCAACAGGGAAAAGTTTTTTTCTAATATCTAATCTGAATCTCCCCTGTCTCAATTTAGGGCCATTTTCTCTCATCCTGTCACTGCAGGCATGGCAGAAGAAACTGAACCCCATCTCACTGCGACTGCCTTTCAGGGAGTTGTGGAGAGTGATGATGTCCCCCTGAGCCTCCTCTTCTCAAGGCTAAACAAACTCAGCTCCCTCAGCTGGTCCTCATAATATTTCTGATTATTTATCTTGCTGCTTTTTCTCACATCTCACATCACACTCCATGAAGGTGCCTGACTTAAAGACAGACTTTAATATGCTACCAGAAATTATTTTCATGAAAAGGAGAGATCTGTAGAGAGATGCTTTAGCAGGGGAGCAGCCAAGTAGTACAGCAATGAGGTGAAGGGGAGGGCAGAGCGGAACTGAATGGAACAGAGGAGCTGAGCTAAGAAGGGGCAGAAAAACACTTGTAGTGCAGTAGAAGTCATGACATGTGTCTGTTGCTGCAAACTGCAGTGATGCTTCTCCAATGCCCGAAGAAAGTGTGGCTATGAAACACAGACTTTGAGTTTGGTAATATTGTAGTCAAGGGCTACAATATAATTCCTGCAAGCAAAGCTCCTTAAGACAAAGTAATTAAAGTGAGGAAATGAGAGAGCTTAAAGTAACATGTCAGTACAAGGAGATATTTTAAGAAAATGCTTCATTAAGGGAGTACTCTTTATAATGTAAACAAGGCATTTTTCCAGCACAAATGCATATTTGCAAATGTACCAAAAGCAAATGTACTGTTATAGCCCCAGTTTGTGCTCCCATTTCCTTGACTCAGTCAGGAGAGTGATTTAAAAAAGGCATCTGTTGGTAAGTGGAAGGATACACTGGTACGGGAGACTCCATGCAGTCTATTCCCAGCATGTACTGGTGGGCCCATTGTGTGCCTCTGGCCAAGACCATGGACAGTGTCCTAGAGCAGTGCCTGCCCCCTGTGGTGGCTGATTAGCCAGTGGTACAAGAGACAGAGAGAGCTCTTGTAAGAGGGTCTTTGCTGCCAAAGACTTACAGTTATGGTGAGGGAAAGGAGCCTCCTCTCCCAGGATGCCTGTTCGGTTATGGTAATGTACCCCAGTTCTGATTTCCCTGGTTGGCTCCTGGTGTTAGCCACACCCCTGTGTTTAATATCGATCTGTCATGTGTTCAGGGTCGTTTGCCTCTAGAACCCTTCACAAGTTGTAGCAATAAACTGCTGTTTGTGGAACTCCATGCAAGGACCCTTCTCAACTCCTTGCCATCGGATTCATATTACTGAAGCCATCCCTGCATCTGTGCATTCATGCATGTGAGCCACAGAACCCAAAGGGAGCCAGTAATAGCTACCCTGGGCCCCAGCCCCTGCATCCTTGCATGAACTTTTTTGCAGGTTGACTAGGGTTGGCTTTTCAAAATTACCCCAGAAATTTCAGCTGCTGGATGCCAGACTACACAATCTACTTTTTCAGGAATGCAGATCATCTGTGCCTGTGATGTGTAGTGTCAAGAATAGCCATTAAATCTGGAGTGTCCACTGAATTGAAATCCAGCTGAAGAGTTGTAGATGGGTTTCACAGCCTTGGAGGTTAATATCAGTCTTGTAAGATTGATTCCTGGAATTGCAGCCATTTAATTAAACAAAAATACATAAAAAGCCCCACACCAAAACCACAATGCTATCAGAAACAATCATAATTTTTTCTGCACTTCAGCTGCCTCCCCAGTAGCAAAATCTGCTTTGGGTTTCTGTTGCAGCTTTATTTGTCAATGTTTGTTTGCTGCCTCCCAATACTCACAAGAAAAATGCCATGTTAACAATGAAAGCAGTAACAGTGGAGTTATTTTCTGTTCAAATATCCCAAAACACTCTGCCAAACAATAAGTAGGAAATAATTTAATTACCAACTCAAGCCAATTGCTCCAGCCTACAGGAAGATTATTTGTCTCTTGTTATGTAGAGTTTCTTTCTCATGGGTCTTGTTAGATACCATTAAACAGAAATTGGTAGTGAGATCCCAGATTGTCTTTAACCAGGATGTTATATCCCAGGTGTCCTGCATTGTATTTGATCTCAGTAATTAGATGCTGCTGGGCTAAACTTCCTGATGCAGTTTCAGTGGAATACTGCTTTCCTTATGTCTAACCCTGATTTATCATACAGTGTCAGGGATGATACTCATTGGCAGGATGAACATGGTGGGAGGAAGACAGATTTCTTATCTAATAAGGCCTAATGTAGTATATGAATTTTAAAAAGCTAGCAGATTACAGCATGTTAATTTAGAAAAACATGCTCCTTTGTGATCCTTAGTGATCCTCCCATAAGAAGAGAGCAATAGGAAATGTGCTAAGATGACAGGTACTTTTTCAACAAGTAAATAAACTGATTGAAGTAGGTCACTTATGCAAGGAAGGAATTAGACTTTGGAAACACTTTTATTCTAATTGTGAGTTGTGTAATGATATGTAATGAGTGCATCTTTTAAAAAAATTGCATGGGGCTAAGACTTGTTTCAATCTTATATATTTTTCTAATAGAAGACTCTCTGGTGGTGTGCTCTCTCCCCACATGCAATTTTTTCCTGAAGAATGTTTGTTTCTACCACCTTCCCAGTTAATTTTTTTCCCCTTATTTTGCTTATTATTAATATGCTAGTGATTGGATGAAACAAACCTAAGTGAAACAAACTGCTGCTTCTAGATACAGAAGCATGGCTAGAGATATCTCTAGTAATTGTTTTATATACAGTTACCATGGAGACTTGTCTATGTGTTTTAATTTGGTGTGATTGGTGTATGAATTTTAAGATTTTATAGAGGCTTGTCTGGAGAGAGGCGAGGCCAAGGGCTTGGCTGGGCCCAAAGCAGATGGGATGCTGAGCCTCTGGACCCCGGTCAGTGCGGGACCCAGGCAGGCAAGTGGCACGGCTCAGGCAGGGAACAGGGCTCAGTGCCTGTGCAGCTCCCAGGCAAGTGAGTGGAATTCCCAAGGGGGTCATTCAGCCCCTTGTCATGCACCTCTTTCCCCAGAGCTGATCCCAGGTTACAGATGCACCACATCACAGCTGTCCATGAGCGCAGGCAGCCAAACCCCATTTTGGGCAGCGAACATGGCTGCAGAGCCCTGTCTCTGGTTTTGCTTATGCAAGAGCTGAATCCAGGATGTGGTGTCAGCAGACTCTCCTGCATCCATCTGTTGGAAGCCTGGGTTCAGAGAATTTCGGTCTTTCAGTGCAGACAGTGATCCTCAAAAGCACACTGTATTTGACCTGAGGCCTTGGGAAAAGCTTCCCAAATTATGTATTAGCACTGAGATTGTTGCTGTGTAATTAAAAAAGAAGTTTGTTATATCACTGGGTGGAATATGTAGAGATGTAGAAAATTTCGGTTTCTGGGATATAGTAATATACATGTAACAAGATGGAGGATTTTGGGTGTAGGTTAGTTCTTCTTTCTTCTTCCTTCTTCTTCACAAGCCTGGGTGATCTGGTATTGGTTCAAAAAACCTGCAGTGCAGAACACGAATGATTAGTTACTGGATTATACGTAAAAATAAATTAGTTGGCATTCCATAATTGGGTAATTTGGGCTTTAAAAGACCTTGGAAAGTAGAACTCGGGGGCCATTTTCACCTTGTTAACTCAGAGGCACGTTATGTGCAGCTGTACCATAGATAAGAAATAATAAACATCTGAGTCTGAAGAACAACTCTGCGTCTCCTGCGTTTCAATCCGAACTCTGAGTAAAAGAACCACGACAAAGGCAGAGAAAGAAAAGAACAAAACAGAAAATTTAATACCCGTATGCCTTTGAACTCTCATACTCTGCTTGAGTGAAAGCTGGCCATCCTGCCCTCTCCCCTGTGGGAAAAGAGAGAACTTTTGCCATATGCAAGCTGAAAAAACAAAACTAAAATAAAATCTGAGATTTGGGGACAGTCGTCTGGGGGGTACCCTGTTGGAAGGAAGGGATCAGGGATAGGTATGGAGGTAACTGGATTTCGTGGGCAGGAAACACCTGGCTCGAGAGGGAGAAGAAAAGGAAGAAAAGCCATGGACAGGAAAGAGTAATTAAACTGACTGCCAAGGAAGAAGGCAGTGCGTGCTTGGAGGATTTACCTGAAGCTCCTGGGCTATTGAGCTGGTGAAGAATGGTGCTTCCAGGGCAGGTCCAGGTGGGTCTTGTCCCTTCACACCTCTGTAGTCTTCCAACAGAAGCAGTGAGCGATTCATGGCTGGATCCAAGACCCGTGTGACAGTCTGATCCCACAGGCTTCTGGAGCAGATGACCTGCAGATCTGGTGGCCTGGTGGGCTGCCTGTGTGGGGACTGTGCTGTCCAGAGCTGCCATGCCTGCGGCTGTCACTGCAGATGGGCTGAGAGGACCAGTCCTTGCAAAAGGGTAAGTGAGAAATAAATGATCTGTGCTCAGGCACACAAAGGGCCTTCCTGAAACAACAGAAAGAGGCACAAGTTGTTTCAGGACCTGAGCATTTTGGTAAACGATGGATTTATTGTTTTGGAGCTGCTGCCTTCCACCTCACCTCAACAAAATCCAAAAGCCTACCAGGTGGAAAATGTAATTCCTTTCCAATTTAAAGAGATTTTTTCCCCCTAGTTCTTTAGAAGGGAAACCTGAAAGATCACTTTGGACTGATTTGAACTACATCACTCAGTCAAAAATTAAATTCTTTTTTTCCATGCCATAATTTAAAAGTAAAATTTTAGGCGAAAATTGCCATTTTGAATGAAGTCAGGTGAACTTTGTAATTAATGAAATGAGATATTACATCCTAGAAATGCTGAAATTAAATGTTCTGACACTCAGTCTCTTGGGGTAACTGATTCTTTTTTTTTTTCTCTCCTATCCTTAATTCCCTTTGGAGCTGCATTTATTGAAATCTTTCTACATGCTCTAACTGTACTGTAACACATCAGTCTTTTGAGTGCCCAAATAGTGAAATGTTACTGATATCATATGACAAAGGTGTCTTTGTTTCTCATTTTTTACTCATCACAGAGTACAAAAAAACTAGAATTCCTAAAACTGGAGAAATTTTGTTCTTGCTTATGACCAGCTGTGTAGTTACTCTGTGTTTACATTGCTTAAATTATATTAGAATCTGAGTTTTTTAAATTGCGCTTTGGTCTCTGTCTTTAACAGATAAGGAGGAAAAAAAACCAGGTGAAGGATTAATGTGAAACATTATCAAGCAGAAGTGGAGAACCATAACAATTATTTTCCAAGTAAAATTAGAGAGAATTTAGCACTATACTTTGATACTGTATAAAAAATACAGAATAAATAAATAAAATTCCCCAAACAGGAAGAGAGATGATGAAAGATTCTGTGACTTACTAGGAGGTATTTTTCATTAACAAAATCAGTAGTCCATCCACATTAGACTTAATCATTTATTCACAGGAAAGAATGGGTTTCTAGATGAGTCCTGGTAAGTTTCATGATCGGAGGTTAATTACTTAATCTTTCTGTGTCCCATATATTCCCTTTGTGCTCAAGAGAAATTTCATAAAAAATTTATAATGTCTATGATAGTGATATTTACCTGCTTTGAAGAAATGGTTTAGAACTGGATTAACCATTTTGTAAATAGATTTGAAACTATTGAGGAAGAGGGATTATGATCAGTTCTGACAATCTCACCTTTGAGAGATCTTAGGGCTTCATTTTTGAGGAACCTTTTCTCTGGGAACATTGAGCTGGGCATTTTTAATCCTTAGTCTCAATCTGTGAGTGTCTCCTAAATACTGCTACAGCACAGTGAAGCTGTTATCTGCTTCCCACCTTTAAATTCACTTCAGAAAATGCCTCAAGGCAAAAGCTAGGATTATGGTGAAGAGAAATGATGTGAATTCATCCTAGTAAATTCATCATAGGTACAAAAAGCAAACTTGGAATTAATACAACATACTAGTAAATATGCTGCAAAGGGAAAAACAGTTGTGGCAGAGGTAGAGGAACCTCTAGATACCTTCCAGATGTAAATCATCATGCTACTGAGACTTTCCCTAACATGTTGCGATGAAGGTCAGCCGAAAATGGTGAGGAAGAAGCATGAGAGAGACCAACAGAAGGCAAGGAATATTTAAAGACTTTTGGAAAGAAGATTGCTGCATAAGGACCCCAGGTAAAAAGGAATAGCACCAATATCAAGAAGCTGGATACCTTGCTTGAGGGCTCCTTCAGAGTGGGCAGGGAGGTACTGATCCAGATGGCCTGTTCATGAGCAGGTATGTAAATGTGGGCTTGAAGGCGGGTGCGTGCCTTTTTTGGAGGAGGAAGGAGACTGGGGCAGAACAAAGACTCTGTAAAATTAGCCAAAACTCCCTCAAAACCTGTCCTGGAAAATGAAGCCCTGAAAATATCTGTCTGGCAGCATCCACCCCATGGAAACAACAGTGCTATAAATACAGCCTCATGAGAGATGTTGGATCTTCCATGCTTCCATGGAACTTCATCTTCCAAGATGTAAAAGAATTATCTTGAAAAGTTATGTTGATACAGTAGCCCTAATTTACGTTGCAAGCCAAATATTGGGAGAGGCAATAGGGAGAGTATGGAGAAATATTGTGAGCAGCAACAGAGTCCAGAGTAGAATTGTCAAAGCAGGTTCTACTGCAGGCAAGCACCTGGTTATGGGGCTGACTTCTTTTTGCAGAGAGAGGAAGACAAGCAGCTCTCTGGGCATGCCAGGAAGCAGGCGTGGCCCTTCTCTCCCACACCGACAGCAGCACAACCGTCCAGGCTCTGCGAAGGTGTGGGGCAGCAGTGCCAGCAGTGCCCGGGGCAGCTGCCCCATCAGAGGGAGAGTGACCAAAGGGAGGTGAGGTGCCACATTTTCACAGCCAGCCATGGCTGCAGCCACGTTAATGAGCCACAGACAGCACAGGCAGCTGCCTGCACATGTGTTCGTGCTGCCAAGGCTTGGCAGCCCATCCTGCACCCAGTGATGCCAGATTGTGGGGATTTGTCAGAGTCTCTGGAATTTGATTCACTTGTTTAAATTCATCCTTAGGGTAAATCCACCAGTCTCAGCTGGATTATATAAGAGCTGAGCTTGGCTGGGCATCTGAGGAGATCTCACTTGCAGAAGTAATTCAGACTGGCTTTTATGTGAGCAGTTTGCAGTTTCTTGTTGATTGAAAATTGGCTGAGAAATTGTAAACAATGTGTAGTGATTAACAGCAGTGAAATCAGCCACAAGGAGTGGCCAAAGGGACTGGATTTCCATCTTCCTCTGCATCTTTAATTGTAATTAAAACCAAACATTTCAAGGATTGTAAAGTCAAATTCCCACACAGTAACCAGTAGCTATTGCATTACTCTACTAAAAGAATACTAAAAAGATGAAAAGGTGGGTCAAAATTAAACAGGATTCATGTCTGAAAGCACTGAACTGGCTCCTGGGGAAAGCAGTTTGAAATGTTTATTTGGGGAGAAGTAGAAAACTTAGGAATGAGTCATTCACCAAATACCTCCTTGCAGGGCAACAGGAGTCTGCAAACTGGTGCTGACAGAAATCCGGCATGATTTTGGGCCTATATATGTGTACATATATATACACACATACACACACAGACACAGAGCTCAATGGAAACTTTCTCTGCAGGACCGTGACAGGCCTTTGGTGCGAGCGCATGCCACAGACCTCACCTCAGGTATAGGATCTTCCTTGGAAACTGCTGCCTGGCAGTATCTAAATGTTCCTCTACCTCTGCCACACCTGCTTTTCCCTTTGCAGCATATTTGCTAGTATTTTGTGTTAATTCCAAATTAGCTCACTCACAGTACCTTTGGTTGGAGACATGCCAAATAAAATTAAGACAAGTTCTGGGAGAGCTTTGCCTGAATCAAGATAAGCAGTTTGATAAGACAGTACATCTTTCCTGATCTACCTCCCTGGCAGTCAGCTGTGTTTCCAGTCTCCATGCCTTGGGCCCAGAACAATGCACATGCACTTCCCATATAAACATGCCTCCCATGTTCCCTGCAATGAGGTTTGATAGTCCTCAAGCAGGTTTCTGAGGCACTAGGGCATGCAGCCTGCCCTGAGGCAAGAAACCTCACTGCTTCTGTGGTCTGCAGCTGCAGGGGAGGAAGTCTGGAGTCCTGCCTCTAGGTCAGCATGGCCTCTGCCTCTTCAAATCCCAGAACCATAGAATGATTTTGGGTTGTAAGAGACCTCTAAATGTCATTTAGTTCAACCCTGTTGCCATGGGCAGGGATGTCTTCAACTAGTTCAGGTTGCTAAGAGCCTGGTCCAACCTGATCTTGAATGTTTCCTGGGATGAGGCATCCACCGCCTCCCTGAGCAACATGTTCCAGTGCCTCACCACCGTGATCATAAAATTTTCTTCTTTATATACAGTCTGAATCTATTCTCTTTTACTTCAAAATCAACAGCCCTTGTCCTATCACAAGAGGCCCTGCTAAAAAGATTGTTCCCATCTTTCTTCTAAGCCCCTTTTAGACACTGGAAGGTGCTCTAAGGCTCCCTGGTGTCTTCTCTTCTCCTGGTTGAACAACCTCAACTGCCTCAGCTTGTCTTCATAGGAGCAGAGGGGTGGAGTTGAGGCTTCCAGCAGTGGTGCCCACCAGCACCAGTGATTCCAGGAGTCAGGAGCAGCTGCAAAAGGGCTGGCTTCTGTAGAAAGACTAAAAGCTTCTCTTGATCAGTGGTTTTACCTACATGTTCAGGGCTGTGAGTTTGTCCCGGAGAGGAAGGAAGAGGGTGCTTGGTGCATGTTTTCTTTCCTGCCACCAGCCAAAGAAACAAACTCTGCAACACATCACTTGCTGCGCTGGGCTGTAATTCCCTGCCTTTTCCACACTACAGCATAGATGGTGGAGATGGGCCAGGCCTGAGCGTGGGCTCTGCACAAACTCATTGCACAATGTGGGCAGCACAAAGGCACCAGTGTAGAAGACTGGGTGTTGAATTAGAAACTGTATCTGTGTGCAAGTCCATGTACATTTGATTTTAAAGCCCCACATGGTCACAGAGTATCACTGCTTTTCCTAATTTTCTGCTGTGGTATGTGCAGAGCATTGTGAAGGTGTGATAAGTGACAATGCAGCACTGCTCAGTATTTGCTGGGTGTGCTGTGTGAAAGCTGGAGACAGTGCTACTGAGTGTCCTTAAGCTGGTTGACATTCCCCAGCTGAGGAGAAGGCAGCTTGGGCTGGAGCAGGAGAACCTGTGTGCTATACCAATGAGGGCTGCAGCAGAGTTGTGCTGCTCAGTGGGTGAGCTGGTGTTTCCTGGTGTGTTTTCTGCCATCCAGACTGTAAACCATTGCATAATCCTGAATGAGCTTATTTGAAGAACAACTTGTGAAGGGTAAAAATTTAAATGGAAAGTAAAGGATAAAGGTGGCAGAAAGCCAAATGCTCATTCCTAACACTGGCTGCTGGGCTTGGGTGGAAGCTTGTCCTCTGAGCCACGCTGCTTCGTGATTTCAGTGTCTGCATTTTCTCTAGACATCTGGTACTGGGCTTCTGACTTGATATGGCACTGTAGCTTCATAACCTTACTATCTGCCTCTTTTTCTTCTCCCTCCCTAGTGTGAAATCCTTCTCTAGCTTTCCTTGTCATTGCAACGGATGGAAATCCACAGCCATATGTAAATGCTGTCCATGCAGCAGTGTAAGGCATGATGTGAATTGTTGGTGCTTTCCCAGCCTCTGTGACGAGGTTTCAGTTGCTGACTGCTGTTGGCAAAGGAGGGGAAATCACAGAATCATAGAATGGTTTGGGTTGGAAGGGATCTTAAAGAACATCCAGTTCCAACCCTACTACCACTAGAGCAGGTTGCTCAGGGCCCCATCCAACTTGATCTTGACAGACATCTCAGGGACATGCAGGAGGCTGAAGAATTATATTGTCAGGGGAAATGAGGAGTTTGGAGGGGTTTGTGAAGGTAAAGAAGGGGAGGATGGGGAGCAGGAGAGATGGAGGGAGGGATGGGTGCAACTAAGTCAGAGAGCCAGCAAGGATAGGAGAGTTGGTGCAGCCTTTGGCTGCTGCTGAGGCATAACTGGGAGATGGGATGGGATGGGCAGCTTAATGCCATGGGGACAAAAATAGAAGAGTTCTCAAGGACCAGAATGATGTTTGGTGGTTATGTCTGAGCCTGGGGAGGTCCCGCATTGGCCACTGCTGGAAGAGCAGATGGAGACAAACAATGTTCTGGCAAGCTCCTTGGCACGTCTTTTTCCTTCTCCTGTGTTGAGAGATCCTCCTCAGTGTCGCTGGTGGGGTTGAGGAAGCAGGTCTTATGTACCCCTGGACAGCTCCTGCAGAGGTGCTGGAAGGTGCTGGGCAAGGAACTGCTCTGCCCCAGCCCCGGTGTGCCGCTGCTGTGCTGGTACTGCTGCCGTGCTCCTGCAAAAGCGCACCAGTTGGGAGTGCAGATGGCTCAACTGTGCCGCTGTTACATCCGAGGCGCATAAAGAAAACAACACAGAGTCCAGGCTCATGAACAAGTGGAAGCCGAAGCTTTTCTTTAATAATTTTCTGACTACTATATAGGATAGATCGCAAAAAGTGTGTTGAGTGGCAATAGGTAATTGGTTCCTCGGCCATCCACCCCTTGAGGGGATTGGCCAAGTCTTAAGAGACCTATTCCATAATATTTTCAAAGTCGAAGCCATAACAATCTTGCAAAACAGCTTGTGAGTGCAAGAAGTTTATGAAACTGTGACCTTGTTTAAAATAGTTTACATAGGAAAGACAGTCTTCTCTCAGAATATTGAGAAAAGGCTGAAGAATTTCTCTGCTTCTAGCTTTTTAGCACCTACACAACTGAATCTGGAGAAATTAAAAGAAGAATGGCTTTTCAAATATTACAATTATAGAAATGTTGTAAAATGAGCTTTAATGCTTTGCTTCTGTGACTTACAAAATGAATTAAACAAATTGCTTTTACACCCACCCATGGAACAAGGCTCGATTAGTTACAACTCTCTTTCTTCTGTTTCAATACATATTATGATTGTCAACAGCATGAGCTTTTGTTTGATGAAGAGATAACCAACTAGTGAGAAGAATTTGCTAAATATTAAGACCTAAGAAGAGACATTTTTCCAAGGTCTGTGGTGCTCATGCACTGGAATGAGTGGTTTTCAGGCCTAATGAACACGTGAGGTTTCCCACTGGTGGAAGGATGCTGAGTTGTGCTGCTGGTGGAGCGTGTATGTTTGTGGCCAATCTTCCTGTGGTGTCCTGGCAATGTGCTGGGCATGGCACCATGGAAAAGTGCTGTGCAGGGTACCAGCTGGAAATGGCAGTGATAAGAAAGTGCTGTACTCAAAACAGCTCTAGTGAGCAGGCTCTCTTCATTGGTTATAAAGCCAGATTACAATTTATGCGTGTAGTATGCACTAGACAATATGAGAATATCATGTATCTGACAGCTGATCCCAGCTGACCAGAGGGATATCCCACACCATGCGGCACCATGCTCATCATATAAAGCTGGGGGAAGAAGGAGGAAGCGGAGGACATTCAGAGTGATGGTATTTGTCTTCTCAAGTCCCCCATTACCCATGATGAAGCCCTGCTTTCCTGGGGATGGCTGAACACCTGCCTGTCCATGGAAACCACTTGTGAATTAAGGCCTTGTTTCGATTTGGTTGTGCATGTGGCTTTTGCTTTCCCTGTTAAGCTGTCTTTATCTCAATCCACGAGTGTTCTCACTTTTATTCTTCCAATCCTCTTCCCTATCCCACTGGGTGAATGAGCAAGCAGTGGTGTGGGGCTGAGTTACCGGCTGGGGTTAAACCACAACACATGTGAGTCTTGCTCGGTTTAGTTCTTAGAAGCTTCTGTTCATTGTTTTCTTGGATGGTGACTTGATGATGTAATATGCAAAACTAAGAATCCTTGCGTTTATTTTGTCCTTAAGAACTTGTCCAAGCCAGCAAACAGCATCTGCCACTTTCTGTGTCTGCCTGAGCAGCGGTTGCCTGCAACATGGCCTTGCTGGCTCCTTCAGATGGGTGGCCATACCTTCATAATGGACAGATGTTTCAAAACAGAAAACCAGCTATTTTCTCTGCATAATTTTCCTTTATGCTAAGGATTTATTATTCTTTAGTGATGCTGGAGAGCAAGGAAACCAGCAGAAATTATCTTTCTTCATTTGTGTCCAGAACATCTCACCATTTTGCAACCTCTGTGCCAGCTGTGATGTGCTTGCAGGCTGAGAGACCCATGGAGAGATGAGCCCTTGCTGGGGACTGGGGACATGGCTGGGGGCTGGCTGCACAAGGGCATGCACAAGCTCCCTCACAGTTCATGCCCCAGACTGAGCTCTGCTGTTGTGTTCAAATGCAACACCCTACTGCCCTCTCCCCTTGAAGAAGAAATCACGTACAGGTGTTTGCTGTGGAGACTTCACCAGCTTGAACTTCCTTTCTTCAAGAGGGGCACTGTACTCTTCCCAGCTCAGGAGAAATGACCTGGCAGAGCTGAGGTGGATGCTGGTCCAGCCAGAGCTGAAAGAGCCCATTAGATTGATCCTGCAGCCTAAAAGGCCAAAGCATGGGTTGAGCTTTAAACTGCTCAGAAAAATCTCTGTGGTGGTGTAACACCTGCCAGTGTCCCTTTCTCCAACATATCACCTCATCCTGATCTCCAGCTCCATCTCAGCTCATGAGAAATCACTGCTTTGAAGCCCAGAGTCTGGTATGGGCAGCTGTGCAGAGTGGGTTTGTTGGTGTGGTGGGGCCAGGCACCTGCTCCCCAGCTGCGGGTGGCAGGAGGGTCCAGCTCTCGGGGAGAAGCAGGAGCAGCCTCAGTGCCTGCAGAGTGCTGTAATGCTGTTTGCTTTGCTTAAAAAGCACCCATCTCTTGGCTTTAGTTAAGTAAGGAATATTTTTTGAAAAGACTTACTTTGTTTGTTTTAAGCTTTTAATTGACTGCTGTTTACGAGATTATACATGAGCGAAGGAAGAAAAAGCTTTAAAAATGCCCCATTGCATGGAAATATGTCTAGACTGTTTACAAGTGCTCCTTGTTTTGCATTGAGAGCCCGGATCTTTGACTTCCTTTTGGACTATTCTCCAGTGGAAATGAGGATTTGCTGCCAAAATAGTCCACCTTTTCCTGAAAGATTGGGTATTAATAGTTTTGACAGAACATCTTGTTCCTGTGTAATACAGGAGTCAGTCTAGCAGTTGGTCCTGATCAGAGGTACAAAATGCGGTTGCATAACTTTTATTTTGAGATGAAATATCTGCAGTTTAACAGAAAAAAGGCTGAGCCTATGCCAGCATGCATCTGTTGAAGTTAGGAGGAAGGTGTTGGTGTTAATGGTGTAGCGGATTACTGTTCTTGCTTTTGTTTAAGGAAATGAGTAGTTTTTATTAAAATGCAGTGTGTGATTTGGAGTATTTCAGAAATGCAGCTGCGGTACTTCAGGTCCCCAGAGAGGGCTTTTCTCACCCTCCCCTCAATACCCTGCTTGTGTGGGCATCCCCAGTGCTGGCTGCCTGCTGCCCGTGCCACCTGCCTGGCCCAGCCATGGGACGGGGACCAATCTGCAACCCCAGTGTAGCCACAGTGAAGGACTTCTGCTGATGCCTTTGCTGAAGTATCATAAAGCTTAGATGCTCTTGACCTAGTACATGTAATAGTAGCAATTCCAGACTTGGCTAAAAGCTTCTTTGGAAAGGCTCATGACATCTTCTAATTTATTCTTTCTTGGTTTCCATTGTTTGATTTTGGTTGCTATTTTTAATGAGCAGCCACTGCAGCCATGAGAGAGGGAATGAATTATCTTCGATAATGATTATTTGTTTCTTGTGGTAGTCCAAAAAAAGGCAATTTATATTCTTTCAAGACTTTTCCCAAGCAGAGCTCAGTAATTAATGCTACAGACTGTAACACACTAAGTGAAATGGCATTTTGTGACACCAACAGCTCCTGAATGTTTTCAGGCTATTTTACTTATTTACTTTGCTCTGTACCTGTGTTTGCTGGATGGCTGTATACAATTATTACTGTATATAATTTGATTTTTACAGCAATTAAACAATATTGTAATTTATTCTGCTAGGCAAACATTTCTCTGCTGGTACACAAAATTATGTTTGCACATGTCAGAAATGCATCCCTTTTCCACACAAAGGATGAAATGTAATTGTAGAAAGAACAGTTAATAATGGCTTTACGGGAATATAGTTTTTACCAATTTCTGTGACTGGCAAAATTCCATAATGTCCTTCTTAACGTTGTTGCTTAAACTTACCTAAATTAATGGAAGGGACCAATTAATCAGTTCAGTCAGGCTTTGAGCTGCTACTGGTACATGTTACAGAAAGTGGGTCCAGATTTTTAGTTTTTTGTAGAATTTAATTATTTCTGTTACTCTCTCTTTTTTAAAGAAATAATCCCTACATCAGTGCCACTACCAGTTTTGGACTGGACTTCTGTTCTGCAAGTAAAAATAGGTTCCTAATTTAAACAGAAAATTTTTGTACCTATTGACTGAGCAAAATCAGAAAGAAGATACCTGACATTATTAAATAATATACCTGGCATATAACATAGCTAAAAATTTGCTTTAGCAACACAAAGATGTAATCCTTTTTTCCTGTCATGAATCTTTATTTAGAGAGAATCTTTTCTAAAGAAAAAATGCTGATAATTAAGTTGAAAGAAAAAAAAAAAGCATCAAGTGCCATTTGAGAAGGGGTATAAACTGGATAAAGGGAGAGGATAGGGGAAAACCATGCACTATTCTGCTGGTAGCTCTCAGGCTGTTGTGTTGATTTTGACCTTGTTTCTGAAGAAGAGGACAACTGGAGATGAATGCACACAGAGCAGAGAGAGGGGCAGAGCACAAAGCACAAGGCTGCACTCTGGCTCTGCCGTTTGCAGCTCAGCTATTGCAGCTGAAGGAGGACTATGGAGGTTGTGGTGTTCCACACAAATGTCCATGGCCCCACAGTTCGCTGCTTGGGTGCTTACTCTCGGTGCCATCTATCCAAAGATTTGCCGACTGATTTGCAGAAATGCAGAATGACTGCAGGAATGACAAATTTGTCTGGTCAAAATAGGTCAGTAGAAGCATATTTCTCCAAGACCACACTGTAAATCAGAAGGTGGAAAGCAAGGGGAAATCTCTTCCCAGGAGTTCACAATGGGGACAAGAGAAGCTCTTACATTTCGTGTTTTAAAAGCAATTGACAGTGTGTAGTCACTCCTGAGAGTGTGTTGGAGACCTGCTGATGAAAAGAGTTGCAACCCTGAATTTCATAATCGCACCTGAGAGGTGGCATTTATTTTTATATAGTGTGCAGCACCAAGCAGAAAAAGTGCTTGTAGTTTTTCATAAACTAGAGCTATGTTTGTAGCCCTCCATACCTTTGTCTTACCTTTTCTGCCTCTGTAAATAGCTTCTGAGCAGCACAGTGCCAGTGTAGCCAAGTGGTTTGCATAACACTTTGAGCATCCTGCTCCCAGGGAGAAGAGCTCGTATCACTGCTGATTTCACTGGAAGCCAGGCTGAGACCAGAGAGAAAACAGCAGGATAAAGCAGATCTATTAGATAAAAATGGTGCCTCTTCCCAGCATGGGAACAAAGTCTCAGAAGGATTTAATTGACCGCAGTGAGTGCATCTTCTGTCTGTGATGGAGTGCCTTCTCGCTTGGCTGGCAGCAAGATTGGCCTCGCAGTGCGCATTTTGGAGGGGATGCAGGCTCCAGGGCAGGCTCGCTCCCACCCACCTCGGGGCCGGGGCCACATGTCTACCTGAGACAATGCTGACAGAGAAGTGTTGTTTCCCATCCATGCAGCAGCCAGCAATGAGGGAATGAGGGAAGGTTCTGGAGGGGGTGAGGGAAGGTGGGTGGCAGCCCAGCAGCAGACCACGGCGCTGTAAGTGTCTGGAGCAGGTACGAATCATTTCTACCCAGTGCTGCCTGGGGAATTGCGTTCCATCTGCTTTACGTTTTAGAAGTATTTTGATATCAAAAGCTGAATTGTGAAAGCACCTGTAAAACCTGAGAATCTAATTTTTCGTTGTTTTCAGTAATTTTCAGAAGCATCAATCTTTGGCAGAACCCTATCAAGCTTCCTCGCAGCATCTCCTCTTTAGCTAAGTTTTTTTCCACAAAGTCAAGTTCAAGTAATTCTTTTCTCAAAGCAGAACTCCCCATCTCTCCTGACTTACTTCTTTTTAATCATCTTTTAGACAAAGAGGTAAAAGAAGCTAACAAAACCATCAACATATGATTAAGAGAAGAAAACAAAGAGGGTGTTTATCAGTTAACTGATGTATGAACAGGCAGGAGGAGATCACTGTAGTTTAAATGTTTTGGCGTAACTGTAGCCAAAACTGTTTGCTGTCTGCTTCCCCAATGCACAAGCAGCTCTGCAACATGGCTACTAGGGGATGCTGTTACCAGAGTTTAAAATACTATTTTTATCTGTGAAGTTAGATGGAAGACCTGCCTAGTCAGGATTTTATTATAATTATGAAAAAAATATGTAATTTCTGCTGGGGGGAGGTATCCTTTGACATCTGCATGGTTCCACTCAGGTGGGTGGGAGATGCAATCTGGCCAGAGATTCCAGTCTGCAGCGCGATGTAAGAGTCCGGGCACTGCTTGGTGATAAAGCTCACCCTTAGTTCTGAACTGTCTGCAGAGGAAATTGTTTTCCACCTCAGGAACGAGAAAAGCAAGCAACTAAACAATCACTTTGGATTCATGTCCTCAGACAGGTGCATATATCCACACGCACATTTACTTACAGAGGGAACCAAGACAAATGCTCAGTCACACTGAGACCAGGAGGTGACAGGGACACTGATACTGTCCATAACTAGACCAGAGATCACAGTGAACAACAATTATTTGGGAAAGGACAAGGCCCACCCAAGACCATCTGTGTATGAGCTGTTGTAAATAAAGTAGACATTAGAGGCATGTTGGTGAGTATCAGAGCAAGCTGCCCAAACTGTTAGCAATGCAGCAAGGATTTCTGCAAGATATAAGCTCCCATGCAAGGTAGCAGACTTGCTAAGTTGGTCCCTTTCAGTCATACAGTTTACATTTCTAAATTTCAAGTAATTAATATGTTTACACACTAATTACGTCTATACATTTGCATATTCTACCATGTGATTGAATCTCTTGCTTCCCTCTGTAGGTAAATGTGTGTGTGGATATATACATCTGTCTGTGCAGAGGAGGAGAAATGAAGGATACTGCCACTGCAAATGTTTACATGTTTATAATTAACATCACAAAATTTTAACTCTGTATCTGCTTAATCGAGTGTCTTTCTTCTGCAGTAATAAGTCCTTGTTTTTTGCAGCACTCTGTGGCTGACGAGAAGGAAGGGTGACCATATCCTGCATTACTTTAAAACAGTGCCCACTGGCAAACACTGCTGAGTACCCTGGCTTTACATCTGTGAGCCTCTCTAAACTATAGATGCTGTAATCAGTCTAATGGGTCACTTCCATTTCCTCATCCAATCTCTTTACTAGTTATTTTTTATTTTATTTGCACATTTACTCCTATCGCAACAGTGGATGCTCTTTCTGAAGTGTGAGTACATCCCAAAGCCACAGCTGCAGAAATATTGGTGAGGAAAGAAGACATCTCTGACTTCAAGATGAGTTTTCTTTCACAGATGTTTTATGAACAATCTTTCTGTTTCCATAGCAGGTGCTGGAAACTCAAAAATTGGCAGAGAACACTATTCTAGCTCATGTCTTTAGCTGACTGGTGAAAAATGCAATGTGTTGGATGTTTGTCATATGTTCCTTAAGATACCGTTTAAAAAGTTACATTCTGATGAGGTGCTGAACCTCTCTGATTACCATCCAGATTACAGGATCCCTGCCTGTGGGTGCACTGCTGGGAGCCTTGTGGGGAATCACAACTCCTCTTGTACAGCACCAGCAATGTGCAGAAGGCACCGCAGGACTGAAGGTGTCCTGCTTCTGAGAAAGCCATGATGTCCTTCTCTGCTGCCACACAAAGCATGGACTGAGGTGAAGCTGGGTGTTTCACCCCACTGACATGAGACAATAATTCTAAGTCAGCAAAATATTGAACAGTATCTTTCATCATGCGAACAGGTCTGTTGACTAACGAGGTGTGTGCAAAAACCACTGACAGGATTTGAAGCTTAAGAATGAAAAGTATCAGTGTCTGGTAAAAATAAAGCTAAGGTTCGATGTTCCTGTTTGGAGGAGAACAGGAGAGAGAGAAAGTGAAACAAACAACCCTGCAGTGAATCCTTCACTTTCTGTAATTACCCCTCACTCTGTTTTTTCTTGATTTAAGTGTTGCAGATCTGAAATTTGATATGTCTCATGCTCATCTGCTAAAATTAGGTTAGAATCGAGTTTGCTTCCCTGCAGATAGGCATTGCATGCTTACATCTTAGTTTTTCCTAAATAGATGAAAAAATGATGACTTCTGAATGGTTGTGTCATTCACGTAATGTTTGGATATGTTTGTTTTTATTACAACACTGTTGATATTTCTGTTCTTTTTATTCCTCAAGTGTTGTGTTACTTCTATGCTGCTATTTCCTATTTTGTCAGCTCTTTCCTGGAGGAGGTTTCTCTGGAGTCTATTTATCTTTCAATTAGCAATGTTTTCCTTGCAGCCCTACTGATTAATCTATTTTGCCTAAGTATGAAACAAGTTGGATATGCAGCATGGCAAATGTAGGAGTAAAACAGCAAAGACACTTCAGAACATTTTTTGAGCTTTTTTATCTCGAATACTTTCCTGGATTCTTCTTTAAAGCCTTTTGTTAAGTTCTCCCAAGGGCAGCGTGCTGGTTTTGCAAATTTGCGTATCTTGCACCTCATAATACATTGTGCAGTGGCACCTCCTGTGAGAGAGCTGTGCAGGACCACTGCAATTTCATCGGTATTCGTTCCTGTGCCATTTCACTAGTAAGGATATTAATTACAGTGTGGGAATGGTTCAGTTTTTAAAACACATTTTGATATCTGGATGTATGGATATGAAAACGCTGTAAGCTCCTACATATCTCATGCAGATGAGGTCATGGTACAGAGGTGTGCTTTTGAGAGGTTCAGGGAGTGCATAGCCCAATCTTTAGCTATTAGCAGCTTGTTTTCCGTGCTCAGCCACAGGCAGTGGGGGACAGGGCTTCTGCACAGCTGCACACAGGAGCTCCTTGGCTTCAATACTGCGTGTTTTGACTGCCTGGACCATATAAGTGACCTTCCATTTGTTGACCCAACTAAGCCCTTCAGCCAGGTCTAGTGCAAGGGACAGGTTTCAAGCCTTGCAAAGCTTCTCTGATTTGGGATATCTGTCATCTTAAAAAAATCAGTGCTTACTCACTTTCATTGAAAAGATAGCTTTGAAAATGCAGGCTGGCCAATTTGGGGCAGCAGTCTGCATTGGTGGGACCTCTCAGCATTCCATTTTTCTTTAGGCTGCCCTGACAGATAAAGTGTCCATGTACAGCCCTAGTTCCCACAGCCACTCTGTGCCTTCCTTCCAGGTCTTGTCTGGGCCATGATTTCAATATCCTACCATTGAAGAATAATAATAAAAAAAAAGTCATAAAGCTATTTCTAGGTCTGTGGATGCAAAACAAATTCTGGCCTGAAAACTGCTCTTTGCAGGGACATCAAAACCATCACAGTTCCACCGGTCCACATGGTTCCAGTGTAATCACTAGCATTTGTCATCACCTTTATTTCCATCCAGATATATTATAAATAGCAGTGCTCCTTTCTAAAGCAATTTGTACTACTCCTCGTCTCTGTTTCAAAGGCATTTTGAGTAAACAACCTTATTTTAACAAAGCAGATGGAAACCTTTTTATAGCTGTGAGGCACTGGCAGTATATGCACCCCTGAGCTAGCTGTGTTCTGCAGTACTGCTCTCTGCTGTACTAAGGAAATGTCCAAAGTCATTAAAGTGTTGGAAATAACCCATCCCACTTCAGGTAAGGTGGATTTTCAAGGTTGTAATACGGCTGAATTAGTTTTGCAGCTACTCCAGAGGTACCACTGAGCAACTTGTATTGATTTCTCTGGCTTCTTGTTAGAAGCTGTTATCTGAAAGGTGAAAGTAAATCAATCAGACTTCCTTGAGAAAGGCGCTGGAAAGCCGTGGGACTCAGGGATCACGTACGTGCCTGCATTGTGATGGTGCCTCTGTGCTGGCCTGGCAATTTCATCTTCCCGTCTGTGGGACAATGCTCACCTCATGCTGGAGCCTCAGCAGTGGCAATCGGACAGCTGCTGCTTTTGAGGAATTGTCCTCTTGCAGTGCAGGATGTTCAACACAGGTCTCAGAGGAGGTGACAGTGTCCTTTTTTGCTGTTTCCACCATTCCCATAGGCAGCTGCAGGTTTCTGGCCTTCTTCATTCTTGCAGAACCACATCCTGGCCTTCAACAAAAGGAGTCTCTTATTGGGTGGCCACACTATTAAACATATCCAAGTAGGTTATTTTAGTTAATCCCTGCCTCACTGCAGAGGTCCTAGGTAGATGATGTAATTTCTAGAGAAAAAAGAAAAGACCCAGAAGAGAATACTCCTCATACCTCTATACTAAGTCAAATACAATCATGGAGCTATCCCCAGAGCTCTGGTTCTGGAATTCTCCCTCTTGCCCAGCCTGGAGTCCCTTTGGTGCATCCCAGGAAATGCTTGGGTGCCATTGCAAAGTCACAGCAAGGGTTTGCAGCATTAGACATCAGCACCTACTTAGTGGCTGTTTTGGAAGGTAATGTGAAAAGCGAGGGAGTTGTAGGGTACGCGCTCTACGGGCAGTACTGAAATGAGGGGCTGCGTTGAGAACAAGTCACCACAGCTACAGGCATCGGGCGTCTGTCTCTCCGTGCTGCTCTGGCCACGCTTGCTTCCTCCCGAGCATGTTAATTAGACAAACTGTTATTATGTGGTGTCTAATCAAATCCTTCTTTTATCAAATTTGTCAAATGACAAGACACAACTGACATTCAGGTTCCCTCTCATGGAGCTCCTTCAGCGATTTTTCTGCTTCAAACGCTACAGGAGAACTGACGTGCATCCCTGAGATCTCCCAGTGCTGTGCTTATTTGGAGTGAAGACTCTTCTGTTTCTGAGGCCAGGCTTTTGAATGCAAGTTAATCATCTGGCCTGCACTTGTTTGAAGTGAAAAGACAAAGGGGAAGATGAATAAAATATTGTTATTTTGTCATGTGAAGTGACTTGAGGCAATTTCAATGTTTGGTTTCTTGCCCATCATGGGAGCATTCATGAATTCCCAGCTTTGTCAGGAAAATATAACTTTTTTCATTGCTGATTACCCTCCTGGTGTGAACTGCATAATTTCTTACTCAGAAGAAGATTATTGTAGCCATTTATTTTCTGGTTAAACTGGTGTAAATAAAACAATTACACTGAAATGATTGAATTTTCTCTTTAATGCATGAAACACAGATGCAGAATACACAGTCCATTAAAAAAATGTTCTTACTTCCAATCAGATTTATATGAGAAAATTATCAACAAAATATGTGTTTTTTGCTCTCTGTTTGGGGAGAAAAGCAGAACAAGGCCATATGCTGAATATGCTTCCACAATTTATGGAGAATTCATGCAAGATAATGAGCTTCTGCTCTGTGCTAGGAGATGTGGGGTTGTCCCTTTATTCCCACTGAGGGGCTTTTAGTGTTCACACTAATTATTCCCACTGATTAGGAACCTTAAGGAAGTTGAGCCACGAATAGCAGCGTAGACACCGCGAGGGTTGTATTGCTTCTGTTTGGGGAGAAATAAGGAAATGAGAAGGGGTAGGTAGGAACCCCCCTGTGGTGGTCGCTCCAGGGCTGTGTACATGAGCAGATCCACCCACTGCAGCATTGTGGTGAGTGAGCAGAAACCTAACTCGCTCTGAGCACCCAATTATACGTTTGCTTTACTCCTTTGATAAAGGCTTATATTGCTTGGCTCTTCTTCTTTTGATGTCAAATTAATTCTCATTGGCCTTTTTTTGTAGCTCAGGGCAACAGACATCAGCTCCTTGCAGGATGATAAACAGCAAGCAGTCAGAGTTGCTCCTGTGCAGAACCTAAATCAATGGCTGCTTTGCAATTGTGGTTAGTCAAAGATACTGTCCTCTGGTTTCTTAACGAGTAGTTTTCCTGGGGGGGAACAGAAATACAGAATTCCTTAATACATTTTTTGGACCCCTCTTCAGTAAATCAAGACATGAAACTGACTGTTCGTGACAAATTTCTGGGTGGGTGAGAAGCTGGTGACATTTTCTCTGCCTGTTAATTACGTGAAATGTCTTAAATTTTGCCGAAGTGTTTATTGGTCTCCAGAGATTGCAACTTATGGTGAGCTTTTCAGAGAGCAGTGCTGATGCCTCCCTGGTGTTGAAGGGTCATAAGCAATCAATTCACTCATGAATTATCTGCACTGCTTGTCGTCTGGGGTTCATTAGCATGAAAGTATCTAAGCAATAAAGTAGAGACACAATACATCTCTTGCCTTTCCGCTTCAGTGGATATTTTGGGTTTTCCACCTGCTTAGTCGATGACATGGAAACAAATGGCCATTTACCCTTTGTCTTGCTCCAAGCATTCTCTCTCCCTGCTCTCCAGCTATAACATAGTTTGATTTCTTGCTTTGAGACCTAGAAAAGCCATTTCTAAGAGAAGGAAAACATTCAGACAAGGTTTTGCCATTGCTATGTGCATCATTATTTTGTGTTTTTCTAATAGCTGTAATCAGCTCTCATGCTGCTCAAGAAGTTGTACATAAACTGTGTGAGGTAATACATATTTAAGTACTGTTTTCTGTCAGGGCCTATTGACCTGCCCATGCCCTAAGAGACCAGCATTGGAAGAAAGTGTTAGACTCAGGATCTGTCAATTACAATTGCTTATATAATTTTTCAGACACTTTCTCTAGCTATATTGGAAAAGCTAAGCTGGAGTGTCAAACTAGACCTTTACAGAGAAGTGTTCCTTACCACTGGATGCTGTATTAAATGGAATTATTTTCATCAAATCTCATGAATGCCAATGCATTTCAATGTGCAAATATCGAAAACGCAGGAAAGGAACTGATGGCCATCAGAGAATACACAGCTTCCTGCAGGTCATGAGCTTTTCGTGATCCAGGGCAAAGCCCTGACTTCTATACCTGGCTGACTCTGGGGTTGGTTGCAAGCACCTTGCTTCACTTACAGCAGCAGCAAAAGCCTTTCCCTAGACTGCCCAAAGGGCTGTGGGAAAGGCTGTGCAGATGCACTACGAAGAAGAATAATTTATAGTTTGCTTTGGCCAATAAAGTTAGCTGCTATTTGGGCTGTGCTCCATCAGGCAACTAAAATGATGGATTTAAACATTTGATGCAAATGTTACTTGCAAAGAACATACACATGGTTTGTTTTTTCCCAAATGAAGTAGGAATAGAGGCTGAAACAGAGGTCAGTTTTACTGCTCCTGCTCCCAGGCCCTACTCCTATCCCAGACAGCTCTTCATCCTAAATACACTTTATTTTGTTTTCTGTCTGAGATACCAAGTCTTCTCCTTCCCTTGCCTAACCTCCTGATGCTGCTCTCTGACTGCAAAAGTCCTGCCTTTACCTAAGGCATTTCTCACCTGCTAGCGTGTGATCTGTGTTTTGGAGCTAGTTCCTTGGCTTGGGTTTCTGGATCCTACAAGACGATTTTGACTGCATCTTTCATTCAGGTGGGATGAAGCCTTGCTCTCATGCAAAAAGGTCTCAGCTACAACAGGCCTTCAAGCACAGGTCCTGTTAAGAGTCATGTTTACCCAAAATCAGCAAGGATTGCTCATTTGCATAGGAGGGGAGTTTGAACTACTCACCTTTCTACACTGGCAAAAATTTAATTTTCAGGCATGTTGTCCCTTTCTTTCTTATCCCATCCTTTCCCCCTTTCACTTAACACATTTGCCATCATCCCTCCTTACATCCTTTCTCCAAAAACAACCTCTCTCTGCTGTTTTTGGGAGTCTCTGCTGTTCTCTGGGGTCAAAAACCCCACTCCCTGTGAACAACCAGGGGCTCTGGAAAGGGCTCTGGAAGCACTGGCCCAACATGTGCATCTTCCTCCTGGACACCATGGTCAAACCACCCTCCCCACTTGCCATGCCTCTCTCCACTCCTCCCACCCTTCACACATTCTCCTCCACCCCATCTCTGCCAGGAAGTTTACTTACTTTGCATCTTGCTCATTTTTGTATCAAACCCCTCTGTAAACAGACTTCCCCATTGCAGGGTGTGGTGTTGCAGGCTGAATACATTTTCACCTCCCATGAAACCATACTGAAAGCTCTACCCCTTTTCTCTCCAAATCACTCACCAACCAAGTCCCAGCTGTATATCGCCACAAACACACCACCAGCACTCCTCCTCCGCTCCCGGGGAGGCAGGCTGCTGAAACCAGGAATAATAATACAAGAAAAGTAGGTCATCTGCTCTCTGAGAATATGGAATACAAAACTCAGCCACTGAGTGCTGGGTGAGCACAAAGAAGTTAAATCAACTATCAAATCAAACTGATACAGAGCAGAAGTTTTCCTGAATTTTAATGCAGAGCTTTTCTCCTCAGTTGTCTGGCAGTGTTGGTGCTGGCAGGGCTGAGCTGCCTGTGGCTCTGCCTGCTGCTGCTGCCAGCTCCAGAGGCTCCTTCTGTGCTCTGCCGACTGGACGCAGCAACAAGCACTGTGTCATGGATATGGATTTGAAGGCACATAATTTTACTGCATGTGACTACCTTTCAGCATTGCCAAATGTTTTTTTTAAAAGTATCATTTGGTGCTCTTTGCCTCTTGATTTTGCTGGGGAGCATTCTGCAGCATAACATTTTAAACGTGGCCAGAACCACTGAATTTTCCTGTGCAGAAATGATAGGAAAGGGGAGGGAACATGCTATACACACAAATTGCAGTCTTCCTGTTCCAGCACCATCTCTCCTGGGCTGAGATGCTTCTGAGAAATTAGAAAAACCGTGAAATAGTCAGAAGTGGAATAATCTGTTCACCAAGAAGGAGACTTTCTAGCTTTCATTACTTGGCAGGGAATTAGGCCCTAAAGCTTGAAGATTTATTGAGGTGCATGTGCAAGGAGCTGGAGAAAACTGTGCTGCCTTTAACAAGGCTACAATTTTACAACCAGGCAAAGTGAGTACAATGTCATCATGTCTAGCCAAAGAGTCCCAATATTGTTGAAAGATGTTATCATGAGAGAATCAGTGAGTGCCTCTCCACTGTAAGCCTGCCGTGAGCCTTCTGAAAAGCATTTAAAGGACTTTGGAGATGGATTTCCACTGCTGTGTTATCAGTGTCTGCCTTTCCCAGCGTGTTGCTCTCTGCCCACTCTTCTTTCTGCATGCTGCCCTTCTCCAACAGAGCAGCCACACTTCCCCACAACCCGTCTTTGTGCCCCACTCGTGCTCTGCAACCTTTTCCTTTACAGCATCCTCTGTGGTTTTTTCTAGTTTGTACCAGACCCATCTCATTTTTTGAAATGCATACTTTCTCCCTTTTGTTGAGCTAAGCTCTGAGGAATAAAGGAACACCTGATGTGATGGTACAGTGTTGTAACATCTGAGGAGATGTGAACAGTGTAAGTGATCAGACATGAAAGGGGCAGAGAAGCAGTTGGCCTTATTTTCATGCTTTCATCAAGATTGCACATAGTGTCATTGACTTTGTATTTTCCTTGGGAATTGCGTAGAGAAATGTTGGCAGCATGAATGAAGTTACACTTCTTCTGTGCAAAGAAGGAGCTACAGGAAGTAAAATTAACGCTTCTTGCATCAAACATTTTGCTGGAAGCTTGATGATTCATAATTCTTAGTTTTATTTTATTTTTTAATCCTAAAGATTTATAAGCACAAGACATGCTCTAAGTAGAAACCATTATGATACAGGAATAATGCAATTCCCTGTGTCTTTGGAGATGGTCAATATGTTGTTCATTGCAGGTTGCCATAGAGATGCAATATTATTTTCTTAGCTGAGTGACGTGCACTGAATTATAATGCTTTTATAGGAATGGCAGAAGTTAATAAAATTCTTTATGGTTCAAAAAATCATCCTTCAAATAACATTTGAAATCAATGGGTTTGTCTAATGCCCAGTTTCCCCCAGTTTGACTGAAGTGTGGTGACAGAATAACATAATTAAATCTATGCAGCTGTGTTCTGCCACACATTTTGACTTCTCTTATGAAGGATGCTATTGCACAAAGGTGCACTGGATTCATGATAATGGGCAGCAAAGGGAAAGGAGCAGTGGGAGGAATGGAGAGTACAAACCTATAGCTTCCCAGAACAAGAGTGCTTGCAGTTCCTTCCATGTGGCCTGAGACTCCATAGGGCCAACCACGTTCTAAAAGCCTGCGACCAACATTCAGTTATGGACATGAGTCTCAGTGCTCCTCATTATAAAATCACAGAATCACAGAATGGTTTGCATTGAAAGAGATCCTAAAGATAACCTAGTTGCAACCCCCCTGCCATGGGCAGGGATTCCTTCCTCTAGCCCATTTGCTCAGGGCCCCATCCAACCTCAGCTTGAACACTTCCAGGGATGGGGCATCCACAGCTTCTCTGGGCAACCTGTGCCAGTGCCTTATCCCTTGCACAGTAAAGAATTACTTCCTAACGTCTAATGTAAACCTGACCTCTCTCAGTTTAGAACCATTGTTCCTTGTCCTGCTTCTATCTACCCATAAAAAAAAGTCCCTCTCCCTCTTTTTTATAAGCCCCTTTAGGTATTGGAAAGCTGCAGCAAGGTCTCCCCAGAGCCTTCTCTTTTCCAGTCTGAACAACCCCAGCTTTCTCAGCCTGTCTTCACAGGAGAGGTGCTCCAGCCCTCTGAGCATCTTTGTGGCTCTCCTCTGGACCTACTTCAACAAGTCCACATCTTTCTTTTGTTGAGGACCCCAGGTGTGGATGTTGCACTCCAGATCAGTCTCATGAAGGCAGACAATAGGTGGAAAATCACCTCCCTCAACATGCTGGCCATCTCTCTTTTCACAGAATCATAGAATAAGATGAGTTGGAAGGGACCCACAAGGATCATCAAGTCCAACTCCTGGCCCTGCTCAACACTGTCCCCAAGAGTGACACTGTGTGCCCGAGAGCATTGTCCAAACGCTCCTTGAACTCTGTCAGGCTGAGGCTGTGACCACTTCCCTGGGGAGCTGTTCCAGTGCCCAAACACCCTCTGGGTGAAGAACCTTTTCCTGATATCCAACCTAAACCTCCCCCAACACAACTTCAGGCCATTCCCTCGGGTCCTGTCACTGGGCACCACAGAGAAGAGATCGGTGCCTGCCCCTCCTCTTCCCCTCACAAGGAAGTTGTAGACTGTGACAAGGGTCAGCTGGGAGTTATCATTCTCATACTCGTGATCCTCCAGCCCAGGGCACTGATACGCCCTTGGACCACCATCCATGTTGAAAACAGAGGCAAAGACTGCATTAAACACCTCTGCCTTGTATCTGTCCCAGTTCATGAGGTGACCATCCTCATCCTGTAATGGGCTGATGCAGCCCAGGATACAATAGGCCTTCTCTGTTGCAGGCACACATTGCTAGCTCACGCTCAGCTTTTCATCCACAACAACCCTCAAGTCCTTCTCCACACNTACTCGTGATCCTCCAGCCCAGGGCACTGATACGCCCTTGGACCACCATCCATGTTGAAAACAGAGGCAAAGACTGCATTAAACACCTCTGCCTTGTATCTGTCCCAGTTCATGAGGTGACCATCCTCATCCTGTAATGGGCTGATGCAGCCCAGGATACAATAGGCCTTCTCTGTTGCAGGCACACATTGCTAGCTCACGCTCAGCTTTTCATCCACAACAACCCTCAAGTCCTTCTCCACACGGCTGCTCTCAGTGACTTCTTCTCCCAGTCTGCACTCACTGATGAAGATATTGAAGAGCACTAGTCCCAAGACAGAACCCTGGGGGACACTGCTTGTCACTAGTCTCCACCTAGACATAGAGTCATTGACCAAAACACTCTGGCTGCAACCGTCCGTCCATCCATCCATCCATCCATCCATCCATCCATCCATCCATCCATCCATCCATCCATCTCTTTATCCACTGAATAGTCTATCAATTGAATTCATGTCTATCCAATTTGAAAATAAGGATACCATGTGGGACCATATCAAAGACCTTACAGAGTGCAGATAGATGACATATATCATCTTCCCTTGTCTACTGTTGCCATCACTCCATCATAGAAGGCCTCCAGATTGGTCATGCATGATTTGCCCATAGTAAAGCTGTGCTGGCTGCCTCAATTCACCTAACCCTAGCCCTTGTCTTTTATATGCCTCAGGATATCTTCTAGGAGGATCTGCTCCATGATCTTGCCAGGTACAGAGGTGAGGCTAATTGATCGTCAGTTCCCCATATCTTCCTTTCTCCCCTTTTAAAAAATGGGAGCAATGTTTCCCTTTTTTTTCCAGTCACTAGTGACTTTGTCTGATCACCATGACTTTTCAAAGGTGATGGAGAGANCCTTAGTAAAGCTGTGCTGGCTGCCTCAATTCACCTAACCCTAGCCCTTGTCTTTTATATGCCTCAGGATATCTTCTAGGAGGATCTGCTCCATGATCTTGCCAGGTACAGAGGTGAGGCTAATTGATCGTCAGTTCCCCATATCTTCCTTTCTCCCCTTTTAAAAAATGGGAGCAATGTTTCCCTTTTTTTTCCAGTCACTAGTGACTTTGTCTGATCACCATGACTTTTCAAAGGTGATGGAGAGAGGCTTGGCAACAATATCAGCCAGTTCCCTCAGGACCCCAGGAGGCATGTCATCAGATCCCATAGACTTGGGGCTGGTCAATTTCATCAAGTGGTCCCAAACCTGCTCTTCTCGTACAGTGGGAGGTTTATGAGATACCTTGGGTGCCAGCTTTGAAACTGCTTCCTGAAGTTATGAGTGAGTGTAAATAAAATCTGCTGCTGCTGGAGTGCAGGGTCCAGGGGCAGGCACAGTGGTCTGGCTGGGACCATGTGGTGGCACGTACAGCATGGCAGGGATGAGGCCGAGGTGCAAAACACCAGCATGGCTGCAGACATCAAGCCCTGTACCCTTACCTCAGCAAATCAGGAATGAAGGAAAGGCTTTGGGCTTGGCAGAGCCAAAGCTGTGGTTTAGATACATTTCTGGTGACAAATCTGAGTGAGAGGAAGGTGCAGAAAGCTCAGGCTGCTGAAGGCACTGGATTTTTTGTTTGGTGGGGAAGATGTTTTGTTTGCTGAAATGAAGCACACTGGCTGAACATTAAGAGGGTACAGATAGCCTCTGCTGAACTTACGACTTCTGCATCCACTTGTCCCTCATGGAAATGTTACTCACAGAAGTTCTGTAGATTGTTTTGCACCACAGCCACCATGGTTACCTGTGTCTGCAGCTGCTTGGGGCAGCAGGCCTTAAGCCAAACAGTATTAAATGCTGACTTTTAATTTGCCAAGAGTAATTAGAAGAGGTATGAAATGAATTTTTAGATAACATTGAAGTCACTGCCAGAGCCGGAAATGCCAAAATATTTCTTGGCAAGAAAAATCTGTACCTCACCAAGCAATTCTTTGCCCAGAAAACCACCAGTTTGAGGTTGTTGGCCCATTTCCTGTGTTCTGCAGGGGAGAAGGATGCTGCAGGGAAGGGCGTGCTGGGGTTTCCTGCTGGTCGAATGGCTGGTGGGACCCCGTCGTCACAGCCCACTCTGTTGCCACTCAAGCACTTGAGTGTAAGACAGGCAAGTTAGATACAACCCAGTCAACCCAGTGGGCAGATTTGGCATTTCCTGTATGTGGCCAATAAATGCCTCTGCCATGGAGCACAGTGCTCTGCGTGCTTTGGGAAGACTGGGAGTGTCCCATATCAGACCATGCCACAACCAGCTATTGCTGCAGCCTGGCCACAGGCTTTAGGTGCTTTGTCTTATTCTTACACCTGTGTTGTGTGCCAGATGGCAAGCAGAGGTGACAATCACAGTGTTTGGTGGCATTTGTGTGAGACCAGCTGTTACCCATGAGAGGGTTTTCTTCTTTCAGGATGCAACAGGGCAGGGTGCTGAGCTGTCACTTACTCTGAAACTGAGGTGAAGATGCTCACAGTATTTCAGGACTGTTTTTTTGATCTGAAGAATTGATTTAATAATTATTTTGTAATTATTTGATTTAATATTGAATAACTGATTGCATCAGAACTGGACCATGCTGGCTGCTGTACAGTGGCCAGGCCATTTCCTGTAGGTTAAAGACAGCCTGGCCAAAAGGGAGAGAAAGTAAGTGTATTTTATTCAAGGTCACACAAATGTTTTGGGAATCTTATCTCCCTCTCCTGTGCACCAACCTAGTGCTCTTTTCCCCAAATCAAAGTTTCTTTCTAACAGGTGGGCAGGCACAGTCTGTACCCTTATCTGAGGTTCAGAATACACATGTGGTGTAAAGAAATTCTCTAGTCCTATCTGCAATGAGAAGTCAGTGGAAAAGTTGGGGTTGATTTTAATATCTGTGTCCTTGGTCATGAGAGAATTATTTCACTGTATTAGAACTGCTGACATTTGTTGAAGTGTTTACATACCAGCTTAAAATTCTGCCGGTAGTTATTGCAGAATCCTAAATAGTTAAAAGATGGGGCTTAGTCTAGAGCCTAGACTATAAGCGTAGATATGATGGTAGGCTTCCTTTTTCTTTAAAAAAGCCTTTATTTGTATCAGCTCATTTGACTTCCTTTACAAATAATATCAGCCCACTAATTTTTACATAGGGGATGAAATAGTGGCAGCATCTGGACACCAGTGTTACTTCATATTGGATTGCAGAGTTTGTTTACATTTTCTCTTGTGAAACCATCTGCTAGGAGGATGCTTGACCTTTTTTTGGTAGTAACCTAACTCAAAAGCATGGGGCTTCTCAAATATGAAACCCCAAGGTGATAGTTGGCATGTCTTTGCTACAGAGAGTTAAATTCAATTGTTCTCCAAAGGGTTACTAAAACGGAAGTATTTTAGGAATGCAAACTCAGGCTTATCAGCTCCACATGATCTAGCAATGTGTTTTTCGACTTTGCATAAGTCAGAGCTATACTTTCCCTCCCTGGAACCTGTGAAACATCCAGCAGCACAGGAGCAAGCAAAAGGCATGCTGCTTCTGACTAGCTTTACTACAGAAAGAAGTCCCTAGTGAAGGACACCCCACAGGCATTCATTCTTGGGTGCATCATTCCCATGGACCAATTTGATTTCACTTTTCAAATGAACCCTGCTTTGGGAGTCTTCTTTCACCATTTCGAGTGCCCCCACTGCCTCTGTGGGCTTGGGAAGAGCTCAGTACCCCACAGTGGGTTCTGAAAGTGCAGAGCACGTTTCTTCACTGGGCTGTTTCATGGAGGATGGGTGTTGTAAAGTGCATGCTACAACCAGGGGTCTGTGCCAGGCACTGGAGCCCATGGCTTGTCCCCGCCTGCTGAGCAGTGGGGCTAAGGGAGCCCAGCAAGGTCTGTGCTGCTGGGAACTTGCTGCAGGCTGCAGGGTTCACTGACAGAAGCTTAGCTCTAACTTTTTTAAGCTGACTTAGCAGCCACTGCTTCACTCTCCAGTGTACGTCAATAAAATCATTTGAGGCTTGTATCTGACCTAAATCTATGTGACTGCTGCAGAACTGGTACCCACTTGCATCAAACAAGGGCTTGCACTGCTGCATTCAGCAGAGAGGTCCCAGATCAGCTGGGAAGCCCGAGCACGTGGCATTTTGGGTGCCTGTGCATAGGATACAGAAGGCTTAAATCCTGGCATGGCTGAGACTTGGCACATCAGCGGCAGAGAGAGACTTGACCTCCCACTCTCCCAGGCTGTGTCCCGCTCCACAAACCCTTCCTGTGACATCCTCAGGTTGCACACCTGAAGATGTCCATGCTGGCCCATGAGTGCCCATGTTGGGGAGGTGGGCACCTGTCCCAGCTGAGGATTCATTCCTGCTGGGTAGGACCCAGCTGAGCTGTGTTTAAGCCTGCTGGGAAAATCCAGATGAAGTAAAACACGTCTGTCTTTTGCCAATGAGTTCAATGGGTAGAATAATGACACAGGGAACAGAAAGCCTGAAGTTTACATTCAGAAGTCTTAATGAGCCAAAAAGCATTGCCAGTAGGTAAGCAGGATAAGATCTCTGTAATTGCATATCTCCTTGCAGATCCAGTCCTAGGGCAAAACTGACAACTTCATACCAGTAATGTCTGTGACTGTTTAGAAACACAACTAAACACTGGGCTGACCTGTGGGTTTGCTGGAGAGCGACACAGCTGGAACTACAGTGGAGTGTTAACATTGCCTAACACTTTCCACTAAAGCATCACTGTTTCTCTTTCTTTCCACTTTGCCAATTTTCAACTCTTGGGGCCAAAATTCTGCATACCAGGTGTTTGCCTCAGGCTGAGAAAATCTGAAAAATTTCAGCCAAAAAATGTGTTCCTTTTATGAAAGGATGAGGTAATGGGAGCACTCAGGTGAGCTGCCCATCCAAGAAACTCTGGAAGGGTTTCCTCTGTATGTCTCCTAGAACCTGGCTCTGGGAGCCAGGTCTCCATCTCTGCCATTCCACTGTGTGTCAGGGAGCAGCTTTCTGCCTGCCCCAGTACCAGGACTCAAGTCAGACCAAGTCTGTGCACACACTCCCATTCCAGCAGCTGAAGCAGCTGAGATTTCCCAATTGTGATGGATACCTGCCTAATTTTGGGACTGGCAGTGATTGAGTTTGTGCTGCCCTGGGCACCCCCTGAAAAAAAAGAGAAGCTGTTTGACTCTTCCCTTCCCAGACATGATGCAGTGCCAGAAGGAAGACAGTGATCTTGGAGGATAGCAAGCAGTGGGTTGGCAACGTGCATTGATTTTGTTTCCAGGACTGCCAGAAAAAACACTACTGCTCCTCATCCTGTCCTTCTCACCTGGGGCAGCACGGGCTGTACTCTTCAAAGGAGAAAACAGAAAGTACAGACAGGGCAACCCGCGTTGGTGCTCATTGGTTCTGCCCCACCAGCAGCATCCAGCCCATGTCCTGCTTAACTCTTCAGTTCAATCACTGCCTTCCCACTTCCCTGTATGCTGAGTGAGGTGGATAACTGCTTTCAGGTAGCAGAAAGGTGGCAGCTTTGAGCCTTCAGATGCCAGAGAGCACCACATGTAGCACCCAGCCTCCTTTGCTCCTCCTTCAGTGCACCCATGTTTTGAACAGGCGACCTGCCCCTTGCCTGTGCTCCCCATCTGCAGTAATCCTGCTCAGTGTGGGCAATCACCCAGAGCAGTGCTGGGGATATGGGAGAAAACTGTTTCCTAATATAGATTAAAAATACCATTATCAAGTCAACTGGACAGTCTGCCAGCATGGATAAGTTGGGCAATAAGCTTTTTCTTGTTCTTTCTATTTTTCTTTCCTGTTTCCCTACAACTGTATCTTGGCTGAAATCCTGCATGTTGGTTTTTGGAAAACTTCAGTACTGCACCCAGCCAGAAACAGATGCAGATATGACTGTGGCAGTTATGGGCTGTCATGAAGGGGTCAACCCAAATGCCCACCAGCAGAAAGTGGTGATGAAGCAGATTGTTTCAGAGGATACTGAGAAGACACGGCACTAATGGAAAACCTATGTCTTATTTCTCTATGTAGACACATGCACCCCTGCATGTGCTACTGAGTCCTTCTACTGCAAGTAAGGGTGCTGAATACTGCATCAAACCCACCTGGGGAAAAAAAACAGGAAGAGGGATCATTAGAGTGCCCAAGGGCTTGTTCTCAAGGCTGTACGTGCTCTTGCCTTCCTCTGTTTCTTTTTGATCGCTTGTCAGCTTCTTAGGCTGCCCTGTCAGTCCAGTCTTGCTCATTCACGCATTCATAGCTTATCCAATAATTGCATTGCCGGCAGTGAGGAAGTGCAATAGACTCTTTCCTACCCACTGCTGAGAGCAAATGGCAGGGGAAGTGTGTGGGTGTGCTTGGGTGTGTGGGGGGGTGTCTGTGGTGTGTGTGTGTGTAGATTACTTGGAACATTCTCTAAAGCTGCATGGTAAATTACAGAATATGCTAGGTAGGTAAAAGTGGGTGGGAAGGGTTTCTTGCTAGAAAGACTTTAGGGAAAATAAGTTGTATTAATTAAAACACATTACTGTTTTTTGGGGGGTTTTGGCTGAGTTCCTTACAATTTCTAACTTGTTTCTACTTCTGCAGAATGACCCTCTGGTGCAGAAAACTTTCCTGATCAACCAATTTTTTTCAAAGAGATCCTGGACCATTACTGGTACAAGCCTGCCATTTCTCCTAATGCTGACCACATTTCAGAGCTGACGTATCATCCTTCAGGTCCCACACTAACACTCACCTGCCTCAGCACTCCGTCCCACCTGCTCGTTACATCGTCATCCCCAATTTTGGGTCCAAAACCTGCTAGGGGATGGTAAAAAATAAAGAAGCTCATCAATTGCTTGACTGCGCTTTGATAGCGGCACCGAAATCGCTTTCCAAACACAATTTCCTTGCTGTGTTTTGGCCATTGCTGCTGGTGGGGTGGTGGGGTGTCATGCATCGCTGACTCTGGAATCTGAGTAGCAACCTTTACTTGAAATCAGTTTCTAAATTGTTTCACTTTTTGGCCTCAGGAACCGTTCTCACCCAGGCTGTGCTATTAACAGTGCCTGCTGGGACTGGAGGAGGTTTCAGTCACCACCACATTCACGTAATGACAAGGAGAGCTGAGGAGGCACAAAATAACAAACCCAGGGGCTGCAGCTCGTTCCCTGGGGTTCTCTCCTGTCCTTCTGCCTCTGCATCACTGCTCTGGTGGCCAAACCCTGCAGCTGAGGTGCCTTTGTGCTTCCCTAGTGCCTTCTCCAGAGGTAAACCTGCATCTCCTCTGTGCTCTGCCACTGCAGAAACTACACCTCCTCTGAAACCGTCCACAGAGACCTGTTCCCTCTGTGCCCACCATAGCGCTGCCTTACTGAGATAGATGAAATCTCTAGCTCCTCTAGTGCATTTTCCTCAGAGTTGGGACCTTTTCTCTTAGCAGCTGATGACTAGAAGAGCTAACACACATCCCTGGGGCTCTGCTGCCTTCCCAACTCAGGTTACAGGCTCTTTACACTGCTTTCTTTTGACCTCAGAGACATTTTACCAGTCTCACAGCTTGGGAGGTTTGACACTGAGCTGGCCAAAGTTCTATGGCCAGAGAACCAGGATAGGTACTCAGTGGTTTCTGCCACCAGTAGGATTGTAAGTGTTCCTGGAAACATGTTAAAGGCAAATATTGGCTAGGTGAGATCTTCAGATCCTTAATATGTGTAAGAGACAAATCCTGGCAGGATTTTCCAGTGATCCTTTGTAAGATCTCTTACTGAGCACACCTCTGCGCTTGTGTTGGCAGAGGAAACACCTTTGGGGGAGTGAGGGACAAAGTGGGGAGATGGAGTATTTCCTTGTTTGCAGTATAGAGCTAGTGTAACCTGTGGTGTGATGTGAGCAGGCAAAGGGGAAGATGACCTTTTGGTTTTGTTTTTCTTCCAGCTGCCTGCAGTATTTTTCATTTCCATCTTAGTGTGCTCACTTCTATCTGAAAAGAAATTGAAAGCATATAATTGAAGAGCTGGTTGCTAGCAAGGTGAAGTCTTTATGCCTGTCATCTCAGAAGAAAAACTCATCCTAAAAAACTAAACCTGAAATGCTCTGGGACAAATTATATTCTCAAAAAAACCTCATATATTGTTATAGGATCAATTTTTTTTAATGACACAGAGTTAAAAATAACTGACTTGTGGGTGACAGTGAGAATTTGCAGCTGTGGGAATTAAATCCCAGAGGCCAAAAATGATACTTGCAAAAAACCTAATCTGAAGCAAGAATGTATGTAAGGAGGCCAGAATAAGGCTGAGATGAAAACCAGATTTCACGTCTGATGACATCTTCAGGCTTCTGTCTTTTCCAGGAGAGAAAAGACCAATGAGTGCAATAGCAACTGGTAGCTCTCTTCTGGTCTTTTTAAAAGTATTCCTGAGCGCTGAAGCTCTTAAATGAGATTTATTGCATCTACCAAAGTAACATGCAGTGGATCCTCTGCTGAGGCTTTACATGTCTGTGGTCTTCAGTGGAATATTTCTTCAGTTACGCAGTTATCAAACTGTTAATAGAGAAAAAAAGGCTACCCAGTCAAAAGCAAACACAGACTAGCTTAGATATTGTTGAGAGAATTATTTAAAAACATAATTTTTCTGTTAGGGATTATTTTGTTTTGGGTGATTTAGCATGTACAGCACGGTTCCTGATTCAGCAGGAAGATCAGAATCAAGACCTCATTTTAGAAAACAGATCAGGTGAAAGCAGTAGTCTTCATTTTTAAGGAGAAATTGCAAATATGGTACAGGTTAATATGACCAAGTACTGGACACTGCTCTAAAAATAAGGAATTTTGCTAAGGTTTTTTTGTCAGCGCTTTTGGATACATTGAGACAATAATGCTGTTGCCTCAAGACTTGCCAAATAATTTTCAGGCAAATGTTGAAATCCTCAAAGGCTCTGTAAAACTCTAATAATTGAGAGTTTAACTGAGAGTTAACTGAGAGTTTAACTGAGATTGCATAATGCAGAGGTGAAATTGCCGTCGATCTGATGAGCATCTGGCTTCCTTTGATCTAAAAATAGTCTCTCTGGAGCCCCAGGCACCCATCACCATGCTGCTTCATCTCCTGAGGTAGACGGATGCTGGAAGGGAAAGAGACACATCAGTGCTGGGGAGAGGGGACCCCTCTTCCTGCCCAGCAAGCAGACAACACCAACCTGCAGCTCAGCCCTTCTGCCCTTCACGGGGAAACCCAGCACCAGCTTTAGGTCACATCAGTAGCTGGTGTCAGGTGTTTTTTGTGGTATTGCAGGGTGCCAGCTGTGTGTCATGAACGGTCACTTACCAAAGAGTACTGGGGTCAGAACAGAAATATGGAGTCTTCTGAAATGGTTTTCTGATGTGAACAGACGGGGCTGAGGGTGAGCCTTCTCCCTGCAAGGGTCCCTGAGCATCCCCCCGGGAATGCTCCCAGCCAGGCTGTGCACCCACCAGCACCAGGTCCCACAGACATGACTCTCTCCTCTTCTGGGCCATGGGGAATAGGAACAAGCAGAAGGTATGACACGACTTGAGAAATGCTTCTCATGGATGCCTGGAGTCAGAGCAAGGTCTCCTACTGCTTCTCAGCTCCATGCCATTAGGAACCCTGCACATTCCAAGTAATGTACATACTGGTCTGTGAGTGAGACAGCTTCTGGGCTAGGCTGGATTTCACCTTGTGCTGAAACTTTGCTCCATTGGCTATTCTTTGCCAGCTAGAAAATACCAGAGAACTTCCTTAATGATTTCTTTGGTTAGTCTACATTTTGTGACAGACCAGTTTCAAACCAGGTCACAATCTGTGACCTCACAGCAGTGGGACCACAAGACCTGTATTTTTTTCCTGTAGGTAACAGACCTGTATTAATTTCCAGTATATGCTTTGCTCTGACAAGGAGATTTCCATGGCCATTGAGTTGTCCAATGGATAGTGCTTTTTTAAATACACCTAATTTTGTTCTCATATCCCTATTAAAATTGTTGATGAAGATGGAATTTGCATTAAAGCAATTTGCAGAGAACACCAGCCTGGCCATGAGTCAGCATGTGGGTGCCAGGGCATTTATTTCTGATGCTGTCCTGCTGTGTGAGATTGGTGCTTGGGACCATATTTTCTAACATCTGTGAATGTTGTTTTCCTTGACATCTTCAGTAAGTGGACCAGAACACTGCTTAGACTTAGGGAGAGGAAGTCTGTACAAAGTAATTTTCCTCCGGTATTTCTGCAAAAGGATCCTTCCTCTTTGTGCCAGCTTTATTCAAAGCTCTAGTAAGAGAGAACTTCACTATTGTTTCTTAAAAGGCAGCTGCTAATGCCAAAACCAAATCTTTTAAATATATATATATATAAATATGTGCTGTATTTGCTAATTTGGTGCATGGGAGTTATGGCAGTAGCCCATTTTTGGGTATGTGCCCTTTGCTGAATGGCACAGTAGAGCACCAGTGCTCTTTCCTCTATTTCATCCCTGTGAAGCCCTCAAAGGTTTTTTCTTCAAACTTTGGTAAATTAATATGCTATTAATGTTTTTATTCTCTAGTCAACTGTGTCCTTTTTACTTCTGCCAGTAATTCTGACAAGGCACTCTTACGAGCAGGTAAATTTGCTAAATGTATTTCTGCTCTGCATTTCATCCCTGATAGATGCTTGACAGTTGCCTGTGTACAGAGTTCGGTCTCCGGTGTGCTCCGCTAAATATGAGGTTTGTACCTTGTCTCAGGCACATCTGAAGAGCTGCTTTTAAAACCAGGATATTTACCTGTTGAGAGGTTTAGATCAGTGTTCATAATTATGGTGTGCTAAGTGCTCACTTTCAATAATTTTTTTTCAGTATCAACAACTGATTGTTTAAGATAAACAAAGATGCAGATTTTATATATATATATATCTATCTATTTTTGAGGCCTCCATGTTTATTAAACACATTAAATGCAGTCTGTTATTGATAGACCTTTGCTCTTAAGCTTTGTCTTTAAAAAGAGCAATCACATTTTCAAGCATTAACTAAATGTGAAATCTTTTGTCCCAAATAGTGATCATCACAAATGAAGTTTAAATAGAACCAGAGTTCTACAGCACAAAATGTTCCATGCCATCATTATACAATGTCATATACCACATGCTTTTGGCTTCAGACTCTAAGAGTGCAGAAAAGGCTGGGACCAGTGGCATTCCTGTGTATGACTGTCCTGGCAGGGCCAAACTGGTGTCTTGTCACTGAGTCACCTGCTCTGCAGCAGCTGTGAGGCAGTAAGTTTACAGGATCTATTTGCACTTTGAACTAAAAAGCCACAACCTGCTCTGCCTTGTGTAAACACCCATAGCAAGAGCAGGATCCTGCATGATCCACCAGCATGCAGATCCTACTGAGCAGTGAGTCTATGGACTGGTTTCTCATTAATACTATTTAACCAATTTATTGTGTTTGCATGGATATATAAGTCTTGACAGGAGAGATGTGGGCCCCGTCATTACTTTTGTTTGACTTGTTGCAGTAGCAAAGAGCTGCAGCAGTTATCTTCAGGCTGAGATGATTGACTGGAAGTGATTTTTCACCAGGTGACATGCAGTAATTACATGGTGCTTTGCTTGCTTGGGAGGAAATAATCAGCACGACCTTCAAAAGGCTCTATGGAAAGCAGCTCTTGCAGAAACAATTATTTGAACCTCCTACTACGACGGCTCCTGGTACAGCTAGGAAATGAGGGGAGTGTATTGCTTGTATGGGAGCTGCTGATGGCTGCTGAAAAGACAAGCAGAGCCAGGAGGGAGAAGTGATAAACTCGAGGGAAATCAGATTTCCTTCTGAAATCCTGTGTGTTCTCAACACCTGCTTCTCCCTGCCAGGCTGCGTGGTGGAAAAATCCAAGTGAGTGGCTGGGGAATCAGGTTTATTGCACAGGCTGGAGCAAGGCTGGGGATCTGACACCCTACTCCATCCTATGGAAGAGTGTTTTTGGCACCCACCTACTCCAGATTTTACAGCATCATGTGAGACAAGAAATTACCTCACATGCTTTCTGCCCTGAGGACAGGACTTTCTCCATACTCCATCATCCTGTGGCCCTGACAAACAACCCATTTGTACCATGGGGAAACTGGGCAGCTTTCTGGGGAACTAGGGGTGCATGATCTTGTGGGGTCAGCATTCCCTATCATGTCCTGGGACACAGCCTGGTCACTTGGGTGCACCATCTCTGCTCCAGCCTGCAGTAAATGTTGGACCCAGTTTGTGTTTCCACTCTTCTTCCATGCCAGTGGCAGCCCAGGTCACACTTTTCTGAACTCATCCCTCTTTTAAACAGGGCAATGCCATATAAAAATAGCAACCTATGGCTAACTGGTTAATTGATCCTCCAGAAGAAACAGCTAGCAACAAAGTTACTGAAAATAAATAACTTTGCTGACATCCCCACACCCACCTTCTTGCTGTCAAACTGAGACCAGCCTGGAATATTTTAATTGGGTTTTTTTTTTTTTTAAAAAGGAAAGTATACTAATTACTTTTAATTAAAAACAAGCAAGAAAGACCAAACAACAACAAAAATCTGAAGAGACTTTAAATAAACAAATATATAAATAATTATTCTCAAACTGAGAGAAAGTTGGGAAAATTACTCATTTTGGGTAATCCTGAAAAGGAAGCCAGAAATCCTGTCTCCTGTTCCAGCCAGTAAAAAGTGCTGTCTCATCAGGGAAGCTAATTACCTTTTTGTTTTAAAGGAGGTTGTTAGACATTTGTGTCTAACATCTTAGGGATGTGTGCATGGCACCAGGGCCTCACCATCCCCTCACAGCCCAGGAGCAGTCTCTACCTCAGCTTCCCAGAAGAGGTGCCAGGAGCTGGCCTGTGGCGGTGCACTGGATGGACAGGGGACACCGTTTTGGCTTGTTTGAAAGAAAGCAGAGTGCTGCCTTGGGCCTCCCTGGGTTTTGCACACCCTGTGGAAATCCCTGGAGCTGGTGAAGGGCTGTGCAATGCACCAGGAGCTGCTGCTGGGTCACTGAGCCATGCCAGCACCTCATTTTGCCAAACCCAGCTGTGCCACCATGTCTGTCAGCAAGCCTAAGGGCAGCTGAGGGGGGGCAGGGTAGAGATTTGGATGAGGCACTGCATGATTTCCACAGCATCTGTCCCTTCCCATCGCTGGGGCTGCTAGCTGCAGAGAGACAGGTGAGGGAGTCTAGCCACGTTTCTGGCTTCTTGCAGCACTAGTACAAAGTCTTGCACAGTGCTCTGTTTGCTCAGCTCTTTGGAGAGCACTGGCTGTGTTTACTTACAGCTGCCTTGTGCAAAAGCTGGCTGCATTCCAGCGGGAGTCCCCGAGCTCAGCCCAGGATGTGCCCTCTCCGCTTCCTGGGAATTCCCCTCTTCCTTGGGACTGCAGACTTTCTCCCACTTTAGGCTCTGCTTCATTGCACAGATCCCGAGGGCTGGATGAGTTGCTTTTACCTGCCCTGCAGGTAATGCAGAGCCCATGTTGGTGTTCCCTGATGCCTAGCATCTCTGTTAGTAAGAGTACTGCCTGTCATTTTCCAAGGAGCACACCCTTGTAAGGCAATGGATGTGAGCATGCCAGTGCTTGGAGTTAAACACCCTGCACCTTCTGAACTGGAGCCCAACCATCTGCTGTACAACTGTGGATTGGTCAGAAAACTGCTGGTGACTCAGTGGAGGAAGCAGAGGCATGGGCGGTCTATTTTTAGCTGTCAGTAAATGTACTAAAGTGGCTTACTGCTGAGTTGAAGAAAGGACAGACAATCCCTGCTTGCCCTATTTAGGGAATAAATGTGAAATACTTGCCTCCATTTCTAAAGTCTAAATTATAGGTACTGCTGGGGAGAGGTGTGCTGGGAAGAACAAATCTCAGGCCATCCCTCTGTGTGGCTCAGGACGGGCTTTGCTTCACAATGCAGCAGCAATATAAAAGGCAACCAGCACTTTAGCAGAAAGAAAAGCAGAGGAGGAACGTGGCACTCACCTGGAAGTGTGCTGCAGCTACCTGACAGTGTTCAAGTCTGCTCAGCCCTTCTTGAATAGGATGTAAACAAGTGATGGGCAGCAATGAGCCCAGGGGGACTGTTAAGCTTTTCTTTTACAGAGGGGAACAGTAAGGAAGAAAATGGTAAACCAAATTTTGTATCTATGTCTTGAATCAAAGATAATAAGCATATATAAAATAACAATCATAGAACATACTGAGTTGGAAGGGACCCACAAGGACCATCAAAGTGCAACTCCTCGCCCTGCACAGGACCCCTCTGGGAATCACACCATGTATATATATGTAAACAAGCTTCTGTCCACTTTTCATCAGAATATGAGAAAATATTTGGGGGAGCTAAGAATTTGTAGATTCACAGCCAACAAACATGTTTGGCTCACCCGGTAAAGAATTGTCTATAGATACAGCAAACTTCAAGAGCATGGTAAGGTTGCAAGGAAGATGAGCTATTAGTGGGTATAAAAAGACACATAGAGGTGTTAGTAAATTTGAACAAGAACCATTTTGCCTGAAATGTCTTCTGTTACCATAGACAGTAACTCTGATTGAAATGGAGAAGGAAGGAATCACTTTTCTTTGTACGTGGCCTTCCTTCTCTGGTCTTTGTTTTCAAGGCTTCTGCACAACCCTTCAGATGGGGTAAGAGTTGACGTTTGAGGGATGGATGTTGGCAGGGATAAATTTGCCTAGAAAAATGCGCTGGCCAGGGCTGTTGCTGGGATAAGATGCCATGAAGGAGTGACTGGACCAGTGAGGGAAATGAGCTAAATGGTAAGGAGAGCAAAAAATAGGTCTCAGCAGAGCACCTCTGCATGTGGGTGTCTGGGGCGGGACCAAGATCTTCCTTCAGGAGGGGTTTGCCTCACGGGAGATGAGACATAAACTGGGGGAGACACTTGCAATTTGGTCTGCAGATTGTTGTTGCCATCGCATCAGTTCTCTAAAAAGAGACTAAGAAAGCCTATTCTCCATCTGTCAGTGGCAGTGGGAAAGGCTGCTCTGCCACAGGCACTGCTGCTCTTTAAAAGCTTTCAAATGCTCCTCTGCTGAGATGTTGTCATCAGGGATTTCCTTGCAGTGGCTGTGGTCACAGAGCAGCGTGATGGGCTCACAGCGGTAGGAGGCAGAGCATCTGTACTGAAACAACTTCAGCACTGTAAAATTATTCAATACATGGGAAAAAGTAGCTGGGGGTGATGGAAAGATGGAATGACCCCTAAAAGGGAAAAGGAAGAGGATAAACAGCCTCTTGGGTTTTATTAATTATATTCTAAGCATTAGCAGTTACTAATGGAGGTCTAGGGGAATCTGTGCAGTGCAGGTCCATATTCTAGGGAGAGGGTTAATTAAAAAGATCTATTTTCTCTTTGGCGACATTATGTGCTGCATTTGTAGGGATGGTCTGTTGGCTCTCCAAGACTATACACAGTCACTTGCAAATCTTTCAGAGCTTGTAGCTTTTCCCAGCAGGTACCTGTGGCTCACGCCTGACAGTGTCCCCACAGAATCTGAAGTGGGCGTGTAAAGAGCTCTGCCTGTGCCTGAATCAGCCGTGTCCAACCCCATGCTGTGCTCCTGGGACTTGCACTGCTGATACTCAGCTTGGCATCTGCCTGTTCCTCATCCTCACCTGCCTTCCTCCCATCACCTCTGTGGCTGGAGGAACAGGGCTTGTTTATCTGCTTTGGGAGAGGAAGGCACGGGAGCACTTTGAGTTTTCCACATTGTGTTATTGATGTAAATGTTGGTGAGGAAACAAAGACCGAATGTTTAAAAGCATGGGAGGTATTAGAGCCACATGGGTTTGGTGGTTGAATCACCCAAAAATAATCTCTCCAACTTGCTAGGCCAGGATAAAAGTCACATCTCTAGGAATGCCACATAATAAAAACATCCATTTAAAAGTCAATATTCTTAAGTTTTCCCTGCAGAGAGCCTGTCTAGATTTGCATTTCCTCACAGCTGGTCTTTATGTGCAAGATGTTCCTCACGCAGAGCTGCAGCTTCTGCTCGCTCTGTGCTCCCAAAGCTCCAGCCCAAGGCTGGCGAGGCAAGGCACTGGTGCTAAGGAATCTTGTGCTGCTGTGAAACGTGACATTTATAATGCACCAGTTCCTTCTTTTTTAAAATCAGCCTTTGCAATCCTTTTCTTTCTGTGTCTGTAGAAGACACCGTGCTGGATGTGAGCAGGCTCACGGTACCCAGTGGCTGTGGCTGTCCCTCAGACATCTCTCCCTTCCCTCCTGTGCATTCGGGCATTTGGGTCTTAAAGTGTACAGGGTTGCTCTGCTGCAGACTCCAGTTGCTTTTTGTAGGTGGCTGCCCAAAACAGGAGCACTTGAATGTTTGTATTTTCAGAGGATGGTTTCAGTCCTCAGCTCTGACCACCTATACTCTTTATTCCTTGCTGGATCCTGAATTAGAAAGGATTTTCTTGTCATTTTGCACTGGAAGAATTTGAGCATTGGTAAGAGCAGTGATTCTTGTCAGCGGTGATGAGGGAAATGGTCTCTCTTCTCCTATTGCTGCAAGTCTCCTGGCTTCCCTCCAGTTTCCATCTGTGCAAAATCAGAGCGAGGGCTGGGAAACACCCCAGCATAAAGTGGTGAAAATGTCTTCCTCTCTGGGCCTTTGGCAATATTGAATGCAAACCTTGGTTTATTCCAGTGCTGGACATTGCACAGCCCAGCCTTATCTCTGCTGATATTTCAGTTCCTGTCTTAGACCCAGCAAGATCATCAAACTTCACATTGCCCCTGGGATCTGTCCTTAGGGGTATTTTTGACTTTGAATCACTCAGTCTCATAACTTGGCTCTTCTCTTGCACTTGTCATGAAGTTGCATAATCTGGTGTCTCTTGCACTGGGATCTTTTCACCGATGTTTTCCTTTGGCTTTAGTTTTGTGCAGTTTTATTTATCAAATCCTTCATGAAGCTTCCTGCTACTGCAGGCAATAATTATTCTTATGTGTACAGCCACTGCACTAGAAAAATTTCCGTTGCCTCTGAACATACCTGTTTAGCATTAAAATATGGGGTTTGGCTATTTTTGGCAATTGCCTCGTAATGGTCTTTGCTGCAGAGAAGTTTTCTGACCACAGATTTTGTAGTCAACATATCCTGCTCTTAGATCTGGATGTTCGGTTGCTTGTGGGTTTGTATTTTACCATTGCCACATCTCCATCTTTAGACATTCATTTCCTTCTATAGCTCTGAAGAGCAACACTTTATTTAATTATTTTTCTTCTGGTACGTGGGAAAACACTTCTTTGTTGATTCGACCACTTGCACTTTGAAACCTTTTGCCTTGTTTTCATTGTTTTGTTATGTCTTGGCTGAGCCAGTGTAGCTCATCAGCTTTAATTGGGGAGAAAGCACAGGGTGTGTTTGCTTTTCCCTGAAAACCATTTTCTGCTTCATAACAAATTTTAAAGGCCTATAAAATTAATTAATAGCCTGCCTGAGTGCAGCTGGTGCTGAGGGGAAGCACAGCCTGCCCTGTCACAGAGCAGTGGGGAGTCCACCATCCTCTTCCCCCCTCTCTAAAGGCACCGTGTGTGTTTTGGGGCTGGAAATACTCTTTGAGCAACTCAGTGAGCAGCTGACCCTCTGCATATCAGTGGGGTTTCTGCTTGGAAAGGGAGCTAGATTATCTCCAGGAGTGGGAGATAAGTTGCCTTTCCTCCAGCAGCCCCTTCGCAGCTCCCATCGCAGGGCTGGGGGGCCAGCAGGACTGTCTGGAGGGGAGCAGGAGCTCCGCCGTGGAGGCTGGCGGTGAGACACTATGATTTCAGTTCTCCTGGGGGTTAAAGGAACAGAATTTGCCTCTAATTTATTTTGGCTGTAGCGGAGCCTCTGGTGTGGCCAGTTCTGCCCGTGGTGTGCCCGCACAGCCACCAATGGCTTACGAAGGCTGCACAGGAGGGGCTGGTGCCTTTGCTCCTTGCCTTGCCCTCTCCTACACTGCTGCGGCCCCCCGGGTCTGCTCAGGCTGGCTCTGGACTGGGCTGTGCACAGGGCCAGCCCGGGAAGGGCAGCCCTGCTGCCCGCTGCACCGCGGGGCAGAAATCAGAGGTGGCGGGGCAGGAGGGAGAAATGCTTGCTCTGGAGGAAGCTGGTATCTGCCTTGTAGCAGACATGGTGCCGATTTTTTGCCCTCTTTGTTGAAGACACAAGGATTTCCTTCTGAAGGAGAGCTTAAAATAGGAGTTTTTGACTCCTGGTTTAATGTACCAAGGACGAGTACCTTAAGCAGCTGTGTTATTGCCTGTTCTGGACTGATTTCTCTTTTTGTAGCCTTGGTCTGTTCCAAAAGAGCACAACTCCTCCTTTCCTGCAGATTTGATTTCTTTCCATAAATGTTTACATTCAGGTATTAATGTTGCAGTGAGTGGAAAGGTCGGTGACTTTAATGCTTTCCTCTGGGATGCAGATGCAGAAGTGCTCCAGCCCCTGCACACCTTCTTCTACTGTGGGAGAGACGTGCAGTTTCCCCAGGCAGGTCTGCAGTGATCTCTTAGTGTTTTCTTGCTGATTTATCCTGACTCCAAAATCTTTGTTATTTTCTTGAATGCTTTGTCTTCTCAGGGACCTTCAGGACTTTTGATTATTAAATTGTTTCAAAGTATTAATTTGCTCTGTTAAACATTAAAAATATCAAAGAAAAGGCCCCAGTTGACTTTCTCATTATGTGACTTGCAGAAATAAAACCAAACACGGGCTCATGTGAATCTATAGAGACGTGATCCAGGCTGGACAGCCCTGAAGGGTGAGGCAATGGGTGTGCAGAGCAGTGCAAGTGAGTAAGCGTAGGGCTAAGGACCAAGGCGGGTGTAAGTACCACAGGAGGGGCAGAAAGCAACCCCTACTTGGCTGCCTGCAGCTGCTGGGCCACCAGCATGATGGCCCAGGTGCCACAGAACTGAATATGGATACGCACTTCGGGAGGAGATCAGCTGCAAAGTCCTGAGCTGTCCTCACATGCTCCTCGTGGGAGGACAGATCCACCTGAGTGTGTCACGTCCTGTGCCCTACCTGCACCTCACACTGCAAGGTGTTCATCGCACCCTTCTTCTCTTGCGCTGCTGAAAGCCCCGCGAGCATGATCTTGGCACACGTGTGGGCTAAGTAACAGCCACAATTAACACAACTCTGTGTAATTAGAGAATAGCACCTGGCCTTGCCTATGAAGCTTGAGCAGAAGCCAAGCTGTGTGGGTGGAGGGTTTCCCCAGAGGTCCTGGCAAAGGCGGGGCCAGGCGATGGATTGATTACAGCTGTGTGTGAGGGAATTTAAAAATAGCTCTCCAGCTTTCCAGAGGAATGTATTTGTTATGGAGTCACTGAAAGGCTGTAGTAAGAGAACCAGGAGCAGCCGCTGGGAGCAAGCCAAGAGACAGAGCTTCTTCTGGGCACAGTGCTCCCTGGAAAGGCAGGCTTGGGCTGCTGAGCAAGGAACCTGCTCCTGTTTGTTTGCCCTCTGTGTTCAGGGAAACAAGACACTGTGTATGTCTCCTACGATAAATAAATATTGCTGCACCACGGAAATGCTTGACGTATCATCAATTGTATTGTAGTGGAAACAACCTGGCAAGACCCCACTTATTGGCTAATCCTCGGGCCAGATGGAGGTAACAATATGCTTCAAATGTTAATTAATTACTTCATTACGTGTCTGATGTTCTGGTTTTAAACGAATAACTAAGAAGGCTTGTTTAGGAAATATATTTACTGGTGCATCCTGGTTCACTGCTCAAACTAACAAGATCTCAGCCTTAACAGCGAAATTGTTAGCTTGGGTGTAACAGCAGAGCTAATCACTAACACATGGGGAACACAGAGCAAAAAAATCTGCAAATGGACAAGGAGCATGGCAGGGAACTGAAATAAGGGACACACGTTCTGCTACTCTGCAAGAAAAAGATGTTTCCACCTTTTAGATACACAGAGATCCTAATTAACTGTTCATGATGGTGATGAATTAGGATGAAAGGGGCTCCCATGAGCGTGGAATTAATGCACAGGTTCAGGTGAGTGTTTTCCCAAATACGTTCCCTAAAACACACCTCCAGCATACACACTAGGATGGGTGGGAAAGAAGCTGTGACGTTCAGGTTGGTCAGGGCAGAAAATGTGTATGGCTTCAGTGGAAAGGAGAGATCCCTTAAGAAGGAGCAAAATAGAAGCATGGGTTATGCTGAGGGGAAAAAAAAGGAGACAGAACCATTGTGCAGGTCGGGGGGAGATTGTGGAGGCCAGGCCAGGGGGGATCCTGGTACAACATTGTGGAGCTGCAGGGTTTTGTAATCTCAGTGCTATGATAAACTCCAGTGAAGTGTAGACTTGACAGCACAGAGGAGCAGAGGTATTGGCTGTGTGTACAGTGAAAGGTAGGTCAGTCCTATCAGGAGTGAGAGCTTGCTGAGATAGAGGGGAGCTGATTCAGATCTGTGGTTTACCCTACATAAACCCGTGGAGTCACACCAGCTGCACAAGCATGCATGAGAGATTTGGTTGGGCCTAGGAGGCATTTGTTGGAGGACAAGTTGGGCTTTTAGTTCAGGGATAAGTTTTTGGAGATGGTCATGAGGAAAATGATTTACTTGCAAGCAGTAGGCATTTGCCTGGGTGTCTCTGAGAGACCAGAGCTCTTGCAGTGCTCTTGGACATGGATTTGCAGATGATAACCTCATCTTTTGGCCACAGCATGCTGTGGGTTTGCCTGCAGGGTTACATATGCTCAGGAAACGACAGGGAGATAGATATGTAGAGATATATCTCACTGTGTTGACTAGATGCAGGCAAGCATCAGGATGTCTAAAGGCATTGTGCCTGCCTTTTGGGACCCTCTGCTAGTGGACAAATTTCTCCTGCTGGTGCATCTTACACCCTTGCTGGCTCAGAAAGCCAAGGCAGAAAAACATCCATGCTGTAAACTGCACATCCTCCCACTGGAACCAGCCTAGAGCTTTTATTTAGTCTCACATCTCAGGCAGCAGATTTGCCTACTGCAAGGAGACACATGGAGGAAAGGGTTTCTCGTAGTTCCAAGAAGACAGTGTTCATCAGCTTCCAGACCTGCTGTAAGGAGGAGCCGATTTGTAAGACAGAAGGAACAAAATTAGGTCATCTTTTTCCAAAGAAGAGATGTTTTTTGAGTCTTGTGTGATCAAGTAATGCAGGAATATGGTTGTTTTTTCTCAGGTTGAGCCTTAACTTCTATTTCCTGGTATAAGTGCATGCATGGAGGTCTATGTGCTCCAAACTAGATGACATCACCTTTTAGCCTGTAAGTCAGCATTTTTGTGAGCACTGCATCAGATTTGTTTTGAGAAGAGCCTTTGAGCTGTTGTAGAGCTATACAAATATTTCAGAATCATTATTTCATTTTTCTTATTTAAAAAAAATTAAAAATTGCTGCATCAAAATCAGTTGAATTTTGAGACTCTAGTGGGACATGTTTCTCTCTCTTATGGCTTTTTCCAGCATCCTCCCACAGTGTGAACACAACCTTGGGTCTGATTCCTCCTAGGAGCCCTGCCAAGCACCCAGCATCACTGGGTGAACACTGGGAGCATCCCTCCACCATCCATCCCTCTGCTTCTTGTCCTTGAGCACCCAAGGAAAGGGACATGTGAGAAATATACCCAGGTGCACAGAGAAGCAAAATAGTGCAAGATGTAATTTTAAGGCATGGGTTAAGCAGTTCCAGGGTGTTTAGCTCACACTGCATTTCCATAAGCAATGGCACTTCTGCCCTGAGAAACAGCCTGTTGGTCAGACATCTGGCATGCTGGGCAGCAGAGCTGTATCTAACCTGACAACAGGTTCAAAACACTGGGAAGAGCAAGTAGCAAGGTTACTTTAGGTGTATCAGTGACTAGGCATGCCATGTTTTGGAAACAGCGCAGCAAGGTGAGCTTTGAGAGGGAGTTTGCAGGCAAATATGATAGCTGCAGGTTATGTTTTACTGGTGTGGCCTTCATCTTATTCCTTTTTCTAGAGGCAAAAATGTAGAAATGAAGAAAAAAATTGAGGTTTTATGTTGGCTAAGCAACCCTGAAAGGGCTGGAACAGAAAACCCAAACAGCAGAAGTGTTGCTTAAAAAACCAATTTCAATCTGAATTTTTCCATTGCTGCCTTCAGCTTCATAAAGGCCTTTCATACACCCAGGTCTGTTGATCTCTGATAAAATTGCACAAAGGAGGCAGCTCATTAACTCTCGTTCTGCACTGTGCATATTGCTGACAGCACAAAAAATCCTTTCTGGCTGTGTATGCAGGAATAATAGCAGTATTGATAGTGGGTACCTGCTGCAGGCAAAACACAGCGGGTCCCCCATCTCCTCAGCATTTCATCTCAGGAGTAATGACCAGGGAACGTGAAGAGTGATTGCGGAGTTAAACCTAATACAAAGCTCCTGTAATTGAAAGCCCATTACAGCATCTCAAGTCAGACTCTTGAAATAAACACTAGCTTTTAAAAATTCCTGCCATTACTAGCTAGTTATTGATTAAAATAATGATACATTTTGTTTTTATAAATGTTTTCAAGCTCTCTTGTGTACAGAAGACTTCTCAAACATGTAACAATTCCAGGCATGAACAGTTTATTAAACATTGAGCTTGCAACAATGGAGACTACAAAGAAAGAACTGTTGTGTTAGTGTAGGGAGGCAGAGAGCAAAACTAACCCACCTGCTTCAGTTAGCTAAACTAGATGGAACAGCAAAAGTGAGAAGAAAGTTACATTTAATGGATAATTTTTTAACTAGAGGATATTAGATATCAAAGCTGGTATCTTTTAAAAGAGAAATTATTGGCAGCATTCATAAGTGCATGAATGAGGGGCATGCAGCTTTGTGGTTGTGCTTTGATTTCTTTCTCTCTGCTCCAAAATCATAAATGATCATGGAGAGAAGAAAATGGCTCCATTAGAGTTAAATGCTGGTGTTCACTAAAAGAACAAAGATAGAAAGCAAACAACAAATGCATTTCTATGATGCTTTGGGTGCTGTCCTTCTCTCTCCCTAAACTAGGAGAAGATGGTTTCAGGCCCATTTTAGGTGGGATCTGTTTGCCTCTGTAGATATAAACATGATGGCTGTGTAGCAGTGTGCAGTGATAGAGAATGGCTGTGCAGTTTCGGGGTGGCTGTTGCTGAGCCAGAGCTAGTCCACCCCACCAGAGCTGCTGGGCCAGCAGAGACCGTGGTCTACCCTTCCCTCTGCCCTGCACTGCCATGGAGTCAAACACCGGCGAGTATCCTCCCCAGCACCCTGAGTGCTGAGAGGCTTGTGAGGAGGCACACCTGCAGGGAGTGACCCTGGGAAGGGAACACCCCGTAGCAGGGAAGTGGTGGTTGCACAGGGACCTCCCCAGGCCGCGAAAATCATAGTCATGCTGGTGGCACAGCTCTCCAAGCACAGCACGGGGATGGGCTGCTTTGCTCCTGCTCGCAGCCCTTGCTGGTGCCCAGGTGCCTGCTCCGGGCTGGCACAGCCCTGCTGCAGCCATGGCAGCTTGTGGAGACAAACAGCCACGGTCTGCATCTGTGCTGCCCACATTCCCAGCTGGGTCGGTCCAAAAAACTGTGTCGCTATGAATGGCAGATGAAATTAGACGTAAGGAAAGTTCAACTTAAATGTCAAGTGCCACTGTTTCATTATGCGGATTTTTCAGAGCAGCCAAATAGGTCCAATACTGCTTAATTGCTTAGTATGATAAATTATGTCTTTTGCCAACTGCTTGCCTAATTATGTATTTTATTCCTTGTAAACATCAGCTCTGAGATGATAGAAGGGAGGCCACGCAGAGTTTCCACTGCCAATCTGATGGGCTGGAGTACAGCAGCCATTTCTGTAGCTATATTTATCTTCCTCTCATCAGTTATCTTCCTCTCATCAGTGTGACTGACATGGACCTCCAAGAAGTTATCTTTTATACTCCACTCTTCAAAATGAGGACTCGCTTTGTCATTTCTCCAGGGAAGCTGTTTGTGAATCTATTATAAAAGGTTGTTTATCTCGTCTCCCAAGGACTTGCATATTTTCACAAAATATCATTTGGCCTCTTGCCATGTTTTCAGTCCAGAGTGTCAGAGGCCAGGCCAGCTTTGGGCAAGAAGTGGGAGGCTCCTCGCTGTCTGAACTCCTCCTGCATCACACCAAGACACATAATTTTTGGGATTTTTTTGTGGATTTTACTCAGGATCAAGCAATTCTGATAAACTAGAAAAACATTGTTTCTGAAGCCACTAAAAGTTGAATTTCAGGTCTGACCAAATTTAACCTTTTAAGCTGGAAAATGGAGGGACAGGTTGCAGGTGGACTGCACGTGATAGTGCTAAGCACTCTGCAGCCCAGAAGGGCAGCAGCCCTCTGCCCTTGGGAGCTCACAACATGATGGATGTGAGCAGAGGGACTCTGCCTGTGACTGGTACTCCAAAGGACGGGGCAGGGGTAACTAACTAACTGTGGTGGATGTGACCTCAGTGAACCTCCAACCCCATTCCTTTTGTCAGGTGGCTGCTCCGGAGCAGCACTGGTGGAAGAGGCAGGACCGAGTGTGTCCCCACCACCACCGAGCCACAGGGGTTTGCTTACACCACTGCAAAACACTCTCATCCGGCAGTGCCTCGTGAACAGAATACAGCTGTCGTCTGCAGACACTCTACTGAGCTTCATACATATTAATGTTCATATACTGACTGCTCTTTCTCATCTGCTTTAATCGAAAGATAAGCTGAATTTCTTACTTTGCTTTGCAGTAGGAGTTGTATTTGAAGTAGTGCATTTTCCTGCTGTGTTCCTACTACATTTGAATTAAACTTGGTCATAACAGTAGAAAGAAAGCATCAACCTCTACATAAAATCGATTTGTACCAAGGGAAGTGTATAATGCTGTACTTTAGGTGAGGATCATTAGAAATAACTGTTTGGGACATTATAGCTGAGGAGAAAAGCATCAAAATCATCTGTATCAGCACTGTAAAATATAAATGTTTGTTTCATTTATCAACTGCTGAAAACAAAAGTGTTTAACTTCACAGGGTTTAATACCAGTTTAGATGTTTTCCTTCTGACAGTGCACAAGATGAACCACGCCTGCTTGAATTTTGAGAACACAATTCTCCTGTTGCAGATACACTGTTAAAAGAGAGGAGATCAGAGAAATGAAGACCAGAGGTCCATTTACAGAAGTCTGTATACAAAATGTGTGCAAAACTGCAGAAACAACTATCAGAGTCACCTGTGACAGCTGAACAACCCTGCACACAATTAGGATAAAAGGGCAGTTTCCCCTGGGCAGCAACTGCATGATGGATGGCTGCAGTTTGCTGCACTGCAGCTGCACAAGAACCTTTGGTATCTTTATTATGTACATTTATTTCATGTGAACGGAGGCCATGCTTCCTGTGTTGAAAAGAACATTAAAATATATTTCCACAGAAATTCCAAAACTTATTAGATTTATTCTTATTTTGTGAGTGATATTTATTGGCTTCCCAGCTTTTTTCTTCTTTCCTCCTTTTGTCCCTTTTTCTGTAGGGGCTGAATAATTCATTGTAGAAGGAAGCACATGGATTTTCATTGTTTATTTTAGTAAAACAATACTTCAAAGAAAGCAGTGTCAGAGGTTTGCTCATTGTGACTCAGATTTATGGAAAAGGCACTGCAAAGTCTCTGGGATCTCATTTTAGCATGGATGTATTTGTAGGTCTACTCTCAATCTTATGTTTTCTTAATATAAGCTTGCAAAAATTATCCTCAAATTTAAGGAATTCTGCCACTGCAAACTATGTATAATTTGATGAAAAAACATCATAGGATTATGTATTTTCATTCTCTGGTCACAGCAGAAATTTTAAAAATATTTTATCGGCTTTTATTTCTTTTTTGGGGGGGTATGTGTTAGGTTAATGCTGAATAACTTAGTAAGTTTCATCAAAATCAGCTGAGAACTCTTCAGCTGAAGAAACTATGCATTTTTGGAGACTTTCTTAGCAATAAAACTGCCAATGCAAGATTCAAAAGCTTCATCTTTTGGATCTCAGTTGCACTTAAAAAGCAAGCTATGTTTGTAGGAGAAGGTCAGGAGTCCCAAAACTCTCAGTTTATAAGGCTGACAGTTCAGTACTTCACACAGGGCCAACACCAAAAGCAAACATACCATCTTCAGGGAGAAGGCTTTGGTCAGCATCAATTGAGTTCGAAGTGCTCTCCCCTGTCCACTGTGATATTGAGCTTAAATCTGTCTGACACTTCAGGTTCCCAATAACCTGCCTTAAACGTATGAGCCACTTGGAAAGCGTGAACACAGCGTGTCCCTACCAAAATGTAAATCTCATGCTTCTAACAGGGCTAGCTGGAGTGGAAAGGTCTGGAGGAGTGCGGAGTTGTGACCCGCAGACACAGCAGGGAACCTCTGCTCACCACACAGGCTGGGAAACACTGCTGGCAAAGCTTGCAAATTCAGATGAAGTAAATGGCAAATTGTCCAGAAGGGCAGGGTATTCATGGGTTAGTTTTGCTCACTCTGTGTCCCACAACAGAGATGTAGAATTTGAGTAGGAGATCCTACAGAACGTTATTCAAAGAGTTGCATGTAGAGCAATGTCCGACACAGTGGTGGCACAGTTGGTGAAAGTTTATGAGTCCAGAGGACTCCAGGACTGAGAGGAGTTTAACGTAGGTTAACTCTTTCATTCTGCAACCGGTAATAGGACAGTAATGGTTTTATCATGTTACTGGCTTGTGGGGGACAGGAGCTACATGGCCAAGGACTCAGAGCTTAACCTTGGTTTTGTCCCATGACAGGCAAACACCGTCAATACATTCAGCAGTTCTGATACCTTCTGATTACCCAGGACACTTCAGGACACTTCATTCTTTGTGGCCTCAACGTGCTTCTTCTTTCTGCAGTTTTGAGTGTAGCTTATTTTTGAAGGGCTGGATGACTAGTACTCTACAAGACTTACAAGTAATTTTGAACTTAGGGAGATCTAGTCTCTGTCCCTTATCCATAATCTCCATGTCTTTTACCATTTTAAAGCCTTCTTCTGAGTTCTGAAACCCAAAACTATGAAAAGATATTTTCATCTGAGATCCTTCAGCTGGTTCAGAAGATACTTTGGGAATCTTCTTTCAGCAAGAAAGTCTTATTCAGACATTGACAATCTATAAATGAAGGTAGAAATAGTTCTCAAGGCTCTTGTAACTTCCTAGATGAGTCTGCTTTGATTTGTACGAGATCTGATGATCTCTGAAGTCCTCTGGCTGACCTCTGTCTTCCACAGCAAATTAGATAACCATGTGGAAGATGAGGAGTGAGAATGTGCATCATCTCCATGTAGCTAAGGAAAACCCACTGATACGAATCCATCAGTACCCTCCAGTCTCAGGGGTTTAGAGGCTTTCCTGTAACAATAAACATAGCTCTTGGGAGGCAGCAGCACCTGAGCCAGTCTCCAGACTGTGGACTGCTGGGCCTCATAACAGTTGTGTCATGGGCGGTTTAGGCTGGATTTTAGAAAAAGATTCTTCACCCAGAGGGTGGTTGGGCACTGGGACAGCTCCCCAGGGAAGTGGTCACAGCATCAAGCCTGACAGAGTTCAAGAAGTGTTTGGACAATGCTCTCGGGCACATGTTGTGACCCTTGGGGATGGTGCTGTACAGGACGAGGAGTCGGACTCAATGATCCTTGAGGGTCCCTTCCAACTCAGTTGATTCTGTGATACATGCTGGGGTTGCAGCTCTGGGTTTGGTTTGCAGTAGGTCTCAAGGAGAGCAGAGTTTTTCACCTGAAGAGTTTTCTACTCATGTGGTAGTGTCTCATTTACAGAACTGATCTCTACCAGTAGTCCATCTCCAGCCTCTCAGGACCAGCACCCTGCATATCACAGATACTCAGCCCACCTGTGCTGACAGAGCAGCAGTTCTCACCATCACTGGGACTCCTGTCTCATCTGGCAGCCTGTAGAGTTAGGGCATGGCTGTGCCATGTGGGTGCAGTCCAAGTTGTAGGAGGTAGTACAGCTGTTGGCCCCTGCGTGTCACACTTCCAACTGCTTGTCCATGAGAACTAAGGCATGTGGAGAAGACAAGGTGGGAAGCCATGTACAGACAAGGTGAGAGACAATAGGTGTGTATCTCATCTGGCGAGCTGAGGCACTTGAGAAATATTTGTGCTGTTGAAGCTTCCAGTTTGAACACACTATACTTTCACAGTGACTTGGGATGACATAACTGGTCAGCAAGAAACTGGAGGAGGGTCACCCTGCCCTGAGTAGCCCTGGACTCATGGATTACAAGCAATTAGCAATGAGTTGTTTGCTTGTTGTTCTAGTTTGAAAACAAACCAGTGGGAGGCACCAAGTCAGAATAACAATTTAATAGGGAGATAAAAAGTAAAGGCAGAAACCAGTGGGTTAAACTGACAGAGTCAGGATACAACCTGATACCCTGTTAGGGTGGCGGTAGCAGTCCAATGAGATGGTGGCTGCAGTCCTCCTGCAGTGGTGGATGTGGCTCTGTCAAAGCAGTGGTCCAGTAGAAGGGTCTGCTCTTCCTCAGAAGGTCCAGTGGTGGCTATGTAGCTCCTGTCCTCTGGGAAATCCAGTGGAAAGGTGTCTGTGGTGTCCGGAATCTCAGATTATATCCAGGATGGACCGCCTGGCTCCTCCCCCTGGGCGGAGCATCCCACAATGGGATGATGAGTCATGAGGCCAGGTGTTGATGGGCTCATTAACAGAAGATAGTCCGGGGGGAGCTATCTCTGAGTCATGTGGCAGGGCATTGATGGGCCATCAACAGAAAGATAGTCTGGAGGGAGGAGGCCAGGAAACACTGCCCCACCTGGTTTCAACAACTCATGATGATGGTAATAGAATATACTGCAACCCAGGACACTTGTGAATGGTAGGGTCCTAATCCAGCCTTTCTTTAGAGTTTTCCCTCCTCCTTGCCCATGCCACAGAATAGTCCTGTTTTTAATATATGCAGGAATTAGATCACAGTCTTGGAGTCTTTGTGTGTAGCTCTTCAAGACAAAGTGCTAGACCCATGGAGAGGTCTGAAATAATGTCTCTGCAGTAGTAGAAATGATTCCTTCTACCTTTGCAGCCCATGAGCTGTGGGATGTTGAGCACAAGACATGCTTCTGGTAGGGGAGGCTGTCACACAGGCTTCTCCAGATCCCACACAGTGTCTTGGCAAAGCTAAACCTGATGGGGATCAGCTCAGAGCCTCGAGAGGTAGCTTTGTTTGGGGTTTGGCTCTGCTGTTGTCAGGTGAGTACAACACATACGTAGGTATTCATTGCACATCATAGGTACCATGTCTTTTTTTGCGTATTTACCTTTTAAACCATACTATTTAAATACCTATTTTTTTCTCCTAAAGGGTAGCAAATTCTTCTCACCTCCTCCTTCTTTGGGCATTACTGGCATTGCATTTGTCAGGGATCTGACACACTCAAGTGCATTGCTCTTCAAGGCACAGAGATTCAGCTCTCCACTGAGAGCTATTATTTAGGGCTCAATTAATCTTCTGTCCATGTTTTGCCTTCAGCAGCCCAGCAAAGCTCCTCGCAGTGTGCCCTGTGCCGTGTGGTGGATTGTTGCGAGGACTGTGCTGGCCTTTGTCTAACGCACCAGCTTGTCTCACTCTCTCCTGGATTATCTTCTGACCCAGCGGTTCTCATCCAGCCATAGCTGTCCCCAGGATTTCTCAGAGCCAGCAGTGCATCTGGTGTTTATATAGGCTCAGAGGGGAACCCTCTGTTGCGAGTTCGTAGGGGTTGACAAGGCCCTTTGTGTCCTCCTTATGCTTTGCATGTGAATTTTGTATTGTTTCCAGACAAAGTGAGACTCAGTTGTGCGTGGTGTCTGGAGCCCAATACATTTTTTCCTTTCTTTCTCTTGGAATTGCTACGTGAAAAATGGTTTATGCTCTTTTTAGAAGAAGCTGAGCTGATTGATCTGACTTCAGTGGCGTTACGTGGGCGGTGAATGGAGCCCTTGTGCTTGCAGAGCAGTGGAGGGTTCTGAGCAGGGCCGCAGGCTCAAGCCAAAGGCCAGCTGTGACCAACCTTGATTTTTCTCACCCAATAAACTCTCCAGCTACATCAGCTGGGTTTTTTTTAATGGAAAACTGCAGTTTTTTGTGAAGGTTCAGCAGTACGTTTGAGGGATGGCTCTTACCCCCTTAAGGAACAAGTGAAGCACATTTTGAAGCAAATACACTTCAGCAAAGTGCCCACAAATACTGCAAAGAGGGAAGAGGTTTTAGAAAATCTAAATTTGGATTGTTAAACTTTTGTTTGGTGTGGCTCTTACTTTGAGACTTACCAAAAAATGAAGGCTATGTGGGTGGTGTTAAAAAAAAATGACTTTCAGTAACACTTAAAAGACTTCTGAATTTTTCCTTGTAAAAGCAGATCATTCATTTTCTTCCAGGCTGGGGTGAAAGCTGGGTTACCCTGAGCCATGGGTGGCAGCTGGGCAAGTCTCCATGCCACTTGCCATCTGGCATCAGCAGTACTCAGTGCATTCCTTCTCATGTGAGTGGAGCTGGGGTTTGTGCTCACCTCTTGCATAAACAACAAATTGATTAAATATTTAGTCTTTGTGACTGTGGCAACTTCTTGAGTTGTTTGTAATCTCATGCTTCTTTTCTGACCAATTTTACGCATGTTTTATGCAACAGAAAGCAGAAGCATTTTTATCTGTCAAGCAGAGATGAGTGCCCTTCCTCATGCAGCATCCAGTTGTGTCTGAGCCAATTAGCTCTTCTTTTAAATGCTGTCACCCTTCTTACATAGATAAATGCCCAAGAGAGAATGAGGGAGGCAGGGGACAAAAATATATTTAGGTGTGTATGTTCCTGTAGAAATGCTTAAGGGTGCCTTCGAGGTAGGGAAACATGCAATTTTTGACTACCATTCCCTCTGTTCCCTTGTTTGGGGCTTGTTTTCCCCTGCTTATGTGAAGCACAGAGCCTAAGCTATAGACTGAAAGCAGCAGAGTGGGCCAGAGAAGCCAAAAATCTAGGAGAAAGTTAGTCTGGCATGTAATGCCTGTGGGAAATCAGTATGGTGGGAAAGCTAATTCTTCCCCTCTTTGCATTTTCTAATTGCAAATGGCCCCATCCTTCACCTCCTTTATTTTCAGTTTGCTAGGTAGATGAAAGAGCAGGTCTTGCTTCCCCAGAGGTTTCTGGCACTCCCACGAAGCCAGCTTCTCCTCGGTTTTGCCTCTGTGAGGGAGCTGAGCAGGAGTGCTTGGAAAATGGGATTCCCATCTGGGGTACCCAGGAGAGAACACAAAATGTTGGGAACCTGTCCTGTGCTGATGGTCAAACAGGATTTCCAATTCCCCTGAGGGCATGTGCGTCACCACCCCTGAACATACAGGAATAATGGAAAATTATTCCACCGTGCATGTTAAAGGGAATGGTGGGCTCCCAGTCTTGGGGGTGAAGGTTCCCCAACCTCTCTGTGGTTTTTCTTGATACCACCAGAAACCACCTGGGCATAAGATCAAATGATGCGTCTTGTGTCCAGACTGTTTGTGGTCAAAAAAGAGGGCAAGAGGCCACACAGAGGCTCCTGTAGGAGCAACACAGAGAGTAAGGACGTTCTTGTGCTTGCAAGGGACCACATCTTTGTTCTCAGGTGTGTTCTCACTTCAAGGAGGTGTGTTGGTAGTGGGCTGCTCTGCATGTCAAGGCTAAAGTTTGCTTCTCCTTTTTCATCTGATATGAATGGCTTCACCCATTCTAATAAAAGCCAGCTCCTTTGAGAGATCCCATAAGCACAAGGAGTATTTACTTTTTCCAGGTGCCAGCCCTGCAGCTGGATGTAAGGTGGGAAGGAACAAGGACTTTCCTTGCCTTGTCATCATGGGCTTAAAACCAACACATTTGACTCCTGTGGATCTGGTAAGAGACCCATAAGAACTTTACTGTCTCTGACTTATCAGACTGGTCTTCCAGCAGTGAGTGTCACCCACCCCAGGAGCACGTTGCGGAATGGACATCAGCCTGGTGGGATGGGACATGGTCTGGGGGATGGAAGCAATCCCCTCTGGTTGGCTTGCCATGGATGGTAGCACTAGGGAATGTGGACAAGAGTGCAGCATAAAACAAGCACAAGTTAACCCAGTTACTGCCTGTTCATCTCCATATCCCATCTCTTAAACACCAGTACCAGCCCTGGCTCTGGACCAAACCTGGCTCTGCCCTGAGGAACCATTCTCAACCAGGAACTGCTCTCCCTGTGTTAAATAGACACCCGTGAGGCCTGTGCAATGCTTTGAGTGTCGGCTGTCACAGCTCTTTGGTTTCATACTTAAATTAAGGTAGCTGATGCATACTTAGACCCCTTTGATTTTTCTGTTTCCCTGCTCTGTTTTCTCATTTGTTCAAAGCTCTGTTAATTCTCTGTATCACATAGTCCCCTGAGCAACTTCTCATTTCATCTTGGGAAGGAAATTAATTTAGCAGTGATTTTTAATTCTTATCCTATGCCTGATAATGTGAATAATGTATGTGCTACCAAAGCCATTTGTAATTAGTCCATTGTGCTGCTAAACAAAATCTTAGGACCCATGGTTTTCATAACAGCAGGCAGGAAGGCTTTTGGCAGGTAGGAGGGCTTTTGTTACTGATTTTTTTTCTATGCTTCACTTTTTGGTCATATGCTCTTTATCTCTGGTATTGTCTGACTGGTTAATAGTTATCATTTCGAAAGAAGAAAATAACTCTGTGAATCCATGATAAACAAAGGCCTCAGATAAGTGCATTTCAATGGGTCATACTAGCAGTAACAAAAATGAAATCCAAATACCCTCACCATCGTTCAGATGAGGTAGTGGCTAGGTGAGTGAATATCCGAGCCTCAAAGTGTGCCTCTGTTTTGCTAAGAAGTCCTTGAATTCTGGTTGATTATTTTAAATGTTCTGAATTATTTCTCATAAATTCATAACAGTGTGCCAGTCATCTTAAAGATATTTACCAGTCAATTTTTGTGTTTGTTCTCTTTCTTTCTAGGTCTGGATTCTGACATCAAGATACATTTGTGTGGGCGGTCTAAGGCCTCCTCTGCAGTCAGCCATTATCCGGGAAATGCTCTGAGAAGCCTTTCCTGATAGATCAAAAAACATTTACACTTCCAAAGTGGCCTTTTCAGTTCCAAGAGAGAGCAATAACTATTTCAGGTACATGCTCCATTAGCCCAGTTATGGTTATTAATTACACTAACAGCTTCAGATAATAAGATGCAAAGTTTGAGCCTCAGGAACGTTTCTAGTAGTGAAGAAAATATGAATATTTATCAGGGGCTGGATTTAGCTCTTTTGAAAAGAAAAAAGCAATTAAAAGAAAAAAAAAGACAACTAATCATGTACCTGAGGTAAAATACTGACCTAAATGGCCAGGTTTTTACCCTGAATCTTTTGCCTTGTGTTTCTTTCTAATTCTCAAACAAAAACAGGTAAGGATGATGCTAAATGCAGGGCTGTACACAGTTTTCAAAGTGCCCTGTGGCATCACAGGTCAGGCTCCTGCCCCTCTGCTCTACCTGCATCAGGGAGGTGGACTTTGTCTGGTGAAGAGCACAGCACTGCCAGTCCCTTCTGAGGCCAGGAAAGAGGTGTTTATTGCTAAAAACACTTGTCCTGCTGCACAAGCAACCTGCATCTCACACTGCCCTTTGGGATAGCATGTGTTAAATTAGTTGTGAAAGGCTGAGCAGGGACAGGGAAGAGTTTTAGAAAGTTGAGGACCAGCTGGGCACATTTCTACTTTCTCCCCTTTGACATCTGGTAGGAGTTTTTTCCATCCCTTGATCAGATATGCCGGCTGGTTAATAAACTCAGGTGCAGGGCAGCAGCTTGCCTGATGAAAATGTGTAATTATGTTTCACTTTCCCTGACTGGAATTTTGATTGCCAGAGACATGATTAATAGGATTTTCTGACCATTGCTTAAAGAAAGCTAAAAAGAAAACTCCTAGGAAATCATTTAGTGTATGGGAACTGTAACCAGGCTTTAAACCATCAGCAAAGATGAGGGATAGTGAGAGACTGAGGGAGCAGTATCATGAGAGAAGGTCTGACATTTTATAATTGTCTTGGAGAATAAGCTGATGGGAAAGGACACAAACAGTCTCATGACAAACTGGATACACAACACTGCATCAGGTGGAGCCGCAAGGCGTGGATACTGTTCAGGGGACTGGGAAATAAAATCAGATCTGTGATATTTTGGAGGAAATAATACCACCCTCCTTTTGGAGAATTTAGGGAGGAGTTAACATGAGCCAGATGTTAATTTAGCAAATAACTTTATTACAACAATCAAATACAGTTGAATAAACCATAGCTGAGTGTTGGTATACCAAGCATGAAAGAACTGCACTGTGCTCTCAGAAAGCACTTTTAAAAAATAAGCATTTCATCTTCTTCATGTTTGAAATATCTAACACTCAGTTTTGAACTGCACTGTGGGAAGAAGCAGGATGCAAGAGCAGAAGTTCTGGGGACCAGGGTTTCCATTTACAGCTGTGCAGTTTTCCCATGCGTGACGTGCTGCATGTGGGGAAGTCTGTCTTAACCCACACAACTCCACTGGCACTGGAGCTATTCAAGCCTCAGTTTTGAGGAAGTAGGGCCTTGCAACCACCTGATTCTGGTAACCAGGAAAAGGCTAACTTTGGCAGGAACTTCCCCTGCACTGGGGGTGCCCACGGGAACCCAGGAATCCTGAATCACTGGGAGATCTCCTGGAGGGAGCAAGCAGCACTGGAGCAAGTGAGGAGCTCTGCCTGGCTGGCTGCTAGGTCAGACTTCCTGCCTGTGTCAGGGCATGTGCCACACTCCCATCACTCTCCCTCCATTAAGTCTGCTTCAGTGCATCTGCAGTTATGCTTACAATACCCCTCTCTCAAATGGTATCTTCTCCCTATCACTTGGCCAGGCAGATGAGGAGCTGTGGATCAGTGTAATCAGTGCCCTTCTGTCTTGTGCTTGGCAGGGGAAATTTCTCTTTAACGACACAAGGAAAATCCAGGAGTTGCATTTCAGGAGCTTTAATTCCTTTGTCTCCTTCTCTTTCGACATATGTTTGGATGATTCTTTGTCAGGAGACATGGCTTTAGATAGACTTCGTGCTTGTACTTCATTATTTTGGGGATTCTGCATTCCTCCACTCAGATCATTTTTTCCTTTACTCTCTTCAAATGGGGAATCTTTCCATCAGCTTCAGTGAGATCTCAGACCATGTCCACCTTTTCCCACCCACCGCATTCCACTCTTGCATCCAAGCCTGCTTTCCCCATGATGATCCTTCCTCCTCAACCTGCCCCTCCTCCCACTCCTCTCTGACTCCCAGACTTCCTCTTCAGCCTGCTCATCTCCTTTGTGGTCCCCACTTCCATCCATTTTCCTGCATCCCTCTGCCCAGATGTTCCAGGATCCCTTTTCATCCTCTGCTGCAAATGGGTCACTCCCCCTCCTGCTCCTGCTGCCACTCCCTCTGTCTGGCACTCATTCACCAGCCCTGGCACGTGCCCCTCCTCAGCTGCACCCAGACAGGTCCATCCTTCAGGAGCTTTCAGGTCAAGGAAAAGACATGGCAGAGACTCCTAGTTCCCATTTTCAGGGCTTGATTCTGAGGGGCTTGGCTGCTCCCGAAATGCCTGGTTTTCTCTGTACATGTGGAAGTGCTTCCAGAGAGGTCACCGACATCTGCATCTGGACGGCACAGGAAGCAGACAGCAGCAGGCATCCACCCAGCTAGGACAGGCTCTCAGAAAAACTTCAGCTGTTGAGACCTTGCAGCTTTTCCTAAGAATGTGCAAGTGTGGTTTTTCAGGCAGCCTGGATTTGGAGCTCTGCATAGGTGGCAGGCAACCCAGAGTTTATGGGGTTGGTGCTGGCGCCTCCAGATGAGTTCCATCTCCAGCCAGAAGGGCAGGAGGGGTAATATGGGAGAAAATATTTGAAATTTTAATGCTGGAAAACAGTTTTGTCATTGTCTTGTTTATGTCAAAACTGCAAGAATAGCTTGGGTTTATTAAAAAAAAAAAAAATGCAGCCTGTAATAGCTGGAATGGGAATCTGCAGCCCAAATGGACAAGTGCTGCCATTCTTCCAAACATCTCACTGTGGCATCTCATAATGAGAATTCTGGGCAGTGTTAACAACATCAAATGTACTCGGGCAATCTGTCAGAGGGGTTGGATGTCAGCTCTCCAGCCTAATTGTGGGCCTTCAGAAGGAGCCTCATGAATATGTCTAAATAGTTGGAAATATGCTGTGACACTCAGTTGGTTCTTCAAAATGTAGATAAATGTGCAGTCATGGTGAAGACTGATAAAATGTCTGATTACTTGGAAAAGGGAAGTCAGTTGTGAATATACAAGCTGAGTTAGGCACATGAGATGATACGAGAGGGTTTCCTACTCAGTAATAACATTCTTCTCCCTACTTCAGCTGTCCAATATCAGTTATGGAGGCTCCATGATGCCTCCAGGACATTTGTCTGAATTTCCTGTGCCAGATAAAGCTTTGCTGATAACATATTGAACTGTGCGTGGGAGCACTTTAAAAATGTCTCTGTAAGACCAGAAACAAAATACTTCAGTAGCGAAAGTATTTTCTTTACCATTTATCATTGGATAGGATGGAGATAGCTGGCAGGGAGTATGAATGGGCGTGACAGGGGCACTGGATGTGACATGGGGAACTGGAACTGTTACAAAAAGGTTTGAAAATGATGAAATTAAAAATTAGTTACATTTCTGCAACCTGTATGTGCTCCTCCTGCTACAGCAGAGAACTGCTTGTCACTGTGCCCTTCCCAGCTGGTGGCCTTGTCTGCTTGATTAGAATAGTTCTGGAAATGCAGAACTCCTTTGAAATGTAGTATGTGTTCAGGAAGCAATCACAGGCATCACCACTCCAAAGATGTGGTGCAACACCCCTGCAGTACCTAGTTATTATGAGGAAATTGGCCACTATTTGGTATTAATATATATCTTAAAGACATTTTTGTGTATCTGGTAAAATTATCAAAATGGAGAAGTGAGGGAGAAATAGATAAAAATGTTGATGAACATTTCTATGGGATGGTCAAATGTACTAAAATACTCTCAGCTGAAATGCATCATTCAAAATTCCTGACGGTTTGAACTCTGCTGAATGACACTTTGTAATGATATTTTTTTATCATTCCTTGCATGTTGTGCTATAAATTGATATTTTTCTGGAACAATTATGCCAACCTTACAATAAATAGAAGTTGTAATATATTAGTGTGATAGCCCCTAGGAAAACATTCTGCAGTTTGTCTAGGTTTGAAGGACAACTCTTGCAATACAGGTTTTGAGGGGAGGTTTATGAATTTCTGCTTACTGGGTTAATTATTTTTGATCACATGCTACTCCGCTTTTCCGAGGAGCTTTTGTGGGAATACAGTAGACTGATCTGGGCTTTTCACATACGGGACTGAAGTGTTTAAGGCGTTGCTCTGATGACTTGTGCTTGCCACACTACACATTCAAGGTTTTTCGGCTTAGTGACTCGAGGGAAGAGCACGCCACAGCTCTCCCGAGTCTGCCCATCAGCCTGTGCCTGGTGTGGACACAACCAGGGGGCTGTGCACTGCGTATGCCAGTGCACAGATAAGCCATTGAAGCCACAAAGAGGTTTGTGCTCCAAATGTACTTATGCTCTTTGGTTTTAGTGCATTTTATCTGGCTTCTTTGAAACACAAATAGTCCCAGAGTTACATGGAAGGGAGGCAGGCTTGTTCATCTTCTAGGAAACCACGTGAATGCTTGTGTATAGGAGAACAGCTGATACAGAGTGAAGCAATCATATTTTTTTTGGCAGGCTTGAAAGTAGGTAGTTCCTGCTACTAATACCAGATGTGCCACCAAGTGTTTCTGTGTAAAACCAGCCATCAGTCCTGGGGCCACATCGCCACTCTCTCTTGGCAAACAGATTTACATCTCTTGGGTTTGTCTGGCTTTATCCTGCACCATCTGAATTTGGAAGACAGAAGGTGTAGAAGTCTCACCAGTAAAGACATTTCTGCCTTGCTCTGGACCATTTTACTCTTCTAGCCCTCTTCCCAAAACCTTTCCCTGTGCAACTCTCCAAATGAGTGTGGTGAGGTTCGTTTATTGACTCTCCTGTGCTCCCTTGCCTGCCCTTGGAGAGAAGAACCATCCACACCAGTCTGTGTGAAGCTTACATATGAATGGAGAAAGGCAGCGTGTTGTCTTGCAGCTACTACTGGAGAACAACGGGTATGGTTAGAACCAACCCAGCCCAGTAAGTCAGTTATTGATAAATCAGAGTGTGATTGGTAAATCAGAGTGTGTTATTAAGGTTATTTTCATTAGCTAGTGAGAATGTGGGATTGTCGTTGGAAGGTGCCAAAAAATGGCTCCTTTTATTTGTGGTAGATGGGGACAATTGCCTTCTTGCAAGCCCAAGAAATAATGCATGCTGTCTGGATCACATTTTGTGAATCAAAAATGTGGCCAGAGCCTAGACTAGAGAGAAATGCATCTCAGTGGGAAGTGAAGAGAGTGCAGAAGACTTATTTTTCTGCATGTTCTCAGCATTTTCACTGCCTCTGATTCTGCTGTAGGCTTTTCCCTACATTGGGACCTTCCGAGTTGGCTGTACCATCAGATCTGACTCCCATTCCCCTTTGTTCTCTATGGAGGTGGAATAGAGCCTTCATTTCCTTGGAAAAGGATCTTGCTTCCTGCTGATGGTTGCATAATCCCAACACTGGCTTCTTGAGCTTTTCTCTCCCCAGACTCACATCTCCATCTGTGGTGTTTAGAGGAGTGGCCCTGGAAATTACAGAAATGGACATGTCCTTGCTCCTGACATGCGACTGGCGCAGACTGGCTTCCTTGGCATGGTGCATTTGGGTGCTCAGGGTATGGTGAGTCTGGCTGGTATCTGCCAGGGTGAGCCTGGTTTTTGAAAGTAGCCTTTTCCCTGTATGGTTGGTGGAGATACAGGGACTTCAGAAACCAGTGCTGAGTGATATCTCTTGTACAAATTTGACCCCAGGAAGTTTTTTTCTGCGGCTGATATATACAAAGCTGCATTTCTGCTTCAAATCTACTTGCTCTAATAGTAGTAGTGTCTCTACTCTTGCCATCAACACAAATTCAGGATGCCTACAACAGAGATTTTGGTCTTCCCCCTAAACTACATCTTCTTCAGGTATTGGGCGAACATCTTCATCCTTGCGCTTTCAGTCTGGGCAGCATCCTCAGGTTGAATGTCACTAAGGGTCCTCATATCCAGGCGATACCCACATCTTGCAGATTATTTCAATGCAACTTTTCCACATTTCTGTCTGACTATTCTCTATGCTAATAGTCTTAGCCAGATTTTCATATGTCTCAATTATTGCAAGGTTATTGCCCTACCAGTATAATCCTTAGAGATCCTGCTAAGAAGCTTGTTTTCCTAGCTTGCTGTTTTGAACATGCCAGCTCTCTCTATCCACCCCACCATCAGCTCCCCTCCTCTCTTACAGTGCTATTCCATTCCTTTCCCGGGCATCATCTCTCATCTACTGTCAAAACATCCGTGCCTGCCCAAGCAGCATTGCCTCCCACCCTTTCTCCCACCATCACTCGCTTGTTCAGCTTTGTTACAAGCACTTATGTGTTGTTTGTGCTGGAAGAAACTCCTTGCAGTCATCCAAAATGCTTCTTTCTCATCCCTGTAAACTTTCTGAGCAACCTTTCTTCTTCTGACACCTGTAACCAGCTTAGGACAGGAAAGTGGCTGGGATATGGACAGAAGAGAGCACTCCCTGTTGCATTGACCAACAGATTTGGGCTACTTACCTGAATTTATCTTTTTTTCTATGTTTAATGGCAGATGTTAGAGCACAAGTGATGCCTAATGGCTAAGGTCCACATGAACTGGCCTTTTGTGCCAACAGATCACTTAAAACACTGCTTAATTCTCCTAGCACAGTGTTAATACCAATGAGGACAGCAAATAGCTCTCCAAACACACCCCTTCTCTGACACATTTTGAGAACTGCCCATTGCTTCCCTCTAGCCCTCAGCCACAGGCTGGCCTTTTCCCTGCTTTGTGAGGCAGCATCTTTGGCTCAGAAAGCCTTCAGTTGGGATTTTGGCTGCTTACCACCCCAGATGTACTGGCTCAGCACAGATGCAGAAGGCAGTGGGAAAGAGAGGTGTGCATGTGCCTGCTGCCAGGCAGCTGCCCCTCTCCTCCTCTGTTAGCACCAACCACAAAGTGTCCTCCTGTATCACATGGTGGGGCAGTGGGACTGCAGCCCCCAAACAAGACAGGCCTCACCCACCTCCCTTGCTCATCTATGGCTTCCCCCAGCCTTGCATAAAGGGGGGATATAACAGTGCTAGGATTTGTTAAAGGCACACATAGAATCATTAAGGTCAGAAAAGACCTCTAAGATCATCGAGTCCAGCCATTAACCCCACACCATTGTGTCACCACTAAACCATGTCCCTACAAGCCACATCCACATGCCTTTTGAGCACTTGCAGGGATGATGATCTCACAGTTTATAATTGGTTAGAAGACCTTTGTGTTTTATGAACACAAGACTTTTTAAACTACTTTGGTTGTGTAAATAAAAAAAATCATGACTAGGTGGAAAAAAATAGTCTACTTTACTTTTAAAAATTCATCCTTCTAAAACCTAATGTTTGTTAATACTAATAGTATGAATTAAAAGTGGCCAAGTGTTGAATTCTTGAATAAAGTGCCTCTAAGAATGGTACTGTAAACCTTAAATGCAAAAACTTTAAAAAATACTTCTGTTGTTTATGTCTGCATAGCTCACAGTATGTTATTACATCTGGGTCATCTCCTGGTCATCATAAGCCCACTCAAAGCACCAGCCAGCGTCACCCTGTGCTAGTGCTCTGCAGGTCCGTGTGAAGCCCTGGACAGAGCTATGCAGAGCAGCCTACTCCATTTTTCACAGTAACTGTTCTAAGCCATCTCTTTCCCCATGGTTTAAGCAGTCCCTATTTTCAGCGCTGCCAGGAAAGGTGACACGCTTGGGACAAAGTAGCATGCCTGACTCCTCTGAGTCAACATGGTCATGGCTCCCATGGCTGAGCGGTGACTGAAGCCGCAGCTGGGCCGAGCCCCAGTCATGAGACTTCAGTATGGGTCTGAGCACCCCAGCTCAGACATTCGGTCCCCATGGTGTCCTGCAGTGCTCTTCAATGCTGTGCGTGAACAAGTTGAAATCACAGGTAGCAAGAAGCACACTAATCATGTAAATGGCTTCATTATCTTGATTAGACCCAACCACAAGCCTGGCAGTGCAGTGGGGCAGGTCCAGATCAGATGGCAGGGCACAGGGTGTAAGGGCTGATCTTCACACGAGGTGTGTGCCAAGCCCTCTGCTCCATGAATAAGTTTGTATCAGATGTATGTAGAGTCAGAGGTACTTGTGTTGGGGGCATCTGTGGGAGGACAGACTGAGCTGATCCGGCTTGTCAGTTTGAAAATGGGGTGACGGGAGCGTACGATGCCACATGGTCCTCTGGTGAACAACTCTGCTTTGGTAATGTTTAAACAACAAAGCACATAAAATATCTGATCATTTAGATATTAAATGATTAGATACTTGCTACTGGATTTGGGTTTGGTATGAGATCTCATGCCTTTAATCTGCCCTCCTGTTTTCATCCTGCAGGCAGAACTGATGACTTAAGCAGGGAATCCTCCTTTCACATTCTAAAAATATAACCCAGAAAAACAAGTAATGTCTTTTTTAAGGGAATATTTCTGAAGGCAATGAAGCTTGATAAAACAAGAGAGGGTGTATGGCTCGTGTTGGAATATCAGTATATTTTTGATATGCATACGGAGAGATTTTGTTGCTACTTTGTCCTCTTACAGCAGAAGAGTCTCCATTGCTGTGCTGGCCTACATGCATTCTATTACTTCAAGAAATCAGGCACACAGCAGGTTTTCATGGGTTTTGTCTTGTAATGGAGACTTGTTTCTGGAATGAATCATTCTTCCAGTTTAAAGCTAGTAGAAGTTGATCCTGAATTTTTGGACCTCCCTTAGAGGTAACAGATGTATGAACTTTGAATATGTTGCTATATAAATTACAGTCTCATATTGGTACTTCTAGGCAACTGATACACAGAGGAGAGAGAGCCTAATACCAATGTAAAAATTGCTTTATATAGCTTACATTTCTTTTTTGAAGCTCATTTTATTTTTAACATTACATTGGTTATTTCCAAATATAGACTGCGGTGAAATGCAGCCAGGGGAGAGAGGAATGAGCACACGCATGTGGCTTTCCTGCCCCTGCGCCACACTGGTGCTGCTGGGAGTGAGGCACCTGTCCTGCTGCTCGTCTGGTTGCTGTCCCACACACTCCTCTCCTTCCCAAAACAAGGAGCAGATCTTGGACCTGCATTTTACACCTGCCCTGCGCTGGGCCCATTGCTCCCATCGTACACCCATTTGCAATGCAGTGTGAATGCTGGCGGGCCAGGAGAAGGAATGTGTGGCACAGGGAAGATATTTTGGCACAAAAGCCAGTGACTCATACATGCAGTGAGAAGTAATGCTCCTCCCACGCAGACACTGCTGGGTCCCCCCCTGCTTCCCACGGGGCCTGGCGAGGGGATGTTGTCACCCTGAATGACTTTGCAGGCAGCAACAGCCTTGGACTTCGACTTCAATGATATCAACCTTTGCTCTTCCTCGGAACAGACCAGCCATTTGTGTGTTCTCCTGCTTTCTCTTGCCTTCCCACCTCAATAGCTTGTCTCACCCCCTGGCCCTGCAGCCGCAGCCACTTTCATGCGCTCCCTCACACCTTCTGCCCCATCGGTGGGACAGGGGCCCAGTAGGAGGGAGCACATCACCTCTCTAGGGCAGGACCTGCTTCTCAGTGGGAGGGAGGCGAGGTTTACACGACTCCAGGAGGAAGATGCTTTAGCAATGCAGTGATGAGGGACGGAAACCCTTGTGTGGGTTTCTTCACCACTGGGCACAGCTTCAGTTGGAGCATTGGAAAACATTTCCTCTACCTTGCTTGTCCATAAGCTGGTGCTGGACACCTTTTTTGGGAAATGAACTTTCAGCCTTTGCATCCAGCTGGCATTTTAACACCAGGGATGGATTGAAGTTCTGCCTGGGGAGGTGTCAGACCTCTGCTTGTGTCCCTGCTGCAGGTGAGCAGAGATACTGCATTGGATGGGCAGCACAAGCCTGATGGGCAGAATCCTGCGATTCAATACTTGCTCTGGTACAGGTACCACAGGGCCTTGAAACTGAGTTTCCTTCAGCCTCACAACAGTTTGGCCATGCAATATCATAGCCTGCTCCTCTCGCTCATTTTTTCTCTTTGTGATGGGAGTGCTGTTCAGGCTCATGAACCAGCTCACCAGAAAAGCATCACCCTGTAAGCGGCAGTCCCTGGTCTGGCTTGGGGGTGGCTGGCAGCACTGCTGTGTGGCATCTTGAGCCGTGGCTGCAGGTGCCACCAGACGTGTGTGGGAGGCCCGGGAGAACCAAAATTTGCTGGGAGAATCAGAAGGGGAGGACTCTTCTTATTATTAGCCATGTCACCCGATGACAGCCACACCTCAGACGTCCACCCACAACACTTCCTACTCCTCTGAACCAGCTGCTCAGCTTGGCTCCACAGGGAAATGCTCAGCCAGAAGCTCATAATCCATATCTGAATCCTCAGCATAAAATTAAACCACCCTGCTGTCAGAGCAAGGAGGAAGGCACAGCTGGTGCTCAGCTTGGTAGGGTGATGGGTAAGAAGGGCTCCTCATGACCAGAACTGAAGGGCTCAAGGGCAGTCAGTGGGGCAGTGGCTTTTCTGGGCATCCATCACAGCAAAGTCATTGCTGAACTTCTTGTCTCTTCCCTGCTCTGATTTCAACTCACTTCTTTTTGTTTTTCTGCCTCTCCTACATTTAACCTTATGTTCAGCCTTGCACTTACCTCTAGGAATTCCTCAGCATTTGGGATGACTATCCTATCCAGGATAGCTCTTTTTGTTACCTCTCAAGTTCTTAGCACAGGGGCTGTGCATTAGCTGGCAATGTTAAATCCTACGTGGATTCTGACAGGGGAATTGGAGATAGATGAGAAGTCAGAGGTATTTCAGGAACTCTCCATATGCAAAGCCTGGGGGACCATCATGGCTATCAAGTCTAGTGAGAATTCCCCAGTGGCCTACTAACGCAGATTTTTTAAAAAAAATTCATAATTAAGCTTTCCTTGAGCTCCGATTGTAATGGTGCTGGTGCCTCTAATGCTGTAGGCAGCTATCTCTAAGGGAATTCATATTTCTTAGAAACTCAGCTCTGCATGACATCTCGCTTGTCTCCTGGAAGTCTCTGGGGCACAAGCTGTGGCAGTGCAGGGGCATGAGATAATACAGGCATTTACAACATGACTGGCAGATAAAAGGGGCCTGATCCTAACCTGATCCCTGACAGCACCCCAGAATGTGGACTCTTGAGCTGCACCTGTGCTGCTAAGCTCCACGAAGACATGAGGGCAGCAGAAGTCCCTTCGTCCATTCTCCTGTTGCTTGTATTAAACCTGCTCAGCAGCCTGTTTAAATGCTAATCATTAGCACTGAGCCCCTTATTTGCCATTCTATGTGCCAGGCTCTGGAGGATCACAGGGTGGTTTTGGGATTCTCCTGCTGCAAAAGTCAATGTGTGGGTTGTAACTACTCTCTTTGTGGTGACTCTGCCGCTCTCCTGGAGCAAATGGTGTTTTCATCCCTGAGAAGGGCTTAACAACCTCACTTGGGCTTAATGAGTAAACTTTTATAATCTATTAAGTATTTTAAGGATTTTACAGTATTTTAGTTGTGTAAGGTAGATCTGTGCAAGAAGGAAGAGCTTTACCACCCAAGTTCAGGCTGCCCTGGGTGGTTTTGTTTGCAGGTAGGAGGTGCCATTTGTTCAGCTCTTTGGAGCAGGAAGAAGGACACCTGCTGAGCATCAGCCTCAGGTTTAGCTTCTGCTTGAGGGGTAGGCAGGGAAAAACGGTCCCTTTGACAGCCCTCTCCTTAAACCTCCCTCCAAGGTGAACCTCCTGTGGAGAGAAAGGCTTACTTAGCTCCTGGTGAGCTACAGCAAAGACTTAAGAGACTTTAAAATGATCCCTGCCACTGTCTGGCTGCGTCATCTGAACAGGAAGTAGATTTTCCTAATTGCTATTAACAGTTTGTCACTTGGCATGGAAAGTCTATCTGTGGGTTGAAATCTCTGTGTATAGTCTGGATCTTGACCTGACTGCTTAGAGCTCGGTAATTTTAATAACTTTTTCAAGTTTCATTACTGGGTTATTTTATTCTATGCTATGCTGTTCTAGGTGTTACGACTGGTTGTAACTTTGCAACATGGGCAGTATTGCTGGCCCTGAGTGGAGGGCAAGATGGGCATCCTGCGTCTAACACAGTGCAGGTGCCTGACACCTCTCCTGGAGGGCTTCAAGGCAGTAGAGACATTTTCCTCATAATGCAAGGGCCTGTGCCAGGCCAGAGGACAATGACTTTATTTTAACAGTATGCATTCTCAGTTGCAGGAGCTGTTCAGTGTAAGATGTGTCTTTAAGCATGAAGGCGAAGGTGGTGGTAGGTGGATGCCAGCACGCTGGTGGCTGGGGCTAAGGAGAGGTCACCCCAGCACATGCTGAGGATTTCCATCAGCTGGCAGAGGAAAAAGCAAAGTACCTGGTCTGCCTCACCCCAATCTTAGCTTGACCTGGTTCAAATAAATCCTCTGCCAGCAGTCTTCGCTGCTGACTTTAAATAGCAACATCTTCATTAACTTAAGCCTTCTCTGGAGCTTTGTGGCTGCTCTCTCTGCTGAGCGTTTTCTGTTACCCCTGTCTCCAGCTGACAGACCAACCCTTCCTATGCCTGGTGCTAAAGGCTTCAGGCTTAGGGAGATAGTTCAAAGCCCTGGTGGTAGCAGAGATTTGCCCTACAAAAATTTTTCCATCAGTCCTCACAGAGGAGCAGGCTCCTTCCTTCCTTCCTTCCTTCCTTCCTTCCTTCCTTCCTTCCTTCCTTCCTTCCTTCCTTCCTTCCTTCCTGGAACCTCCACTGCCCAAGACAGAAAGTTGTGATCAAGGCTTTCCAGGAACCTCCTGGACCTCCTGGACTGTGTGTAATGCTTCGCTGTGTGGCTTTTGCAAGAGACGTCAGGGTAGTTAAAGTCCCCCAACTTTACAAGAATCAGTTTCTGTGACTCTGAGGCTGTTTCAAGGTGCCTGTAGAAGGCCTCACCCACTTCTTCCTCCTGATCAACTGCAGCAAACACCCACAATGTCACCCTTATTAGTCTGCCCTTTCATCCCAACCCATAAGCTCTGTTTGCTCATCATCCCCCCCCAGGAGAGAGCTCAAAATCCCATCATTATAGGTGTGACTTCCCTGGGGACAGGGTGTACTGCCATGGGGTTTTGTAAAGCCACAGCCATTTTCAATGTTAAGACCTGCAGCAGGTGACAGCCTCATCTCACCCACTGGGGGTTTTGGGTAGGGGGGAAATGATCCTCAATCTTGCATGTGCAAATCCATTAGTCAACACTGGCAGGCAGAAATTGTGGAGCCATGAATCACCCTGACCATCTCCACATGACCTCTGAGGAGTGTCATGAAACCGCCCAAGCACCAAAAGAAGCTCAGATGGCCTCCAGTGAATGAGGAGGATGAACCCTACAGCTCCCTCGACTGTGAAAGGGAAGCCAGATTTCAGCACAATGACAATTCACATCCACTTAGAGATCTGAGCTATAGTGTTTGTATCTGTGCTAAATTGCCAAATAACCTCTCAGAATACTGACTGGGGAGTACAGACCCACCTGCTGAGATGGGTAAGTGCTGTAGAAATGGAATAATTTAAAGCCTCTGTTTGCCAGAGTGAAGCAAACTAACAAAAAGCCCATTCATCTCTTCAATAAAACCTTTCCTCCTTTTTTGTAATCAATATGGGTCAGATCTCTTTTATGTAACACTAGGCTCTAATTCAGCTGAGTAAAAAAGTGTAATGTAATTTTGAGAATCTATAAATGCTCTAAATGTGATGTATTTAAAAACATCTATTCTGACTATGTAGGAAGCAGAAAAATTACTTATATGACCATTAGGGATGGAGTTTACTATTCCAGAGAAAACGCCAGTAATTATATCTCCCATTCACTGGCAAATTCAGTGCCTTCCAACAGTGTGGACACATGTTCCTTAACCCTTTACTATGCTGAAATAGCCATTTAAAAAGAACTTTTGAGTCAAGGCATGACCTGATTATTTCCTTTCTTCTTCAAATGCATTCACACCCAGCACTGCTCAGTAAGCTCACCTGATCTGGAACAAAAGCTACACAGATTTTTAGTAGTTACCAGAAGTTCAGTTTCAAGACTGGAGAGCATTTCATTCCTAAAGCATAGCAAGTCAGGAGAAAATGCAAGTGACTCTGCACAATCTTCCATTCTCAGGGTAATTAACTTTAAAATAAGGAGAGAGAGGTATTTATAGACTCCCTGCCATCACCACTGGATCCACGACAGGCTCTTGGTCCTCTGAAACCCCAGCCAGCAATTCAGTCTCCTTCCAAGGACTCTTCAGAAAGGTTGGAGGGCAGGGAATACTGCAGCTGCGGGCAGCCCTCTGGAGCTGACTGTGGCTGAATCTGCTTCTCTCCCCCAGTTCCTTCCACATGCTGCATGCAAGACATCAGCAGCACCCTGCAAATCTGCAACTCCTGGAGAAAATCAACCCAATGTAGCATATTCTCAGGCATTGCTACAACCATTGGGTTTTGCAAACAAAAAGAGACTCAATTCCCCAGTTGAATCCAAGCTGCAGTTTGTCTTGTCTTTCTTGCACTCAACCACAGCTGCAGAAATGGAGATGAACTGCAGAACTGATCTCAGGGCAGGAGGTGGTGACCAGCACTGCAGAGATGGGCCACAGAAGAGGCTGAAGTTTTACCTACACATCTTAGAGCAGACTTCATAATTTAATTCTCATTCCTTTCTAGTTATGCACACATCCGAGGAACTCTGCTGACACAGACAGGGCTGCCAAACAGCCCCTGTGCCACTGAACAGCTGCTCAGTGCTGTGGGCTGTACCTACCTGCGGCTCCTGGCCATCGGACACAGCATCCCGGCCAGCGGGTGAGTGACACCTCGTTGTACAGCTCACTGTGAGAGCTCTGCTAAGTGGGTATAATTAATGGCTGCAGAATGACATTTAAACATGTGTTTGATACTTTCTCCTAGAATTAGGACAGAATTGCACTACTTTGCATTCTGATTAATTCTTTTAGCCTGCAACTGACTTCAGATTTGCATAAGCAGTGTAGTTCATGCTTTCTGCTACCAAACCCCTAAAAGCAGGATGTTTTTCAGCTATTATTTTGCTTTCAGTATTTCACATTAATTTCCGTGGTGCGTTTGTCATCATTCAAGAACATACAATGCACTGCCAGCTCTATCATTAATGCCAGCTCAATAGAACAGTGTCAGAACAATGATGATGTCTTGCTTGCATGAATTTCAGCTTTTCTGATAAAACTAAAAAATTCTGAGCCTTATGTGTAATTTTTTTCTGACCCTGCATGTTGCTCTCTGCCCTACAGACTATCTTGTTTAGCCTATGAAATTCTATTTATGGCTTCCCCCACCACGGGGATGCTCAGTCCCGAGCCCGCTGCTGGCACATTTGGTGCTCGCAGTTTTAAGACTGTTTACGCAAAACAGAAGCTTGCAGCAATCATAATAAAAACATCACAACACTACAGAGAAAGGGCTCCAAGGTAGAGCTCATTCTCTCTGCAGGCTCCCACGATACGCTCTGCAGTACCTGCATCTGGCAGTCACTCCCTGTCAGCTAAGCAGGGTAGAAACAAAAGCACAGGCAAATTAACTAGGAAAAAGGAAGACCCATTTTCTGCCCACTGACTCAAGGTTCTTGTCTATAAAGGGCCTCTTTCACTTGTCCCAACTCCTGGTTCATGAAATGCTTCTCCTTTCTGCCCTGTGACACACACACTATTCTTCATTATGTTACCCACCAATAAATTCCCAAAAGAGGAAAAATTTTCTTCATTTGAGAAGTGTAATTAAATGTCCTCGATATAAAGCCACATTTCCATATCAATCCTTTGTGCTTTCATCCAGGCATGCCACTAAACCTTTACCTACCAGGGAGGAACAAGGGAAGCATTCTGTATTTTTCTGATGGAGGACAGACACTTCCCAGTAAACAGCAATGGGCATTCAGGTGTGGAACCCTGCCTGTTCAGACAGTTATTTGTGAATATTACAGGATGGCCTTGTTTTGGGATGTCATAGCTGGTATTTCAGTTCCAGTTTAAATGCCACTGCTCTGGAGGTCCATACAGTCCCTCTGCCCCTCTGTGCTGGCTATCAGGGTCACCTCATCAGTGTGGGACTCATAAGGGAGATGAGACAACTCCTGGTTTTCCCATGTGCCACAGACTGAGACAGATGCTCCAGCTGTAGGCTCCCACAACTGGTGACAGTGACAAACCTCCCTGTTTGCCCAGATAGGTGTAAGAAAAGTAGAATCATAGAGAGGTTTGGGTTGGAAGGGACCATCTAGTTCCAACGCCCTTCCATGGGCAGGAACATCTTCCACTAGACTTGGCTGCTCAAAGCTGCATCCAAAGAGTCTTGAACACTTTCAGGAATGAGGTATCCACAACTTCTCTGGACAACCTGTTCCAGTGCCTCACCACTCTCACAGTGAAGAATTTCTTGCTAATATCTCATCTAAACCTTCCCTTTTTCAGTTTAAATCCATCAGCCCTATGGAAATACTCAGGATGAAGGAAATCTTGGAAATCACTCCCTTGCTTGCAAGGAAAGACAGAGTTAGGTCATCTGTAAAACAAAGCTTCCTTGCTATAGTGCTTGTCTTAGAGATCAGGAATACATGGCTGCAAGGCATCAATGCATACACAAATTGGAGAGCACAGTTCCCACACTCCATTCCCTGCTGCCAAGACTACAAGAGCACTGGACAACCCAGAAAATCTTTGGCTTTGAAGAAAAACTGGCAAACAGCAAGGAAGGGACTTAGCTGTTTTGCAAACCAAGCCCTGTAATCTGGAAATAAGTGAGACACCGTGGCCAGTAGCAGTCTCAGAGCAGGAAACCAGGGAGCTGGAGAGCAGAGGCACACATGGTCCTGCAGGTCCAACGTGGGCTGTGGGAGAGGTGGAGAGGGATGAATACGACAAAAAGTTGAGGTGGTCTGGGCATGATGAATCAGTAATAAAAGGTGCTGCTTCGGGGCATTGAACAGAAAGGGAAAAGTGAAGAACAATGTCAAAACAGGAGCCATGTGAAACTGTCTTCTCAAAAAGTGCTCTGAACACAGCTCATGCCCCGACTAAACAGAGTGGATCTCTTCTGCTTGGGAAGTGTCAGCAGACTCGCTGTGGCACTGCAGTTTTGCTGGTTATATGCTCAGTGTGGATGCTCCAGTTCACACCAGAGCTGCCATGGTGTTAAAAGCTAAACACGTCTTGCTGGGCTGCAAATCACCTGGCAGAGCCAAACCCCAAACTGTCCCTGCTGCTCCTGAAGATGTTTGGATGTAGTGAACATGAAATAAGCTCAAGCAGTTTTATCCAGAAGCTCACACTGACATTTTTATCCCATTACAGTCACACACACACTCAAAGAGCCCAAACACATGCGGCCAAAGGGCATCACAAGAATTCAAACAGTTTCAGTCTCTTCTGCAACTGCTCAGTCATGTTATATCTCACTGTTATTCCTCACAGAGTATTCAAGCCATAAATTCAGGCACAAAAGTTGTTTCTTCCCTCTCCTCCCTTGATTAAGCTGCATGGCCAGATTAAGCCTGTTAATGTTGTAATTCCCATGGGTGAGTATCAAGCTTTCCTGAAGAGCAATGGAAAGCTTCTGGGCCGTGTTCAGCATATTTGCTGAGCTCTGAATTTACTTGTTTATCAGATTTCTCAATATTTACACTCGGTTCCCATCTCAGTAAACAGATGACATATGATACTACTGTTTGAAAACCCCAAGGAAATTAAAACCAGAAACTCTTTTCAGCAGAAACCCACAAATGCAAAAGATATTGAAATTAGCTTCCTTCCAATGCCTTTTTCTTTGTCCATTATTTATAGATAAGACGCAGTTCATATGTATGTAGAGCATGAGCACTGTTGGGAGATAGGCATTGCTTGATGGGTTCAGACTTGCAGTATTTTTAACTCACACAGTGACAATTTCCAGATGCTTCAGGAGAAAGACTTCTGTAGGGAAGGACAGTAGGAAGGCTGGCTCCTAAATGAAATTCTTCTTTACTGAAAAACTTGGTATGTGACAGAGCATGAGGAATACACTCTGGACTTTTTGAAGCTCAGTTGAACTAAAAATGAGAGAATGTCCCTGTTTGTACACCAATGCCTGGCTCTGTCTGAATCCTGCATGGTTCTGACACACTCAATGATCCCTGGGCATTGAGTTACCCAGGTGAGTGTCTTTTGATTAATGTGTTTGAGATGTTTCTTATTTTACTAGAGTGTGGTACTTGCCATACCTTTCACTTTGCTTCATATCTTTTTTGTAGTATTTTTGTTTATCTCTGTTGGCAGACAGTGACCTACAGCACTCAGCGATGCCATTGCACATGAACTGTCCATTGGCCTGTCCACCTTCTGCACAGGAAAGCCCTTTGGTAACAGCCCCAGACAAAACCTCTCCCTTAAGGGTATTTTGCCTGCACTTGAAAAGCAAGAACAGTTCATGAAATAAGGGAATATTTCCAAATCTGTGCTGCATCCTGGTTTTAACTGCAGAGTCCCTGCAAGGCTGTTGAGTCTGAGTGGTAGCCCAAGCCTTGCCTCAGGATGGAAAGTGCCCCAGGGAGGTCTGTGAACCACACAGGATAATGCCGGTGAGCACAGCTTCAGAAGAGCCAGGCACTGAGAAAGCAAACAAATCCCTGGCTGGGATAGGACCATGGTATATGGCTTTTGCCTCAGAAGGAGGAAATCCCTCTTACTTAATTGAAGGGAAGCTGCTGTTACTTCTGTATTGCACTTCTCTGTTTTTAATTAAATTGAATAATTTTACATAATAAATCAAGAAGTGCACCTGCAGTAAGCAATGTAGATTGGGCAAAATGTTGATTTTAATTATGCTAAGTTTATTCAACCGTGTTAATGCCAGTAACTCCATCTGGCTGGAGAAAAAAAGCATGGTTTAGCATTTATTTCCAGGTATACAAAGCTATGGTTTGTGCAGACTGAAAAGAGATGAGCCATTGAAAAGAAGTTGATTGCAATGTTTTATTTAGCAAATTAATCTTAAGCTACAAGAACATAATAATAGCAAATAACATTATATGAACTTCATCTACATCAGAGTTATAGGGGGACATTTCCTGCATATAAATTAGCTTAATATGGCACCAGTTTTGGCAATGGTTTTAATTCAGTAATCTATACCTCAAAGAGTTAAACAAATGAGGGGATCTTAAAAATTACGTTTTATTGAATATTAATGTGATACTTGGTTATAATACAGACTAGCTGCTAAGGTGTGACAATTCTCTTTTGTGTTTCTTGGTTCATATTAATTCAGTTTTTGTTAAGAACAGAAGTTTTCTTCCTTTCTAGTACACAGAGGAAGGCAAACCACCCAAAGACAAGCATATTTTCAGAGGTTGCAAAGCTGTCAGTACAAACTCATTCATTCTGCATTTGGACTTTGAAGAATGTGTACAGCGATGAGGGCCCTATCTGAAAGAGCTGTGCACTACTTTTTAAGGGAAAAAGCAAATGTACAACCTCATTAACATGAGTTACTGTTGTTAAATAGCCAGGAGATATGGAAAGAAGCAGCGAGTTGGCAGGCCCTTGTGGTTCATGTGCCAAATTAGTATGGAATTGAAGAGGTTGCCATGAAAAGGAAACTTGCATAGTGATTTACAGTGCAAGTGCCTAAGCATAAACCAGAAATACTTTAGGGGTTAGGAAATACTGAGATTTAATATGTATTTTTGTGATGATTAAATAAATTCTTCCTTTTTTAATAGCATCTTCTGTAAAGCTGCTTTTTAAAGAGGTCAGTCCACTAGATACACAGCAGATATGGGATATGAAGAGCTCAGCTTCCTAAAAGCTACTGCAGATGTAGTCCTTAGTCCTGATGTCTGTGGCTAATCTCACAAGTATTCACACAGACTATGCCTGAGATGTAAGATGTACAATAAAAACCATAAGAGAAAGCAGTCTCTTTTTCGGCCTGAAGTTTGCCCAAAAAATATGAATAGTTACAGTGCTTTGTTCTCAGCTGATTTTCTGGAAAACAGAAAATCCAGCCATCCCTGGTCTTCAGGTTCAGCATATTTCACCACAAAGTTTCTACTCTTTCATTAGAGAACCCCAATGTATAAGAAGCAAGAGCTGAATTGCTTATCATATAAGGGACACAGCTGCAAGCAGACAAATCCCCTCTGGTGGCTCTCCTGCGCAAGGCTTTTTTCAGACCTGTGCAGGACAGGACTGCTTCGTTCCAAGGAACTCAGCAGACCTGGGAAATGAAAAATACAAGGTGACTGCTAAGAAATGGTAAACAGACGGATGTGTACATTGTGTTGCCAGTGTTGGGCTGGGCTCAGCTTCACTGCGAAATTATGTCCCTAACAGATGTCACTATGGAGGGAAATGGTGGAAAAATAGTGTTAATGGCAGCTCAGTAAATTAAGCTTGCAGACTCAATTACTTGGTACTCCTACCTTTGTAGGTGCTGTGAGGATCCCTAGCGTGGCAGATAAATGGGTCTGGATCATCCGTTCACCAGCTGATATTTGAGTTGAAATGCAAGAATGAAGACACAAGTCCCACCATTGTAGTTAATGTGGCATCCTTTAGGCACATGTTTTGGATACTAGCTTGTAGGTCAGTGTGGTCAGTTAACCCTGGCTGGACCAGGTGTCAACCAAAGCTACTCAGCTACTCCCTTCCTTAACTGGACAAGGGAGAGAAAATACAACAAAAGGCTCATGGGTTGAGATAAGGACAGGGAGATATCACTCAGCAATTATTGTCATAGGCAAAACAAAATCTATTTGAGAAAATTAATTTATTGTCAATCAAAATCAGAGTAAGGTAATGAGAAAATAAAAAGCCCTAAATTTTAAAACACCTCCTCCTCACTCCTCCTTTATTCCCAGGTTCAACTCACTCTTGAGTTCTCTGCCTTCTCCCTCATAGCAGCACAGGTGTACAGGGCATGGAGTCTGTGGTCAGTTCAGACAGAGACATAGGTTGTGTCTGTCATTTCTTCCCCTCAAGTTGTTTCTGTCATTCCTTCCCCTGCTCCAGTGGGGTCCCTCTCATGGGAGACAGCTCCCAGTTCTCCCATGCGAGTCCTTCCCAAAGTTCTTCACAAACTGCTCCAGTGTGTGTCCATTCCATGGGGTGCAGCCCTCCAGGCACAGACTGCTCCAGTGCAGGTCTCCTGCTTGTTACCGCCAGTCCTGCAGCAAACCTGCTTCCATGTGGGCTCCAGTCTCCACGGGTCCACAGGTCTCAACAGAAGCCTGCTCCAGCATGGTCTTCCCATGGGGTCACAACCTCCTTCAAGCATCCACCTGCTCCAGCATGGGGTCCTCCACAGGTGCAGGTGGATCTCTGCTCTGCTGTGGACCTCCACAGGCTTCAGGGGCACGGCTGCCTCCCCACGGGCTGCTCCAAGGGCTCCAATGCCTGAAGCGCCTCCTGCCCCTCCTCCTCCACTGACCTTGGTGCCTGCAGAGTTTTTTCACACACATATTCTCACTCCTTTCTTCTGGCTACTGTTGCACCACCATTTTCCCCCCTTCTTAGATACATTATCCTACAGCGCTACCTCTGTCACTGATGGGCTCAGCCTTGGCCAGCGGTGCGTCCATCCTGGAGCCATCTGGCACTGGCTCTGTCAGACACAGGCGAAGCTTCTAGCAGCTTCTCATAGAAGCCACCCCTATGGCACCTCCACTACCTAAACACTGCCATGCAAACCCAATACATTCAGGGACCAGGGAGACAGCTTCTTACCCCGTGATGTATCTCTGAAGGAGCAGAGATAGGGATGAAGGAGGATGACGGATGCGGGACAATGCAGAGACTGAACTACATCTCTGAATTCGGTTTGGAATACAGTGCCATAAGAGGCAAGGGAGAAGGCTGCACATCTCATCAGAGAGGGCAGAGTGTCCATCTCCAGTGCAGCATGAAGTACATGCTGGAAAAAAGTCTTGTGAGGAAAGAAGGGGTCTGGATTGGATCACTGCTGTGACAAAGTCTACAGAAAAGGACTGACATTGTACTGGAGGACAAAAAATAATAAACCCCTGTTTGTCTGCCTCTGCAGAGCATGGGGAGGCAGTGGGAGCTGGGCTGCTGCCCAGGCCCAGCGTGCCCCTGCAGTGGCCTTTATTCAGATCCAGATCATCCTGGAGAGGACAAGAACTTTCCCATCTGCTCGGGGTGGTGGCCATGCCAATGTGCCCCAAGGAACATGGCAGCCCTGGTAGGGCAAGCAGGACAGTGGGGCAAAGAGACACCCAGGGAAGAGAGCTTCTGGTTTCCTTAATTTTTGTGTAGGTTGTGAGGGACTATTCACATCTATCCAACTTGTCCTTTCCATTGTGAGACCTCTGTTCCCTGCTGGAGCGAGTATTCCTCCCCGTGCCCTGCTGCCGGCTGCGTGGTGCACGCCGGGCACTGCAGCTTTGCCAGTGGCAGCCTGACCACAGCAGCAGCTGCACTGCCTGGCCAGGGCCCCTCCTGCTAGGACCAAGTAGGTGCCCTGGGGGCGTGCAGGGGCAGCGTGCCCCTTCACTCAATATGTGTTTTCCAGAGAAGCTGTATTTATAGGAGGAGCTGCAGAGAGGAGGAAGATGAGCATTGCTGGTGGCACTGGGCTGGTGGTTGCCTGCTGAGACATTCTCCTATACTTTGGTGCTTATTTTGGTTTAATATATTGCCCATCTATGTTTATTTTACAGGTGTTTATTTTGGATAGGGCTCTGCTTACATTTCTGTTTTTACGGGGAGTGCACAAATGTTGATATTTGCTTTGCTGGGACTTGGCATTCCTCCTCCTCCCTTCCACCCAGCCCTCACTTTAGCCAAGCCACCAGTCATGGCCAGCAAGTTAAGGCTCCTTTTGCTTTCAGCCTGCTTTCCACCCACCAGCCCTTGGGCCCCTCACTGAGTCAGCTTTGACAAAGCATATTCGTGCTTCAAAATCCTTCAGAGCATGTCCGGTATCAGCACTCCCCATCCCCTCCACCTCTCAGTGCACCAGGGGAGGACAGATGTGACATTCTTCATGTAAAGCATCTGAATTACGCCACTGCAAAAGGCCTTTCTGCCTCTTCTCTCCTCGCACAGCGACCTGGATGAGCTTCACATCCCCCTGGGCCATGTCTGCACAAACCCAGCTGCAGTTTTTCCATTGATTTGTGCTGAGGTGGTGGAAAAGCTAACAAATCAGATCTTTCCTGTCCAGCCTGTGAAGTTAGGTAGGTGGAGCTTAACTATTTCTTTAGAGGGAAGGAAACCACTGAATACCTTGTACATGAGGTTTCCCCCTCTGTGCCAGCTAAAAAGGCAGAATGAGGATGTGCTACACACTAACTGAGCTCTCACTTACATTGTCTCTCTTACCAAAAACCACGGCTGAAGTTTCTAGGAAACAGGGAAAAACATTCACTCAGCCTTCACTTGTGGATGAGCTCACTTCTTTTCTCCAATTTCTTTTTGCAGCAAGCTCCTGTCACTGTTTTGCTGGCAGCTGCTTTGCATCTCTTTTGTTAGAAGTTTCAGGTTCTTGGCCTCTTGCCCGATGCGTGGGCTTTGCTCTGTGGTCCCCCTCTGACACCATGCCAACATTCCTGCCTTTTTACAGTGGCCCTTACCAGGTTCACTAGAGCTCTGCTGATGGGAAATCCAGCCCGGTCACTTGAGGGCATTGCAGACCTCTTCAGAGCAAACCCTTGAAGTGATGCTGAGGAAGGGCTTTGCTAAGTTTGCAGCCCAACACATGAATACACAGTGACTCCTCTGGAAGAAAATCCATGACATTTTTATGACTCTTACAGGTGGATGCTGAGATGTGACAATTAAAAACTTGTGACCTCTTGCCTATTTTGTGTTTTTATATAATTCACGGGCAAGAGCTGTGTATGCATTTCATGCACTCAAAAGTCATTCAGCTGAATGTGCATCTGTCCTACAAATAGTGTGCACATGCATTTAATACCACTTGAGCTAGCAAAGTATTCATCTCTTTTGAGTCTTTTTCCTCCACAACACAGCTGATTAACAAAAAAATGAAAATCTGATGGGAGAACTCTCTTCTGACAACCTCCGACAGCCAGACAGGACAGTGTCACAGACCTCAGATCTGTACAGACCCCACAGCTTCTCACACTGATGGTGGTAGAAGACATCAGTTATGTCCTAACAGTGACCTCCTACCCTTCAGGTGCCACAGGAATAGCTCTGGTCAGGAAAATTGTGTTTCCAAGCAGAGTAAGACTGAGGAACAAATATAAACACTCTGGTCTGTCCTTGAGAATGACAGCGCTGCTCCAGCTCTTCCAGAGACACCTTTCCTCAGCTCTTTTGGCATGTCAGGTACCTGCAACCTGGAGACTCGCAGGAAGGCAGGAGGTGAGGAGTCATTGCGGAGTCGTTCTTGCAAGAGACAAGGATGAACCTGGGTGAAGGAAGAAGGATGACTTTCTCACTGTGGAAGTATCTATAACATGAGACCAAGCTTTGGGTTTGTGTGCTTTAGGGACATGCAGGAGTGACAAACTGAGGACTGGTGGATTCTCCCTGGGGACAGGAAGAGCCTTGGAGTATAGAGCAGGCAGCCTCTGTCCCTGCCTCTAGCATTGTCTTCCTTACGCTCTCTCGGGCAGAATTTCTTTCATTAAAACCAAACCTATAAAAATAATTAGACATTTGAAGTAGTCCCTAGCTGGGAAGCGGGCACCTGAATCCACAGTTTAGGTTCTCCAGACTACTCTTGGGCTGCCCCGGTCTGGAAGATGCTGGAGGTACACCAGCATCTGAGTTTTTTGCATTTGCACTGCCAGTTGTGAACATGCATTGCCAGAGGCCTCACAGACCCCTGTGGACCCCACTGAGCATCTGGTGCTCAGAGAACACGGGCTCTTCTCCATGAAAGACTTCAGCCCTGTTCTTGTCCTCACAGCCACTCCATCAAGGTGGGCAGAGGCTCAGTGACTGCAGGAAAGTGGAGGTGCTGGAACTTCTCCTGTCTGTTGGTTTTGGTTCATCTCTATCTGAGAGCACACAGGTACTGAGACCTGCTGGCTCAGGAGCTGTCACACAAACCCTTCTTGTCTCTGGGCCTGCTCCGCTTTGCCTGGCTCTCTCAGAGCTCTGCTAGTACAGGAGGAGCTCAAAGGCCTGGGAAAATGGATGCATGGGGCTTTCACTCATGAACCCTCGGCACCAAGCCCAGGAAATTAATAAAATAGATATTGACTAAACTATATAGATAATTTATGTATTTTATGCCCAGTTGATCTTTAAATACTCCAAGGTCATAGAAATCCTTAAAATTGGCTATTTGCAGAGATCTGACTGTTTGTTGACCAGCACATTAAAATTATTTTTTTAATTTTGCCACTGAGTTCATGAAAAAAAACAGGAGGAAATTTGCATTCATCTCCCTCCTGACATTGTCTGCTCAGGAGAAGTACAGGGATGCCAGCTTCTAGGAAATACAAGAGTAACAAGTTCAGGATTTGAAAACTGTATGAGAGTTCACAGGTGAGTGCTATAGCTCCAGTTCCTGATGTCCTCATGCAGCTTCACACAGTGTTACAGTAGTCTCCTTTTCTTGGGGAGGGCTCACAGGTCTCTGCTGCCTGGTGAGATACTGCTGGTAACCTGATGCTGCAGGAGTGCCCACAGTGTAAGTCAGAGCCCTAAAAATGGTCTCCAGAGGCTTTCAAACTGTAGTGTCAGGGCAGAACCAAAGCAGGGATTGCTCTGGAATACAGAAGATGTGGTGCCTGCTCAATCATAAAGACCCAGTGAAAACACAGCCATATTCTCTATGATGTTTTATGGAAACACATTGATTAGAAAAACTGCCATTTCCTGCTGAAGCATGAAGTCCAGTGCAAAGACAGGTAGTCTGTTGCTCCTTCACATGGTGCTGTGCCATCCTGCTAGAGCAGGTGTCCCTCTGCCAAGCCTGAAGCCCCCGCAGCCCCTGCAGCCCCAGCAGGAGCCCTCAGCTTCCGCTGATCCAGCCACTGCCCTGCCACTCCACACCAATGCCACTGGGGAGGACATCCCTGTCTCCTGGGAGACCCTGTGTCTTGGGAATCCTGCCAGGCCTCAGCAATTCAGGGATGACGTCTCCTTTGTCACAGCCATCCTCTCCCCTGCAGCCACCAGACCCCTCAATTGTCTCCCCAGCAGCGAACAGATGGTTGTGCTCCTTGCAAGGGGACGGGGGTCATTCTGAAGGCCCTGGCAACCTCATACTGGTTTCTGTGTGTCTTGTGACATACACAGGGCACAGATGAAGTCAAAATGCCTTTAACTTCACTGGAAAGGGACAAACCACTCCCTGCAGGCACCTTTCTCTCCTCTGTGACTGTAGCAGGGGCTGAGGCACCTTACTTGGGTTCATGCATAGCCTTAGGATATAGGCCTTAGGGGCTGTGATTAAACATGTTGTATATAGTTACATGGTTATATACTCATATAATCAAAAGTAATTTCAGACTATTATTGGTGAGCTCTGACACTTGAAGATCTTGAAAAAAATCTAAGTTATGGTGGTTCTAGACTGAAGGGATGCCAAATTCAGGATTTTTAGTAGGATTTCTCATTGCACATTCTCTTTGTACAGCCTCTCCTATCTTCACAACAATTGATTTCTTTTTATTTGAATGTATTTGCAGAAATACTCATTTCCTTTTCTCTGCATGCCTCACCTGTGCTCAGATAAACTTTTTTGGCTCATAAATGGGACAGTTTTGGTTCTCTACTACAGACTCAGCATGTTTGCAAAACACTTAGTGACAATAGACATATTTTAAAGTTAATTACTGAATAGAGATTGAATAGGGGTTCTTTCCATATTGCTGCAAATATGCCCCACGCCTCTATTTCAAATATTGTACTTGTTAGTCACTTAGGCCCTTGTCCAACAACTTTTAATATCACTGGAAAGACTGACGCTGGCTGCAGGGGCTGCTGGATTGGGCATTACAGTGCAATAGTTCTGACACTTGCAAGATTTTTTTAAGCTGTTTTTACTCATATTATGGCAAGGTGTGAGGCTGGTTGTGTTCCCAGCTCCATGTATAAGGGGGGAGGGGTAGCTCAGGGGGCAATCCTGAGGGCACCATGCTCCTCATTGCCATCCAGTTTCCCAGCTTCTCACTTGATGGTAATTAAGAGGTTTGGTCCTCATTGCTCAAGTGGGGGCTGTTCCCAGCCAGCTAAATGATATAAAATAAGCAGACATGAGGCCGGGCATCTTGCAGGGCAGCTGGCAGTGGCTGGAAAACCTTTGTAATGACTCCTGCCACTCACGTCCCAAGCACTGCTGTAAATCGGCGATTAAGCACTCAGCAGATTAAGAGAGGCTGCTGGGGACAGCTCTCCCGAGCCACCGCTGGCAGCACCAGCAGAAGTGTGAACAGGCATAAGTAGCAGGATGTGTCTCCTGAAGGGCTGCAAATGTGTGAAACCAGGTTCTCAAATCATAGTGTCAGTGCCTGAAGGCACCAGAAGTGCTTTTGTGTGCCAACACAGGCTGAGTGAGAAGAAAAGTGCCTCCAGGTCTTGAGCCAGCTTTTGAAAAACACCCCCAACCAGGCACTCTCTCTGATGCCATGATCCCTGCTGGAGCAGGACTTTCTTTAGCAAACTTGGATCATCCTTCTTCTCCTCCTTTTCCTCCTGCTGCTTCTCCTGGCTGCTCATCCTGGGCATCCCACCTCCCAGTTCTCAGTCACAGTCCAGCTCTCTATCTCCATCCTCAGAGTCAGCTGATGTTGGCAGTACATCCCTGCTCCTGACAGTTATTAAGCTGATATCAATTTAGAAAATGTTCCTAGAATTTAACTTAAATCTTGACATTTTGTGTTTAAAGAGGAAACATGTTACTGCCAAGCAGCTAAAAGGTTGTGCAGGACCCCTTTCACACAGAGGCTAGTCCAGGATATGGGACCTCCCCAGGGTGCAGTAGGCCATTCTTCACACTTGGGTACTGGCCTCTGGGTGGGGAACAGACTGGTCAGAGACCTGGGCAGGGGGACTCACTCATTCCCCGTCACTGTTTGCAATGATGTTGGGTGGGCCAGGCCGGGCACTTGTGTCCCACATGTCCCGCAGCTGCACAGGCTACAAGTGTGTGGGTTATGTGTCATCCTCCCTGCCCTCCTGCTCCTGTGACAGCTGCTGGCACCTTTTCCTTCTGGGATCTATTGCTCAGGGCTTGCTTCTTGTTGGAAAGGATACCGGTCCACTTCTGATTAGTACTCAAAATAATAGCAAGGTGGGGTTTTAAAAGGCATGGTGGGAGGATTAGAAATAGAAATAATAGAAATAGAAATAAATAGAAATAGAAATAGAAATAGAAATAGAAATAGAAATAGAAATAGAAATAGATACCCAATGCTTTGCAGTGTAGGTAAACTTCCAGTAGGATCAAGGCCACTGGGAGTGGGATTCCAGACCTGCCTGTCCCAGTGTATCTGTGATGTCTGCAGCGCTGGTCACACACATGCTGAAAACAAGTCCCAGTCTCCTGACCTTGTTAAGTGTATCAGCACAGTGGAGTCGGCTTGAAACATTTTTAACAGTCTGACTCTGGATACATTTCCATGCTTCTCGGTTCAAAATCTGTCTCTATCTATGGTGAACTAAGCAGTATGTGTCTGAAAAAACAAATAGTTTCCAAATGTTCCAGGCTTATTCATGTAAAGAAGTCTCTCATAAATATCACTGAGACTTTACTACTAACCCCTGATGTAATTCATTTACTGAAATCAGGGTCTGACTTGCAGGGTCTGTACTCTGAACCACCACAGATGTAAAGTATTCAGACGGAGCAACATCCTTCTCAGGTGTCTCGAAGTGCTCTCTCAGGGCTGTTTTTGGCTTTGGATGTGAATCTCTTCAGAGAAGCAATATGCCCTGCAACAGCTGTGTTGCTGTCCCAAAACAGTCTTTCATCCCTCTATTGATTACATCTGGACAAGCTTCACTGGGTAGGAAAACCCAGTAAGAGAAGGAATCAGCTCTGCGTGTTGAAGGCTCTGGCAGAAGGTAGGAGCTGCACTACAATTATGCCACATTTCTGTAACAGGGTCTCTGGTGGTGCCACTAATGGAAATAACTACCCTATTTAATGTTTTGGTGTATTTTCCCCTGTTCCACAGTAAAAGTCATGCATCATAATGTGGAGGGAGCAGGGGCCTTCAGGCAGCCCAAAGTCTACTGGTTTTAGTCCCATTCAGCCATGGTTCCATGTGATGCAGTGTAAGTCTGTCCCGGATCCAGCTGCTTTTTGGTACTCCAGGGAACCTCCCATGATCTGGGCAGAGTTACTCCTTGCTTATACCCATGTAAATAGGAATGGGACTGCAGATGATAGATTTACTTTGTTTTGTTTTGTTTTAAAGCTGACAGAACAGAGCCAGAAACAGAGACAGCTTTGGTGATAGTGAATACTAAACTTTTCCAGACTTCTGACGTAGTTTATCCTACAAGCCCTAAATTCTGAAGTGTTACTAGACCTCCTGTTTAGTAGGATACAGTGTGAGCTAATCTCAGCACATGCAGGACAGGCAGGAATGCTCTCCAACCCAGGTTCCAGTGCTGGTATTGGTTTAGCTGGGCTAGCTCTCAGTACTGGGGCAGCAGATGAACAGAAGCAGAGAACTGTGAGGTCCATCCCAGCAGGTTTGCAAGTCTGTTACCTGTGCTGTGACCCAATTATATTGTACATTATTTGGAGAGAAAGTAGCACGAACGGTTAAGCTTTAACTTGAAGATGAAGGGAGTGGAACAGCTAGCACAAGTTGAGCTCAACACAAGTTCCACATCCATTGATCAGGAGACATTTGCAGAAAAATCCCCTGAGCTGAAGATGAAAATAGCCACCAAAGTGAGGAAGATCCTTTGCCTGGAAAGCTGTTAAAATAAAAAACAACTTTTCCATTTACATTGCCTCTTGCCCCTTTCAGAGGGGGTTAAATGACCAACTTGTGCAAGATGCCAAGATGCCGTAGCTCTTCTTGAGTGCAGCAAAACCACCTGAAACTCAAGAACTTTGCCTTGAAGAGAGACCCAGACAACATGAGAATTTTTTCTCCATGCTTGACAGAGGCTTGATGTACTCCCTGGGAGTATGGTTCATGCCAGAGGATAGCCCAGGGATGTGCAACAGGCTGCATACCCCAGTGGTGTCAGTCCCAGTTCCAGAGTGGTTGTACTGTGTCTGACTGGGATGGAATTAACTTCCTTTGGTCAATCCACCACAATTATTAATGGGTTCCAGAGTCGCTACACACAAGGGACAAATTACGCCAATAGTTTTCCCAGCATGCAGAGTAGTCCAGGATGTAGATGGCTCTTGTAAAAGTCTCTGTCTTTGTTGTATTGCCCTGCTGCTGAAAATGCTGTATCCCTCTGGAAGATTCACTTTTTTTTCTTGCCTACTTGCCAGTTTCCATCATTTTGGCACCGTGAGGCTTGTTTCACAGAACCTTTGGATTATATGAGCTCCTGTAGGACTCCTAGCATGAGTAAACCTGCAGAAGAGAAGTGTGGCCTGTGGGTTGCCTTCTGCGAGGGCAGTACGCCAGACTGGGTGCCATGTGCAGGATCTGCTATGCTGTATATTAGCAGGAGCAGAAGATGGCTCCTTTTGCCCTGCTTGGCAGTTAAAATGGGATTTCTTTCAGAATGCTGTCTCTTTGAGCATGTCTTCATCTCTTGTCTTGTTGTGCCCCCCAAGCAGCTTTTGAAACCACTGCCCAAATCCAGTCAGACTGGCAGAAGTCTCCCTTCTGGGGAAACCTGCCCTGAAAATACAAGCTCCTCTGTATTTCGGGAAAACTAATAGTTTATTAAATCAAAATTAACAGTCTTCCACCCAACAATACACAGAGAGACTTCAGGCCTTCTTTATGCAGTTTAATCAGATCAGACATACTACTAAACCAGCTGTGCAGCTGGCTGATGATGATGAAGCGTACCATTACTACCATTATCCATGTCCATGTCCACCTAACATCCAACACCATCAACGTGGAGTAGCAGGAAGCTAAGTCAGAGCATGGCTGGCCCATGGACCCTGGGGGTGAGCTGGGTGCCCCACAGAGGTAGCTCAGAGACAAAATGGAAAAACTGGAAGGATTCTGGAGCTATCTGCAGATGTGAAGAAGGCTTGGGAGCCTTGTAGTGAAGAATTATTTGGGACACGGAGCAGGTCTGGGGTCACTGTGGTAGGGAGCATAGGTGCCATAGACATGACTCCAGAGGCAACTGGGTATTCGGTTTGCCCCCTGTCATAGCAAAATAGATTTACTTCAACCAGTAGTAGGAATCAGTTCCTACTTATCCTAGGAGCTTCCACTGTTGCCTTTACTAGCATTTCTTTAATTTTAGATGTATTTCTAATGGTTTATTTTGCTTGCTGTTATAAAAATCAAAAGCAATGCTCATGATAAGGCAAGGCAATAACTTTTCCCCTTCATTTTGGCCTACCCCCTTTCTTTTGATCAGCTAACTTGATCTAGTCCCGTCCTGTCAGTGTCATGGTGGCACTGACTTTCTGTTGTGTAAATGCCGTTTACTGTGTACCCACAGTTTAACTGCTTATGTTTATTGTTGCTAATCCACCAAAGACCTTAAAATCCTCTAAAAATTGCCCCTTGGCAACATGAAAATCTCCCTCACCCAATTCATTTTCCAAGAGAGAATTTCCAAGAGATAAATCCAGGCTTATTTTATATTGCTTTTGTTTTTGCATTACCTAGTTATGAAAAGTTGCGTGACAACAGTTCAAAACTGTGACTAACTACCAGCATAGTGGGACTTGCTTTTTTTTCCTTTTAGGAATGACTCGTGCCTTTTTTCCAGAACAGACATACCTTTTGGTAAAACAATTCAAAAGAGATGCAGACAAATATGCACGCAGCTAAGAGAAATAAAATGCTTGAATTGTGTCTCCCTTTTATTGTGGACCGTAGTTTCAAGGAGTCACTGCCCTTTGCCAAACACAGATCTTGAAAAGGAAAGTTTTGAGTTGAGTCTAACCAACCCAGCAGTAGGGTGAAAGGGGAAATATGTCATCACCTGTTGTGGGCAGCCATGAGCCCTTGGCATTCCCTTGGAGGAGAAAAAGGTGAGGCCAAAAGGAGTCACACCAGAGATAAGCAACCTACCTCGAGGTTATGGTGACCAAGTGAACCACCCCCAGCATGCCTTGCTTCCTTATGGTAATACCTTGTACCCAGCTGGCTCACTGGTTTCTACCCCACCCCCTGCCTTTCCCATAAAAAGACCCCTGTTTCTGCCCCCAGATAGGGAGTTCTTGCTCCTGGCCTTCCGTTCACAGAGGCTGCTGGACAATAAGATACCTCTGTGGAACTGCCATATGAGGCTCCCCTCTCTCTGTCCCTGAGTTCTGCCGGGGTGATTTCACAAAGAGCTGAATCACAAGAGCTGGAATCACTTGTAACTGAGAAATTGCTACACTTGCTGAAATCACCTGTTGCTCAGGGAAGTTGCTAAAGCCCCTAGAAAAGCCTTTCCCTGGCAGGACGCTTTCTCTAGGAAGGCCGCAGCACACTGGGTTGTCCACCCCTGGTTCCCTGAAAGCGACAACCTCCCTTGTCTCCTCAGGGAAGTATCCATGGGATAAGCAGGATGTGCTTGGAAACAGTGATGGCCACTGCTCCATACCCTCCATGCCTTTTTGCAAAATGTTTTTTAGCTCATCCAGTCTGACCAGAGCAGAAGGAAACAGAGCTAAGAACTAGCTTTGTTTCCTCCCGCCAGGGAGGCTTCCCATTCCTCAAGCTCCTTCCTAGTTTGAGTTTGTCTGTCTACCCTGTTTTTCTCCTCTGATACTGTGTTCATCTTGCATGTAGGCAACATCTTCATCACCGTATTTCACCAGAAAAATACTGCTTTTTGTGCCATTATAAATTAGAGCACTCCCAGGCTCTGCCCTTGAGGAGCTCAGCCATTGTCCACCTGCCAGCCTGCTCCAGGGTCAGGAACTTGTCCACTGGCCAGTTCCTCCTCACCTTACAGTTCTTGTAGCTTGCATAGTCTCTGTTTTTTCTAACACTTACCCATATTGAGCATGTTGGGTGGTTTAGTGGAGTCTAGGTAAATAACATTGCCTTTGGCCAGTAAAATCCTTTTATCAAAAGCAGATATTGGCTAAGCTGAATGCATCTATTTCATAAAGATATGGGTTTGTATGCTCTTCCTCTGTGTTTGTTCCTCCCTTAAAATTTGACTTTATGCTTTTTATGCTACATAGACCAGATAAAGGGACCCATACTTGTGAGTATTACTTACAGTTCTTTGATTAGAGACAGACTGAACTAGAATTATTTGTTAGAAACACTTGCTGTCAGACTTACCATTTAATTTGCCAGCTCTTTCATTATTCTGTGATTCTTAGATACAGATCATCTGTTCTTTTGATTCAAACACATTAAAAGTCTTCAAATGTTATTCCATTAATATTCATCCCCATATTCTAAGTCTGATTAGCTACCCTATCTTTGCCACTCTGTTCACTGTCCTGTTGTACCGCAAATTGAGATGAAGGATTAAATTTGTTTTGGGACTATACGCAGATCATCTTTAACTTGGATGTCACTCTTTCTCTGCATAATAACTCCTCTCTCTCTTTTTTCTTGTCTTGCTGGGCTGGCTTACTAGCATTTAAGTACTTAGGTGAGTTTCATTTGCAAAGTTAACATTGTTTTGGAGCAGTTCTTATTCTTATTTTAAAATGCATTTAAAATTTTTCCATCTCTTTTTTGCCAGTTTCGGGTAACGTTTCATCAAATTCAACATTAATAAAATTTCACTCTCCTATTTGAATCTTCCTGAAGCAGATGAAACATACAGCTGTAACACCTTGCACAGCCCTGGAGAGCACAGGGCTTTGCTCTCTGGCCCCATGATGAGTCTCCAGGAACCAGGAGAGGGAAGGAGAAGGACTGTAAAGGGGCAAACAGGTGCCACTTAATGCCTTGGAGGGTCTGTGACCACCTGGGAGAGGAGGCTGAGCAGGACTGAGTGACAGCAGTGCTCAGACTCAGTGAGTCAGGAGCAGAGATTCTTGCATCTACCCATATCTGTCTTGTCTTTGCATCTTCTTAAAAAGTTAATGCATTTGTAGCCTAGAAGCCATCCTCAAACTGGGGTGGCATTCACCTCTTGAAGATAAAAACAGGGTACCCCCGCTGGAAAATGCTGCTCTTGACAATGCCGATGAGGGGATGAAGGCGAGGCCTGGATCTGCAGTGTCCAGCCATGGCTTGTCATCTGGCTTACTGAAGTTGTGTCCCTCTCACATCAGTGACAGCTTCACTTTTGCTCTGGTTTGTTTTGTTTTGATGAGTTTGGTTGCTGGGATGTAACACAACTGGGTGACTGTCCCACTCAGAGGTAATGTGGGAAAGCAGCCATAGTTTTCACTCTCTATGAGGACTCCAGGGACATCTTTTGTGGCTGGATAGGGTCATCTCTACCAAGAACAGGAAGGTACTTCAGGCAATGAGGCCTTTCACTCAACAACATAGTTCCCGTAAAAGACAGATAGGAGCCATAAATGCAGCAATATTGGTAACTGGATCTCACAGAATTTGGCTGTTCCTAGGTTGTTTTTGTTTTATTCTTGGGGCATTTCTACATGTTTCTGGCAGGCAGTTGCCAATTCCGTCTTACTTGTGCTCTGCAGCAACCAAATATTGCCTAAGTGGGGCTGCCTTCTTTGCTTGGTTTTGGTGGATTTTTTTCCATGTAAACCATACTCACGTGGTTTCCAGTCAATTCAAACCAGGGCCAGGGTGACCTCATACCTGCCCGTGAAAAACCATGTGTGCATGCATAACCATGGAGTCCACTAAGTCAACAGAAAGACTGATTGAGTTGATTTGTGGGAATCTGCCTTTACATCCCAGTTCGCATAAAGCACTGTTGGGCTCAGAGCACGTCTGCCTGTTTATCTGTGGGGTCCAGCCATGCCACTGCCTTACATGCAGGATTGCTTTTATGTGGGGACAGCACACCGTAGCATCAGGTCTGGTTTCAGGAGAGACACCAAACACCGGCTGGAGACTGGAAAGGTCTCAAACATTTGGCTCAGTGTCCAGAGTCCTAACAGACTCCATGTTTGTCATTACCTGTGGGGAAGGAGTGGAAGATGGTTAGAGAGAGGCTATTCTGCTCTTGTCTTCCCAGAGACTGACAGCTTTTGGTTTTGTTGCTGCCACAGCAGCCTGGCTGTGCAGTAATCACTCCTGCTGCTCCATGCCCTCCTCTTGTTACAGTGCCAGGCTGTGCCAGGGCTGCAGGGCCTGCGGTATGAAAACTTGTGTGTTTGCCTTTTGGGCAGTTGCTGTGAGCTTGCTTGGCAGGTATGTGCCTAACTGGTGACCACACATCCATCCTTCTCACAGCAGGGTCAGGGACACAGGCAGGCACCAGCAGCAGGTACTGGAAAAGGCAAAAGTGAGAAATGGGATGTCAGAGGGATGCAGTTGGCCACTGCTGTTGGAGTTGCTGATCAGGCACGACCAGGTCCTTCCTCTCAGCTTGGGCTGAGTGGGTGCTGAAGCAGTAGGGATGGTCTGCGTCCCAGCACGACAGCTTCTCTGGCTCCTACTCCTGTGTTTAGGAAATGTATGACAAATTTATCACCACTTACCTTTTGGATATCAAGGCGAGAAAGGGGAAATGTGTATGTGATCGCTGAAAGGGCAAAGACACTTGGTGTAAGCCAGAAGACAGATGCCAAAAAGCTTTCATTCCTATCTCTTCAGCAGCTACTGACGCTAGGAAACCTTTCCATATTATCTGTGGAGGAAAAAGTTAAGGAAGAGCCTGCCAGAGACGCTGTATAACAATGTGTGCAAGGACGGTGAGTTGCATTCCGAAGAGCAAAACTCCAGAGCATTCTGAACTGACCTTTTGCTCCATTCTGACCCCTGCCTACCCACTGATAAAAAGCCAGGCAAAGCAGGCAATTTAGACTTTACCCATCTATCATTGAGGAGCAGAGATTAGCTGTTGGAGAGGTGCTGGATGACTGGGGGGGACACAGAAATGTCTGGGTCAGGACTGGCAGAGAATTGGAGCAGAATGAGTTGTTTATTGTGTCCCAATTCAACCCAGGGGAGATTTTCCTTGTGGCAAGATAATGTCTGGGTGGCAATCTGGGGCTGGGTGAGGAGGATGCTGGCAGGGATCAGAGCAGCCCAAAGGCCCCACGTCCTGCAGGTTCTTTTGGGAAAGATGTGTGGGCAGAAGCCTTCTTTGTAAGGCACCATCTGGGCGCTTGGGAGTGGGCTGCAAAACACCACCATCCTCTGGAGAGGAAAACTGGTTTCCAATGCCAAGAGCTGATATGGCTCCGAGTGCTTTAAAGCCATGTATCTCCCTGAAGGAAGGATAACATCATACTCTCATTCCTGAGGGTGGGCAGTGACACACCATGTCAAAGGTGTGCTGAAAGTCACCTTTTTGTAAATTGGGCTATTCAAAAACTGGTATATTTAACAGAAGTGTGATAGAGTATTTCCATGTGGAACTGCAGGCTGGTGGCTGGTGATTTGCTATTACAAATTAAATACTAGCAGCTACTCAGATAAGATAAACTATACAGAAATGGACAGCAGCAACTCAGGGAAAGGGAGAAGAAAAAGTGAGAGTGAAAGCACAGGAAAAGTAAGAAAAAACCAAAAACATTTAAAATTTGCCAGATGTGATTAACACTGCAAACAATATTTTAAAAACTGGAAAGGTTCCTTTTCAATATAGGTGGGACTAAAATACATATGACTGAATTCCTGTTACTGATTTCTGTTCCATTCTCCTTATTGGCGAAAGATTTCTTTGGGAGCAAAAGGATATTTCTATCTTGTTCCTTTGTTTTTCCGCAGCGCTATCGCTGTGTGCACGGTCGGTTTCCACGATGCTGTCAGGCACTTGGGCTCTCTTCCAGCAAATACTTAAGCACACGTGTAACATCCCAGCCAGTGTAAGGTTATCCATGTGCTTAGATGACTTTGGGTCAGGATCTTAATATCTCTGTGGCTCAGATGTGACTTCCACACAGTAAGGAGGAGACGCAGAAGAGCCAGACAATTAGAAAATGTTTTTCTGAGACCACAGAGATCCTGGCAAGAGGGCTCAGGGGGTAATTCGCTACCTGAAATATTATTTTGGTCTGGATGAAAAATTGGTAAATCAATTATTCTCCAGAAAGTGCCGCTTTCAGGCATTGCAAACAATCAGCAAACCCAGTCCAAATGAGCTAGGTTAGGTTAGACCGCACAAATATCACAGAGGAGAGGGGTGGTCTGTGCTTCCCAGCCAAACAGGCCTCAAGGATGAGGGAGGGTGACCACCAGCAGGACAAGCAGTGGTGGCCCCTCCTGCCCACACAGGTCTTTGCTGAAGTCCCAGTGCAGATGAAGACCTTTGTTTCCAAATATCCTTGGCTTGTTTTAAAATGCCCTAAACGCTTTCTTTGATCCAAAGTGCATTTTTTAGCTTGCATGTTGCCATGTAATCAATTCTTGTTTGATGCAAATTACTTCTCCTTGTTTTCTTTCAGTTTAGCCCCTAGATAAGGACACACAATTCAAGTGCATCAATTAATGGAAAGCATCCACATTCAGCAGCAAAATCAGTCTGCTGGCTGGTCCCTTAGGAGGCACGGATTGTGATTGCTAGATGATGGGAATTTTTTTCCAGTTAAGAATATTTCATTTTTTATCTAGTATCTTAAGCTTTTGAGCTGGTCTCCTGGTGTTTCTATGCCAGCAAGATGGGATTCCTACAAAGGTGTTTCCAATCCTGCACAATTGCTACTGCTCAGAGCCTAAATGATTGTTGTGGTAGCCATCCTCAACTCCTCACTCTCCTGGCCGTGGTTTAGGGAAGACCAGAGGTTTGAGGTTCTTCACAACAGAAGGAAGGGGATGAGGCCACCCTCCTGGGGGAGAGGTTTGTCGCTGCAGGCTCTGGTGGTGCTATGACATCTGATCTCTGGGCCAGGGAATGGGCCCTGGCTCCTTTTAGCTGCTGGAGTAGATGTTGTCCTGGAAGATGTGCAAGGTGGCAGAAAGTGAGCTTTATCTTACTCATGGTTCAAGATGCTTTTCCCATCTAAAGTGAAGGTGAGGGAGTTTCCCAGAGTGAAGCTGAGGGCATTGCAAGGGCAATCCAGGAGAATGAGTAGAGAAAGGAGAGGATGTGGAGACACTGGCACAGGGGAGGAGATGCAGGAGGGATGCACAAGCCCCAAAAGTGATCAGTTCCTATGAGGAAACAGGTGCAAGCAAAACTTTTAGAAGATCCTGTGAGAAGCTGCTGCCTATCTCAGCAGTACAAACAATCACTGCAATACTGCCTAAGGATAGATGACAGCATTATTTAGGTTCAAATGTCAGAAAAGTTGTTGCAGACCAAGTGATCCTGTCTACAAAATACATCACAAAAAGGCAAATCACACTGCAAGAGCTTTTCCCACCCCTCAGCAGTAGCCATCAGAGGCCTTTGTTGGGACCAGGTCCTCACTGCTGATGCTTACACCCTCCCAGAGTCTCCCTTCAGTCTGGGAGCTCTTCTCACTGTTAGGAAGGATGCTGGGGGCATCCACAAAGCCACTGGTGCTGTACAGGAAACAAAAACTACTGCTTTGGAAAGCAGAATCTTTTACCCTCCCTGGGAGCAAGAATTAGTGGCAGTAAAGAGTCATGACAGATATATAGAGAGTGTAGGATCTTCTTACAGTGCTGCATTCCTGGGAAACCATCTTCCACCTGATTTGACTCAAACAATAACTCTTTCACTGAGCCATCATCAGTGAACAGGGTGGGCTGAACCACTTTCTCTTCTTGTTTTTTTTCAAAACCCCATGTGCTAGTACTGCCATGTCAGCTGTATCAAAACTAAAATGTCTTTTCCTGTGGGTTTTTTTCCATGTTGTTTTTCTACAAGAGCAAAAGTCAACATGACAAGTTCGCTGAGCCCTGTTTCTGCCTCTTTTTTATCTATGTAACCAATGCCAATGGAAACATTAGCCACTCTTTCAAACAGCAAGCTGCAGAGGCCAGCAAAACACATGTGGTTTGTTCTTTATATTTATTACATCAAAATCATGCCTACTTGCCTTTTTCCTACCTTTTATTTTTAAAAACAGTAAAAAACTAGTCAGTGTTTGAGGGGAGATTCCAAGACGAAACACTTTCTAAGTGTTGTTTTGATACGAGGAAAGCCAAGAGTAGATTCTCAGCTGCTTGCATGGATGTGGCTCCTTCCTGAGAGCGGGGATTGATGCCAGGGAAGATCTAGTCTTGTGGGTTCAAAGATCAGCCCATATAGAGTTTCTGCTCCCTGCGTGTCTTCCATTTTATGGGCAAACAAATGTTATCTATTGTTAGCTCTGTAGAGCCAAAAGCAGTGCAGGAGGAAAAGCTGGATGGTGCCCTACCTTGTAGTGCTGCATTTGTGTGTGAGTTATTACACAGGTCCTGATACATGTGTGTGCTAGGTGTAGGTATTAGAGGTATCTGTGTGTGTGTTATGATACATATGAGGCACCTTGCTGCAGTCAGTGAAGTTCTGGCAGACTGTCCGTCATCTAAGGATGAAGGAGCCAACCCACGTTCCCTCGTACTGCTTTCTGTGAGCCCCAGACTCAGGGGGGTGGGAGGGATGGAGGTGGCCCCAAATGCCCGACAGAAACCTTTCCCCATGAGGCACCATGTCCTTGCAGCAGGAGGAGGAGTGCCTTTGTATCGTGGTCCCAGATGGATGCAATGCATTCGTTTCTCAGCAGGCTTCAGATTTTAAATTGTAGAATATTAAGGGTAGAAAGGAACCCCAAAAATCATCCAGTGCTGACTCATATTCAACTTTCCGTCGACCAGGACCCCCAGGCCCCTTTCTGTGGTGCTGCTTTCCAGCCTCATTCCCCAACCTGTCTGTACATCCTGGGTTGCCCCATCCCAGGTGCAGAATCCTGTGCTTTCCCTTGTTGCACTTCAAATAGTTGGTGATTGTTCAATCCCCTAATTTTTCCTCTAATTTGCACCTTTTGATGCAGCCCAGGATTCAGCTGGCTTTCTGGGCTGCTGGCTAAAACTAAACTTTCTAAACTAAACTAAACTAAAAAAAAAACTTTTAAAAACCCCTAAGCTTTCTAAACTACTCTCAACTAAACTTTCTAGACTGGCAGCTCATGTTGAGTTCTTCATCAGCCATCACTCACAAATCCTTCTCTGCATGAAATATCTGTTTAGTATTTTTCTTGTCAGTGCCCATGTCTCATTGCTTTGAGCTCACTTGGTTGATTGAAACTACAGAGGAAGCTGTTTTTATGTTGGGGGTTTGGTCATGGAAAAGTTAAGCTAATTCAGGGAATATAGATTTTTTTGCCACTTCTAACAGGATACTTCAGCTCTCTGAAGGACAGATGCCGTTGCTTTCATTTCTGCATCTGTCTGCATGGTGTAAGGTCTTCCTTGACCCTCGTCCTGGAAAACTTTGACAGTTACAGCGAGTGCTGCAGAGAAGTAGGGCTTTCAGTCAGAAATTCAGAAAATCACCCTGTGGAGGAGCCACATCGCTGGGGAGGTGCAGGAGAACCTCTGCCAAGCCTTGGGAACTGGGAACATCCAACTCTACACTGCCATTATCATATGTTCTTCAGAGCATTGGTCTTTTTTTTCCACTTTGCATCTTTCAACTGGCTGAAAATTATAACCCTCTCAACATATAATTAGTACCACCTTATAAACACTGTGCATGGTCTAAAAACTCCTCTAAGCTCTTGTACTGTAGCAGAAATATGCTATAAAGGTGAGTGAAAAGGCTATTTTTATGCTGGAGGACAAAGGTTCTCTGCATACCCATGTGTCTGCAGGTGTGGAGGGCCAGACTTACACAGGAGCAGAGCAGGTGCAGGCCCTGAGGGTCTGTGAGAGTTGGGATTGTTCAGCCCAGAGAAGAGAGGGATCTGGGGAGACTGCAGAGCAGCCTTACAGTACCCAAAGGAGTTTACAAGAAAGATGGAGAGGGACTTTTTACACAGGCATGTAGTGACAGGACAAGGGGTAGTGGCTTTAAACTGAAAGAGGGCAGGATGAGATTAGATATTAGGATGAAATTATTCTCTGTGAGGGTGGTGAGACATTGAAACAGGTTGCCCAGAGAAGTTGTGGGTGTCCCATTCCTGGAAGCGTTCAAGGCCAGCTTGGATGGGGCTTTGGGCAAGCTGGTCTAGTGAAAGGTGTCCCTGCCCATGGCAGAGGGATTGAAAGCAGATGATCTCTAAGGTCCCTTCCAACCTGAACCATTCTATGATTCTGTGATCCTGCCTGGCTGTCTCTGCCAGCTCTTTAGGGAATCAGCAAAATGGTTTTTTGAATGTTTTGTGACCATCAAAATGCATGTGTTGTATTGTCCCCTTTTGTGAAAAGGCTTCTGTAAGAATTAAAAACCATTAAAATCTCTCAGGTGCATATTTTTTGTCAGACCAATAGAAACGAATTCACTACACAGTGTTGAGGAATATCTTTTTAAACTGCAAACCCAAACTTTATGTAGTATTGTACAAACATTGCCATTAAGTGAAAGAATACATCTGTATGTTATGATACAATTTTATTGGTGGGTGTTGACATGAAGTTTCAGCCTTCTGTATTGGATTAGTATGTGGGATTATGTGCAACACATGTAGTAATCAGTGGGGTTTTTAAAATTCATCACATTATTCTTGTTCTGTTAAACAGCCACAGGTTTCCTAGCTAATTGTGAATATCTTCTTTTTAAGGCAAGAATTTTAGACAGTGGGGGCTGCCTTATTCTATTGTAATAACTCTTTGAGCCCTCTTCACTGCTTTGCACTGAGGCCCAGGGGCCAGCTCAGGATCTCAGAGGTCTTTTTCCCCTAACATCAACTGCCCAAGAAAGCCCCAGTGCAGCGCCAGTGCTGGAGAAGTTGTTGATAACCTGTGCTGGAGATGCACTACTCACTAAATGCTGTGTCAACCAGCATTGGCTGTTGTTGATCACAGGCTCACTGAATGATTAGAAGGCACCACTGAAGGTCATCTGGTTCATTTTCCCTGCTCAAGCAGGGTTCCCCAGCACATGTCACTCAGGAGTGTGTCCAAAAGGCTTTTGAATATCTCCAGCGAAGGAGACTCCACAATCTCTCTGGGCAGCCTGTTGCAGTACTCTGTCACCCTCAGTGTAAAGAAGCTTTTCCTCACGTTCAGGTGGAACTTCCTGTGCACCAGTTTCTGGCCATTGCCTCTTGTCCTATCACTTGGCACCACCAGGAAGAGCCTGGCTCCATCCTCTTGACACCTCTCTTCAGATACTGATAGATATTGATAAGGTCCTCTCTCAGTCTCCCCTTCTCCAGGCTAAGGAGGCCCAGCTTCCTCAGCCTTTCCTCATAACTGAGGTGTTCCAGTCAGCTAATCATCCTTGTATCCCTTCACTGGACCCACTCTGGGAACTCCTTGTCTCTCTTGCACTGAGGAGCCCAGAATTGGACAGAGAACTGCAGATGTGGCCTCTCTAGAGCGGAGTAGAGGGGCAGGCTCACCTCACTTGACCCACTGGCCACAATTCCTATCACCCCAGGATACCTTTGGCTTTCTTGGCCACAAGGACACACTGCTGGTTCATGGACACTTTGTTGTCTACCAGGACCCCCAGATCCTTCTCCTCAGAGCTGCTTCCAGCAGGTTGGCCCCCATCCTGTAGTGGTGCCTGGGGTTATTCCTCCCCAGGTGCAGGACCTGCATTTGCCTTTGTTGAGTTTCAGATGGTTCTTCTCTGCCCATCTCTCCAACCTGTCGGGGTCCTTCTGAAGGGCTGCACAGCTCTCTGGGATATTGGCTGCTCCTCCCAGCTTTGTGCCATCAGTGAACTTGCTGAGGAGGCATCTGCCTCTTCGTCCAAGTCGTTGATGGATAAGTTAGACAATACTGGACTCAGTATCCACCCTTGGGAACACCATGAGCTACAGGCCTCCAACTAGACCCTGTGTCGCTGACCACAACCTTCTAAGAGCTGCTGTTCAGACAGTTCTCTTTCCACCTCACTGCTCACTCATCCAGACCTGATGTTCAGCTAAATATCCCAAACACCTGCTGCTCTCACAAGTGGGAGAGATGCAGCAGGCTCAGTGGTCCTCCCACTGCCCACTAGTTCCATGTCCCTTCCATTCTCCTTCTGCCTTGGATGGGGGAAGGTCTCCCCAGAACCCCTTTATACCCAATCTCAGGTTATTTTTTAATTTCTAGTGTTTTCTCTTTTATCTCTTGCAAAGGGGCCAAAAGCCAACTTTGGCTGGGGATGCCTCAGTGTTGAAATTTGCAGATCCCATGTGGCTTTACCTGTGCTTCCTCCTTCACCAGAGCCGTCTATTGAGGTCAGTTCCCGGTACTTCATATCCTGGGCACTAGTCAGTAACCATCACTGACTCAGATGAGCTCAGAAGTATTTTCTTGTTGCTGACACTTTGTCTTTCCTCCCTGCATCCTGCAGGTGAAAGTCTTTCCCTTCTCCAGCATCTTCTGTGTCCTACTCCTGGTGTATGCATGTGTTGTGGGGCTCTGGTAAGGTGGAGAGAGTGAAAAAAAGGACATTTGGAGGAAGGAGTGGATTTTAGCTAGAGTTACAAGGAAATTGGAGACACTGGTGTTGTGTCTCTTCCTGCAGGATAAGGCTGCACAGGTGAGTCGGAATCAGATGGAGACAGGCACTGTTTTGTCCCCCTTCCTGTGATGTTTTGCTGGGAGCAGCGGGAGAAGCATCATGTGCAGGCTAGCAGAGGGACCAGATACCGAGGCTAAGGGACACGAGGCCGAGCTGGCCAGGCAGCTCTGGGGGCCAGCCCGCAGCCCTGCACGGCTGCTGCCCCTCATCGCCACAGAACGGATACTGCTGCCTCGCCCCGAATCTGGGCAGAGATGTGGGTGACCAGGCATGTGTCTCTGTGGCTATGAATAAAACTTCAGCTGTGTGTCATTTAGAAAGACCCTAATTTTAGCTAGCCAGCACGTCACTGAGGTGTCCCAGCACCCTCGCAGGGCAGCTCTTGTGCCCCTTTGCCTGGGCAAACCAGGTGTATAATGTCTTTTTTTCCGCCGAAGGCTGGGGATGCAGGAGGAAGAGGAAGAGAGGCGCGCTTTCTTACAGGGACAGGGTTAAGAGAGAGTCGGCGATGGGACCAGCCCCCGGCGCAGCCAGCTCCAGCAAGCCCGCGGTGTTTGGGTTGTCCGGGCGCCCGTGATGGCTCCAATGTGCGCGCAGTATGACAGATGACCTATTGAAATAATTTCGGAGCAGTGCTGGGGTTGCCGGGACAACCAGCGCTCCCTGGGCCGGCGCCTGGCCATGTGACGGCCGCCTTGACGTCAGCTGGAGGCTGAGCCTGCGGTCCCGGCCGCGCCGTCAAAGCCGTGTGAGAACCCGGTGGATGCTGGAGTCATCCCCGCCGCCGCCGCCGCCGCTGCTGCTGAATCTCAGGGGCTGCCAGAGCATGGACTATTAAAAACTTGCATTTCTGCAGTGTGAGGTAACCATTTGCTTTATGTTCTCATCAGGTTTGGATTATTTTCCTTTAAAAAAAATAGAATAGAAAGCAGCTTGTATCAGTGACTGGTATTTTTTTTTCACTTGTTTGTTTTGGCTGGAAGTTTGCCTTGATGAACAAGCCCAGCACTATCAGATAAATGCAAAGCAGCTTCCAGTTACTAAATCTGTGTGCAGACGGCAAAACGGAGTTAAATATAGATTAATGATCCATGAAAGGAGAATAAAATGATAGCGTTCTCATTTGACACTTTAGGAATATAAATGAACGTGAGTAATCCTAGGCTAATGCATTCAGGAGTTAAAAGAAATGATGTTTAGGCATTGTGTTTTTATACCTCTGTTGGAATTTGTAGTTTCTTAATGCTGCCCGGTTCAGGCGGGTTTGTACCCAGTGTGTCCAGTGAGGGGGAAGCCAGCAGTCAATGCGGCCAAGAACAGCTTAAAATCCAACTCTCAAAGTTCGATCATTTAAATCATCTTTGTTCACGCGGAGTCCCTGCACCCTGCGCGCTCCCCGGGCTTTCTGCCCCTCTCCTGGGGCACGCGGCACTCTTGACTGTATAGTGTTTACAGAGGAAAGATTCAAAACCTTCCTGAAAAATTATCTGAAATATGCCAAGAGAGCAGCATCAGCATTGCTGTAACACAGGCTTTTACCCTTTTTCTCACAGGCACACACACAGGGCTTGTTTTTTTCTCTTTTTTCTTTTTTCTTCTTTTTTTTTTTCTGTTGTGCATTGAGAGCAGTTAGAATAGCTAAAAAAAGAACTGCAGCATGAGCAGCATGATTTTTCAATCACCACAGTGATTGAAAAATGAAATGCTATTTGGGTCTTTTTGTAAAAACAAGAGGGAGTTTGTTTCTGTATTGCACTTACTCCGAGGTGGCTGTTGTGGGGAAGGAGATCCGAGAGCTCCTGAAGTTTAGTGCCACAGGCTGAGTTTGTTTGTGTGGGAACATACAGATTTGTTTTAAGAACAGATTACAGCTGAAGCATCGTGTGCATTGTTTCCTGGAAAGTATGTTAGATCTTTCTTATCTTCTCTAATTATATATTCCTGTTCCCTTCCTCCCAAAGTTCAAAGGGTTTATCAATAATGGTGGTGATTCGCTAAAGCAGCTGCTGGTCCAAAACAATGTGGAGCTACAAAACGATTTAAGACACAGAGCAGTAAAAGATTAAAATATATATATAAAAATTATCCTAATACTGTCAAATGCAGCATAAGTAATTGTTTCAGAAAGAGAGCCAAGACAGACATTAAAACTGAAGGCACTTCTCTAAGGAAGTTATGGCTTAATGCTCTGGATTTCACTGCATTTGGTGTTCTTAGCAGAGAACAAGGATAAATGCATCGGAAACATCTAAACCATTTCACTTGGTGTTATCTCATCAGTTCTTTCCAGTTTGACTCTTGTGCCTAAAACATCATTGTTGGGGGGGCTGAAGTATTTCAAATTGTCTTTATTAAATTCTTCACCTGAGGCCACTGCACCAGTGCATGAGGAATCTCACCTGGCTCCTCATAGGTGAGTTTAACCAAGGTTTACAGGAGCCTCGCAGCATTGGTGGAGGTATTGGCACTCCATGAGCAGGCTTCCCATGGGGAGTGAGTGGGCTCTCTGTGTCCTTGTCCAGGCTGCTCTCCAGCTGCTGTGGGGACCTGTGTTTCAGCCCGTGGCAGTCCATCCCCCTCCATCTGCATGTGAATTCCGCAGGCTTCCGCAGGAGGTGGGGTAGGAGGGGAGGACAGGGGGAGGTGGTTGATACAACCCACCGCCCTCTGAGGTCTGCTTGTTCACCAGCTTATACTGCTGGGGTAAGTCTGCAGAGTGACCAGGGCATGGAGTATGGGGACAGATTTGAGCTGAGTGGCATCTGCCGTTCAAGAGAAGTCATTCACCCTCACGTCTGCAGGATTTGACTCCATGTGTAGCTGCCATCACCTCCCAGATGATGATGCTCAGTGTGGGCTGAGGCTTATGTTGTTCATTTAGGCTTGAATGCAGTGTCCTGTAGCATTTGATGCCTTGAAAACACCTGTAAGGGGAAAAATAATTGATGCAACTTTTGCTCCAGAGCCATTTGTTAGAAGTACTTTAAAAATAGGTTCCTCATCTCCAGATGGAATGGATGTATCTTTCTTTAGTGATACTGAGGAAGTCTTGAAAAGGCTCTAACTTGACCTTAGAGAAGAGGATGATAAACTGCTTCACGTTTTAGCAGAAAGGTCCTGGACATGCTGTGGCGAGAGGCAATGTTATAGGGCAAGCTGGTAAGTGCCGCTGAGGTTGCACAGGGGTTTGTCCTACTTGGCAGAGTGACAGCTCTGTCCCTTCTCGATGAGTCTTTGGGGGCTTTGGGCATCCCATCACCAGGCTCCACCCATTTTGCCCCAGAGATGGGAATGAGTTGTGGGCAGGCAGCTAACAGGCAGTGCCAGAGTCTGCAACTGGAGACACAGGTGCCTGCTCAGGAGGGCAGGGAATAGTGTGTGAGAATCATCCTGGGGATGTGTGCCTCTGCTCGATGATTTCATGCTCTCATTTTCACTGGCCAGCTCTGTACGAAACCCTTTGTACAAGCAGTCAGGTTTACCTTGGCAGTGTGTGGAGTTGCCAGGCAATGTAATGCTGAGCATCCCCCCATCTCTGCCCCACCGTGCTTCCACCCACCATGAGAAGAGAACAGCCTGTAGGTTCCTTCCCACCACCAAGAGGGGAAGGTGCTGCAGCCCATCCTTCACCTTCTGCCGAACGCCACAACTGTGACACTGCCAGCCTACTTGGGCTTGGAATCCTCTGACATAAAGAGAAAAAGCATGAGATGCACATGGGCTTGGCAACACACCACTTTCTTCCAGGGAGTCCAGACTGACCCTCCTACTTCCCATCAGCCTTCATGCCATTTGCAAATGTCAGCCCCTTTGCACACACATGAGGAAAGGAAGATGTCTCCCTACAGTCTCCTTGTCCATGGTGAAGGGTGAGCAGACTGGCAGTTCCTGAGGAATTGGAGCACTTCACCTTAGGAAAGACCTTGGCTAAAGTCTGAGATCTCCTCAAGTCACTTCTCACACAACTGGATACAGCAGGGAAGTCAAAAACAGATGTGAGCTGTTGATGCCTCTAGCCTCATAATAACACACTGAAGCCTTTAGTGTGCTCTACCTTGATCTGGTTGAGTTGATGGGCAATGACAATCTAAATTTAGGCCAGAATCATAATAAAATCTAAAAAGCCCTTGCAATGCAGAACACTACTCCTTGAATTTTTTCAAACAGAATGCAATTTCTGCTGTCTTTTTAAACATCCTAGGTCTTGCTTAGGCTATATTCATGGGGGGAATAAAATCCTCTGTATGGCGTGGCAGTTGTCAGTGGGAACTGATGTTTCAGTATGGAGTTTCAGGATCTTAAATTACTTAATGCAGAAGTTGGTTCCCATTCTGCTAAAAATCATTACATTGTGCTAATTTAATGTCTGCGTCAACATTAGGAACAACTGGTTTAAATGATAGCTGAGCTGCAGCAGAGATTTGGCATTTTAGCCAACAGTTGCTTTTCCAATTAAACACAGATGCCATGCATAGGGTACTCTGAATGCAAAATAAAAGTTGACCTGACTGTTGGTTCCAAGCTAAAGCAACAAAAATCCTAACTCTGGAATGTTTTTGGTAGTCATATTTTAGAAATAATCTTCTATGGTGAGCCAAAGTCTATGCAGACAGTTATAGTCAGATAACAGTTTAAAAAATAGACTATGTTTTGGCTGTACTTTTGCTGCTGTTAAATTTATCTTCTTAAATAGCAGGGAGTATGAGTTGAGGGTTGAGAAACAGTAATTTTGTAATTATTTTATATGGATTGAATTATTCTGTCATCAAATTTGCATTTCAGACAGCATTACAGTATGAAAATATAATTAGAAACTGTAATTCAGGAATTGCTGAATGTGATATTTCCCAGAGGGAGCACTGTGAAGAAGCTGCCCTTACTACAACTTTAGCAAGTGTTGAAATCCTATAGGTGGAAAATGTGAAGGCTGAGTTGTAAAGTTCCTCTCCCTTCTGTGGTCTTCACACACTGTCAGCTTTCTGCTGAACTTCATTTTTTCGTAAGATTCGTTTCCACAGAACCATCTAATCATTACAAGCTGAAGGGCTCAGATCCTGTTCTGCTGAATTTCAGTCTGGCTGTGCTGATAGCTGCTGAATTGCTTTCAGCCACAAAATGACACTGAGATAATGTAAGGATCTGATTTACATGCAGAAAAACCAAGAAGCTTGTAGTTTGGTCTGAAATGCTGGTTTCAATTTGCCCAGCACCTGAAATTCCCAGCCATGCCTCCTTTCACAGAAGATAGCTGAGGATGGGTCTTGGTTTAGCTCTGTTTATCTTCTTTTGTAGTTCAGTATTTTTTGCAGTACATGTTCACAGTTTTGTGCAAAATTTTAGCTGTATAAAACTCACTGATGTCAATCCTTATGTTTTTTATTCTTGTGACAATCTATGGCTTATCATAGACATACTAGCTGGAAACAAACATGTCATGTGTTTTTTAGCTGGGCTTATGTTGATAAATCCCGTGCACTTTTGTTTGAGACACGCAGTTCTTAGGAGAGCATCATCCACGGCCAATTTTTCCCACTACCTTGTTGGGGCATTGGTCAGGTCCCTATGTGAAACTGAGCCTGTGATGCACAAAGCAAAGACAGCACTGGGAGGAGGCTGAAGCTGAATGTGGGGCATGCTTGATGCTTTGATGTCCCCATACATCTGTCACAGTCCTGCTGAGTGACAGTCAGAGTGCTACTCCAGAGGAAATGTCAGGACAGGAAAAGGAGAAGTGTGGACCTGTCACCCCAAGGATGGCATGGATAAATGGGCTGGCTGGTGACATGGTTCCTAGTGACCCAGGGACACTGTTGCCCCCCGAGTGCTCTGAGGAACAAGACCATTTTCCTATGGCTGCCCAGGGCCACTTTCCTGCACCCAGCCCTGTCATTTTGCCTGGTGCTGGGGAAGACGTCTGTCCCATCGCTCACATTTTGGGTGATGCACATCCTGACAGCTGTGTCTGGTATTTGCCATGTGAGCATAGGGCAGGAGCTTCAGGGTGTCACTGCAGATGGCCATTTCTGTTAGGAAGGGTGCAGTAAGCCAGGTTGGCTCTTTAGGGATGCCTTGGGGTGCAAGTGCTGGTTTACAGGTGGCTCATGAGCAGTTCCTGAACGTCACAACTGCATTTTTGCACATTTACTTAGAAACTGCAAAGGAGCAGGAGGTAGCATTTCAACCACCTATGTCTGCACATGGGAGCTGAAAGGCTTTGAGACAGGTTTAAACCAGCCACATTTGTCACAAAGCCTCTTAGCTGTGTGCTGAATCTCATTGTCAAGAGCATGGGGCTTTGGGAGCAGGCCAGAGCCAGGCTGTCCAGCCACAGGGGCACGGTGGACCAGGAGGGGTGGGACAAAGTGGGAAGGAGAGCCCTTGGCAGTAGTGACTGAGCGCGTGCTGGCAGGATGTGGCCAAGGCAGGCTGCTGTCATTGTTCCTGCACTGCTGCATCTGCCCGTGCAGGGTCCTCTAGCAGTGCTGCCTCACGTTCCTGGGCATCTACAGAGCAGGCCAGACGAGACTTTTGTGAAATGGAGCTGTCTGAAGGAGTCGGGAGAGTGAAATACTCTTCCTGTGTCAGCAATGATGCAGCGATGTTGTTTAGCTGCCGTGTGATGTAGCTGTGGCTAACAGGGCTGTCTCTCTTCTGGGCACTGGGTTCAAAGTAGGGCTTGAGGAACACTGCACAATCAGCCCTTGTGCAGTACCTGCTACTGGATGACAGTAATTTCATGATTGTTCTACCATTATAAATAGAAGAGATCAGCTTTTGGAGACACCCAGCATCACTTGTAGAGAGGTTTTATTAGACAAGATCAGGTGGTTTATAGGCTATCACCCGAGAGAAGACGAGTTAAAGCTGCAGAAGGTCAAAGTTGGCTTCTTTCCTTACCGAATTCCCTCGCTCCTAGAGCAGCCAGATTTCCTGGTTATGTCTCCCACGATCTTTCTGTGTCTCCTCCAGGATTGCAAAAACACAATGGATCCAGCACATATGAAGTGTCTAAGTTCAGCTGAATAACACTCAAAGAGACTTCATGTAGCAATTCAGCCCTGAGAACCTTTAACTCTAAAGAAAACATTCTGCTCATGTTGTGTGCGCAAATCCAAGCTACCAGGGGGATGCGAGCACAAAGCTGTTGATTATTTCCACAACTGCTGTGTGCTTCCTATCACAACAGTATCCTTGTGTGCAGAATGGCAGCATGATTGCAGAGTCCTCTTTAGCTTCACCATCTTCGCAAGCCCAGGTCCAATTAGAGCAATTATATCTCAGCAGAAGCACTGTCTGTTGTCCTCTGGACCTGTCTGTCAAGTGTCCCATTCATTGCTGTTTATCTTGTGTGAGGCTTTTTATGTAAAGTCGTTCTGACCCTACTGAAACCGTCCCACTAGAAGGGTAGCCTGCATTTTTATTTCCCAGGCTGGTGTGGATGAGGAGAGTGCAAAGTTACGGCTGGCCAAGGATACATCTTTCAGTCTAACCATGATCTCTTCTCACTTGAGTATTATTGCTGATTTGACACAGCACACAGCTTTCATGTTCAATTATTTCACTTCACCCTTCATTTTCAATTACTTTACTGCTAAAAATTGAGGATGTTATCAGAATTCGCAGTTCTTCCTTGCCATGTTGGAAGGTTTCCTTAATCAAAATCCCCGATGTGAATTGCAAGGCATGTAATGTTTGATGGCATATGTTATTAAACCACTTACAGCTCTGAGGTCTGTGTGGACACTCTGGTCTCTGAGTTACTGAAGAGTTGCTGGGTAGTGGGAACTTCTGCAGAAAGACCCTCTGTGTTTTGCTTTGCCTCTCCTAACAGGGCCTGGTGACAGTCCTAACAGTGACTCCTGCCAAGGAAGTCCCTATTGTCACCACTAAGGTAAAAGCTGAAAAGCAGAACTCTGTGAAAGGCAGAAGTGCTGGGACTTGGGAAGGTCAGGGGCAATGCAAAGAGGAACTCTTTCTGAACAAAAAATAGATATTTATTTTCTCATACTGCTCTTGGAAAGGAAAATCCAGGGAAGAGTGTTTACAGTACTCTTTATGAAACGAAGAGAATTCTTTTCTGACAATTCAGAAATGAGATTGCCTGTGAGAGAGCAGCCCCTGTCCCTGCTGCTTGCTCCATGGCATCCATGGGAGTCTTGGCCAACATGCACAGCAGCACTTGGGCAGAATGGGATTGCTTTAGGAACTGAAAACATGAGCTCAGACTTTGGTTGCTCTTCCTCCAGTGTCATCAGGGCAGTGGTTCCACCACGTTTGTTTCCTATTTTGCCTCTCTTCTGCTAGGTTTTAGCCCAGAAGGGCTGCTTTTGCAGGAGGAACTGCAGAGCCATCTGCGGTAGTGGTCCAGATGTCAATTCTGGGATGTGCCTTCCCTTGGCACAGGATACTGCAGTCAGGAGAGCCATGCCAGCCCTGACCAGGGCTGCAAAGAGACCTGGCCGATTTGGCCACACTAGTGACAAGAATAAGTGAGAGCTGATGAAACAGCAGTATAACATGCTCCGCATCAGCTCCATAGGGGTCTTGATGAATTTGTTAAAGATGGGTTTATACTGCTTAACTGGATCTGCAGCCTTGGCAGACTCAGTTTTTTTTTCTTGCAGCGATGGCCTTTTCTCTGAGAACCTGGGGCAGGGTTCTCTGCTGCGTTGCAGGGTCAGACCCCTCCACTCATAGTGCTCATGATGCTTCAATTAGAAAAATACAATTCTTTCAAAGATGACAAAAGGTGACAGAAGCACTAGCAGGGTGACTGCTTGCCTGACTTTTACTCTTTTTGTTAGACACTGGGACCCTTGCAGAAACCCCAGCCTCAATTCAAAGAATCTGATTAGAAATTGAAGAGTTTTTCACTATTAGTTCACCATGTGCCAATTATTAATAGGCTGTGGTGTTGCTCCAAGAGCCTGTAGTAAGACACACCTTTCCTGCATGCTGCTCCCACCATGCTTGTGGATGGCACTCCAAGCAGGGTGTTGGGGAGGCAGCTGGGAGAGAAGGAGTTAAAACAAGTCACAATTACCAGTTTGAGATATTCTCAAAAATAGCAGCTTTTCTTTTGTTTGCTGAATTCCCTGTGCTTTTACAGTGCTGTTCCCATTATTCATTTCTTTCCCAAAATAACATTTTTAAGCAGAGGAATGACTTGAGTGGGGAGAAGAGGGAATCTGCAGGCCGAGTGGGACAGCTGTGTGCTCATATGTCTGCAACAAGGTGTATTTCAGGTAATTTTGCTTCCTCAGTGGTGAGCCCAGTAATTCCTTCCTGAGAGCCCTTAGTGGTGCTTCCCAGGGGCAAGCTTTGGGCCGTGTGCTCCCGCTGTCCACTGTTTTTGTAGCCCAACTCAAAAGGAATCATTTCTTGCTGGTGGATGCTCCTTTGAAGGAGAAGGAAAGGATGCTTTTGGAAGAATAATCCCAAAGGAGCTCCAGGACTGGTGGTGCAGGCAGATCCCACTGAGCTGGGATGCAGTTCCAGCCCTCAAAGCACCTTGTGTGTCCCAACCTTGAATGCTGGCCCAGGAAAGCAGCTGCTCTGGAGGGGCTCCCTGACAGCACCCACCAGGGCTGGCCAGGGACCTTGCTCTCTCATCCCTCACAGTCAGGTATGCAGCCAAACACAAACAACGTGAGCTCCAGAAACAGGTGCCAGCAGCCTGCTCCTGGGGCTGCAGGGAGGGATGGTAGAAAAGAAGCCCTGAGAGGAATTAAAAATTAAATGCTCATGGCAGCGGCTTGCTGTCACCACATCTCAGCAGTTCACCTTCACTGTGGCTGGCTGGCTGCCCAAGCGCTGAGCAGGAGCAGAGAGAGGAGCATCCCATCCTCACTGCCTTCACTGGAGATCAGCCAGGTCTCCTGTGGCCCTGGTGGGTGGATGAGGAGGAGCTGCTTCACTGCTGCATGCACACAGAACTGACCAGAACAAGCAACATGTGCCTCTTTGTGGAAATCCCCAGAGTCCTGGTGAAAGGCATCACGTTCAGAGGTGGCCAGACCCAGATGAGTCACACGCCTCTTGAACCGATGCTGCTGTCCAAGTATGGGGTGCTGAGGAGCTAAACTGACCATATGTCTTGGGGTGACTTTATAATGTGTATCCCCTATCACTACCCTATGCCCACCAATCTTTTCTGTGTCTTTAAACGGAGCCTGAGAAAGACAGAAAACAAACTTTTCAAAGCAGTTGTTTCAAGGACACTGAGATACGCTCCTCTGTTTCTGCGGTACCCTTGGTTTTTTTTCCAGCTCTTTTTTCTCCCAGCGAGAGACGGAGGGTTAAATTTCGTTTTCCTAAGATTTTTGGTTTTTTTGTTCTTTTCTTCTCTTCTGAACTGTTTCAACAACATCTGAACACATCAAGAAAATTTTCCCAGAGGCCCGGGGAGGGTGGCCCCTCGCCGACCAGCTCCTAGGAGGGGAGAGACCGCACCTACAGAAGACCTCTGAAATCTTCTCAGGTTTTCTCTCCACAGAGAGATCGATCTCATTATTTAGCAATACTATTCCCCACCTGTGTGTTTGTTAAATAAATAGCTTGTTATCTCTTTCACTTTCCTTCGAAGAAATTTTTTTATTTCCCGAACCTGGGGGGAGGGGTGGTTGCAACCTGACTTCTATCAGAGGATATTCTCCTCCAAATTTGTCCAAACTAGGACACCATACCACAGCCCTCCCTCTGGTCTGAAGCCTGGAATAACCCCAGCAACAGGCATGCTTAGTGTGGGTGGAGGCTGAGCCCACAAAGACTGGCGTTTGGGGTGCAAGGTTCAAGCCTACCAAGGCTGGTATTTGGAGGTAAAAGGGCTGAGCTCCACAGGGTCGTTTGGCCCTCCTTGGCATCCAGTCCAGCTCCTTCGTGCACACATGCCCTGAAACCCCTGCAAACTCATCACTGAGCCCAAGGCCCCTTGCAGAGCATGTCCCAAATGATTTGAACTTTGGGTCTAGTTCATAATCCCCTCTTAATATCCCACACTAGGTAAGCATTTGCTTTCCCCAAGCCTTGATATTTCTTGTTTTGAGTTAACATTCAAGTAGGTGGCAAGCTATCCAGTTTCCTGAGGTAATGGCTATGTCTGTACTATGGCCACTGGCTGTGTCCATAATAAATGAAATAGGGGGCAACCCCAACACCAGAGCTCAGTAGTTAAAATTGCTCCCTCTGCAGAGCAGTCCCTATCCCTCTAGCTCTTAATCAGTTCCTGTCTTCCCAGCCTGTGGCACTGGGCCCGTTCCAGGGGGCAGATGGCACACAGTCACTTTTCAGGAGGGTGCAAAGTTCAATAGCACAGCCAAGGGATCTTCTGTGCCAGTTGGCCCCCATGCTGGGGAATGCACCCAGAGGCATTTGCTTCATAGTCACAGGTGATGTGGTAAATGTCATCATGCATAACTGGGTGAGAATCCGTGGGGGGAAAAAAAAGAGCCTTAAAAATAGAAAAGTGTTTTTTCTGAAGCCCAGGTCTAGGTAGAGCTCATGAGCTGCAGGCTCTCGCCACGGCCACCAGCAGGAAATCAGCCCATTGGAGCATGACAAAAAGGCTGGCAGCTCCAGTCTGTCAAACGAAGCGGTGGGGCTCTAATAGGACCAAAGTGAAGGAAGTGAGGAACATGGCTGGAAGAAAGGGTAAAGAAAAACCTTTGGTCTACAGAGAAACCTCTGTCTGTACAGAGAAGCATTGTCACGTACACTGCTGGCCTGATTCTTTGCACAATGGGGGTTCGATGCTGATTTCATGTTGTTTCTTGGTACATACTCTTTCCCCTGTGAGGATCAGTTTTAATCCTTTTCTAGTTTACAATCCATTTATTTTTAAGATGTGAAAATTGCAGAGGTCTGTATCCACTATTGCACCCCTTCTGTTCTACCATCTCTCCAGAATAAGTAGATTATTATCTGTATTAGCCTTCTCAGTGAGAGACCAACGTGGTCCACTTTTCTAATGCTGTCTCATGCCTAATATCTGTTTTCCAAACCCTCCTTTGCCCAAAGTGAGCACTGTGCACTGCACAATGCACCCCCCAGCTCCCTGGGGACTGCCCAGCCCCACGTGCAGCACTGCCTTTGCCACACAGCACTGTCAGGAATTTCACATTTCACTCTGCAAAGAGAGAAGTGATGTCCAGGTGCTCTCCTTGTAAAACTTCAGGGTTGAAAGAGGTCAAAAGCAAAGGAGATTTCTGAATGCAGTTTTCTCCCAGTACTTCTGGTTTTGTTGAATTCGACCTTTATGTTTTTGACCTTGGAGCATTATGTCAGTAGAGTTTGAGAGAGCCTGAGGAGCATTTGCCTATCTGTTTGCCTGCAGCTTTTCAGGTAGGTTTGATTGTTTTAATTACTTCCTCTGTTAGACGTGGAGTGTCTTCCACTTTCCCTGAATTTCCTAGTCAGGTCCAGTCACAGATCACTTAGTGTCAGGGCTGGATGGAAGCCATCACATGGAACTCTGATATTATTTGCAGATTTACATCAAAGTCCTGCAGAGCATGAGGATACTGGCTGAAAACTTTTGAACAGTGGGGTTTAGCTCAGCAGGATCCCAGCTTTTAGTAAAGCAGGACTTGGGCATGGCTGTGTGAAAGCATAAAGTTTTCCCGTTGCACTTTCAAGCAGGAGTTGCTGTGCTTGTATTGCTCCAAATAGTACAGGGGATTTGGGAAGACTAGCGTTAAGACAGTTTTTCAGAGTCATTGAATATGTTTTAATCCTTATTAGCCTTGAGCAACTGGCTCCCAGTGAACTCATGGATAGGTATAGTTAAGGATCTGTGTTGCATAGCCTGCTGTCCATTTGTAGCTCTGCAACTGCTCTCAGTAGTGAAACAGAAATATGTCTTTCAAAGGAAAGCTCAACAACAGGAAATATTTCTTTCAAAAATATGAACACAAGTGTTTCTTCCAAGAATCATCAGATAAAGGCAAAAACTTTCTAGTTCCACTAAATTTCTAGTTCCACTAAGCACCTGGCTCTAGTCTACAGTTCCTTGACTCTGTTCATTTTTTAACCCAAATGGGATCCTATTTTAAGGCATTGTTATTTCATCTGATAATAAAAGTGTATTCAACCATTTGTGTGTTTCTTCAGTGTTTGCATTCTTGTTCTGTACCATATTTTGCATTTTTCTTCAATCTTTCCACTGAAGAGTCAGTGTTGTCCAAATTGCCGCTGCTCAACTGGACGTAACTTCCTATTCCTTGCTATTTAAAGTTGGTTACCTAATTCTGCTGGTGGGTAATTTTGATCAAGATTTCAGAGTGCTAAATTTGTCTGCACAGACAATAGAATGACAGGTTTTTCTCCCAGCCATTGCAGAGGTTTTTGTTTGCTGCCTCTCAGGTGTCTGGCACGAATGGAAGTGGCACCGTTGTGGGACGTGCTTGTTACTTCAGGCATTAGCCTTGAAAAGCACTGGGTTATTGCATGGTTTGTCATGTCTGTTTAAGCACACTATTTCTGAAACTGCTCCTCCTCCAGTCAATAAGAGACTCCATTAAATTGTATAAACATATTAAGTAAAATAAGATATTTACTCAAGGAATCTTTATTGCATTTCATTATAAACCACTGAATCTAATATACAAAGAAGATTGCTTTAATTATAAGTGGACAAAAGAAAGATTTGCTCTGTGTTCCCACTAGGCAACTATCAGCAACATGCACCTTCTCCATCTAATGTGGTTATAACAAGTAATTAGGTTTGGTAGTTCTCCTGGGAGCAGCACTTAGCTGTATTACACAGCCCCCAAGAGACAATGACATCAGGTGGTTTTGTTAGGTATTGTGGTATCTGTTCTCAGCTGGTTTTTTTTTGCCAGAGGAAACTCATGAAACAGCCATAATGTGGGCAGAGGGTTCAGATGATGAGCTGTTGATCTCCCCATCTCACCTCCAGTTTCACTGCACTCCGTGCTGCCCTCTGGAAGCTCAGCAGATAGCAGAGAACTCTGGTGGCCCTCTGTGCCTGCAGACCCATGCATGGCTGATTTTTGTTGTGCAAAGTGAAGTGCCTTGGTGCTGTTCACTGTTGTTTTTGCGTTATTACTATTTCAAATCCTGAGCAAACAATTTTCAGAGGAGGAAAACGGAGAGTTCAGTTCAAGGTGGTGTCCTAGAGCAAGAGCTCCCTGCCGCCTGTGTTCTTCCCTGTTAGGTGGACATCTGACAACGGAGTGGAGGTCTGTTACAATTCCTTCATATCTGTCATGGTGTGGCTTGGGAGGGAGCATGAGGCAACATGGTACCTTCCCACTGTCACAACCAAGAGAGTTCTGGAAAAGCCGTGAGGCAGAAGGATGGCTGTCTGGAGGTTTAGGTGCCTCCAGCCTCTGATCAGGGATGGCTGCCCGGGGGTTAAGGTGCCTACAGCCTCTGAGTCCGGGTAGGGTCAAGAAGTGCCTGATGAGAGTCTGTTCTGTGCTATCCTCCTGTGAATCTCTGCTAACCCAGGAATCTTCAAAACTGACCCCAGCTAGTCCAGAAGCACAGGACCAGCTGATAAAAAAGCCATACAGATTAAAAAAATCCTTTCTTCCCTCTTCCTGTGCATCCATTCAGTCAACAGTGTAGTGCAGCTGTCACCCAGTAATTTTTGTGAAGTCATCAGAAGTCTTCAGATGAAAAGAATGGTATTAATAAATTATTGTGTTCCTTAGAGGAGACAAAAGGATGACAATAAAGAGGTGAAATTTTGTAGAAAGCTTGAATTGCTCAATACTGAATAGAGACCAGGCACGTGATTCATTTTCAAAGAAAATGCAAAACTTACGATTTCATGATTTGGACAACATAGTCTGCTAATCCTCTTGACTCCAAGGTTAAGACCAACTAACTGTGAATTTTATTGAGGTTACTTGTAAATCTTAATTTCAGTTAAATTTTTTGCAGTAATGTATTGCTGTTCTCAGTGCTGTCTGATGCTTGAAGTGACAGAGCTGGCCAGCTTTCCTGACCTGTCTGCTGCATCCTGGCGCTCGTTCCTCTGCTTGCATAAACCTCTCCTCACATTCCTGCCACTCCCCATCACTGACGCGTGGGGGGGGGGTGATTATGTAGTGCAGAGGAAGATAGAGATATTGCAAATTTGTTTTCTAAACATCACTGCCTTTGGCTCTCCTCATGGTGATCCTTGATCCTCTGTGCCTGAGAGTGCCCGCTGTAAGAAGCATGCTTGGTTTTTTGGATGCTGTTTCCCTTCCAGAAGTCAGGACAGTAGGGGACCTCCTGACTCCCCCAGTCACTGCAGGTATCTATGTCATATAGACCCCATTTGTGGATTTTTCAAAGTGCATTTTCCCATGACTTTGGCTCTTTTTCTTGTGATCTTTGAAGAAGGCTGTTCCACAGACTTCTCTGCTCCAGTGGTTTGAGATTCGCTTCTCATTCCCAGCCAAAATTTATTATGGCTAGTTTATACCCATTTGTTCTTTTGCCAGCATTGTCCTTCAGTTTAAACAGCTTTTCTCCTTCCCTAGTGTTTACCCCCTCTGATGTATTTATAGACTACAACCATATCCCCTCTTGGCCTTTCTTTAGCGAGGCTAAACAGCCAAGTGCCTCAGGTCTCCTCTGAGAGCACAGGCTTTCCATTCCCTTATTTGGCTTAGTAGCCCTGCTCCACAGCCACTGCAGACCAAAATCCCTTTTCCTCAGCGTGTTTTTCTGGCTGTGTACTGCAGTAATCCAGGTGAGCCCTCATATGTCCAAAACCTGCTCATTAACAGCATTGGTATTTCACCCTCCCTGAACTCAACAGTTTGGTCTCAGCGGGTTCTTTAGAAAGCATCACTTGTCTCCTGCAGGACACATCATATTGGTATTTTCCTGTTGTCTTATGACTATATAAGATCTCCAGCTCTTCCTCCTGCTCCATCATTTCTAGTTAAGAGCATCAATTCTTCCTACTGGTCCCTCAGATACTGCATTTTGCAATAAGGAATTTCATCCCTTTGCACTATTCCAGGGCTAAGATCATCTCATTCTTCTTGTGTGGTAGTCTGGCATCCACCTGATGGTGCCTGTCACCTTGGTGTCATCGGTAACTGCACTGCTTTGAGATTATGCATCCTGGTCATTAATGAAAATGTGCAACTACATCCATGCCGAGACTCAACTTGGAAGAACCCCACTGTAACCACCTTCTGTCTGAGATTTCTCCTTTGATTTCAATTCATGATCCTGAAAGAGGAAACATCTGCCTGACTCTGTCCAGCACATCACCCAGAGGAATGGTTTGCATTGATTTTACCCAAGTGGCTTTGAATTAGCCTTTCTATATACATCTGTTTATCTATTAGAAATGAATGCTTGTGTACTGGTTGGAAAGCCAGTGCAGGCAGACTTCCTACAGGGTTTCCATATAAGGTCGGTTCTGCCAAGAAACTTCAGTTCTAACCTCTAACATTTCTACAACTTCAGCCTGAGATCTCTCTTCAGCAGCACTTGCCAATTGTGGTGCTCAAGTTGGGGTGTTAGCAGATGTGTTTTGCTCTGCTTCAGTCTCCCAGTGGGCCACGAAGCCAAATTCATGATTCAAATGATTACACTTATTTTTCAGACTTAGTACACTTTTTTTTAATGGGAATTTGGAATGGGGTGAAAATTCTTTTGTGTTCTGGCATGTGTCCCTCATATCTTGGCTTGCAGAGGAATAACAAAAATGATATTTGTACCCTTTACATTCAAAATGTGTGAGACTGTAAATATCTTGTAGTCCTAAAACATTCCTGCTTGTTCTTCAATTAAGACTGTGAGAACATCTCCCTGTGAATTCTGACAAATATCTGACTCTCTTCTTCTTTGTGCCGAAGGGCTTAGAGACTTTTGGAGGAGTTGGTGGTGACATCTCACAAACCAAAGAACAAGAGAAGCTACTTCTCTTTTGGGCTCAAAGAGACCAACAGAGGAGAAACTACTGAGCTGCCTTATTGATGACAGGAAAATCAGTCCTTGTCCTCCTTCCCATGAGTAGTTCAGGTTTGGATATCTCTCAATGTTATCAGCTACTTCTTCTGAATATGTTGTATAAAAGAGAACTGAATGAACTGAGTGAGAACTAGTTCCTTCAAAAAGAGGAGGAAAAAGAAGAGGAAAAAGAAGAGGAAAAAGAAGAGGAAAAGGCCTTTTGAAATATCAAGTCAGTCTAGTTAAGTTTGTTCCCTGCTTATAATTTAGCTTCTTTTTATGAACATTAGAGCATTCTCTGATCTGCAGAATAAGTTTTTACCTTTTCGTATTGAGGACTGGCTGAAAAGCCTTCACCTAGTGCCATCTGAGATGTTGTAAAGTCATGGACCAGATACTCCTGTGACATTCTAGACTTCATCTTACTTGTTTGGTGGACCAGTTATCCTAGATGCAGCTCTAAGAATAAGTGATTTGAGGATTAGTCTGCAGAGTGATCAGGTAGAAAAGGCTTTACGTTGTTATGAGGTTTCATTTTCCAGCTATTTCTGCTAAAATCAAGGAACTTTACATCAAGAAGGAATTACATAGTTCAATCTGACACTCCATGTTGAGCAAACTCAGACCATGTTCTGCTCAAGCAATTTTGTGAAACTAGTCTCCCATATTTCTGTTTCTGCCTGACACCAACCCATAAATTTGGAATTCACTCACTCACTCTCTAGATTCCAGAGATGATATTGACTAGATCTCTATGGCTTGCATAGAGACAGTGAAATTTAAGTTTCTGAATCTGGAGTTTTCTGTAGGTAAGTAATGTGGAGAGTTTGATATTAAAACAATCCCCTCCTGAGCTGTTGTCAAAGGATGTAGCTTGTTAGAGGTTGATTCTAGATTCAAAGCACTCAGTGTGTACCTGCACACATGCTCTGACCCTTGCTTTGTTCAGGCAAAACTGGGGGCCGTGGCTGTGAGTGCCCGGTGGTGGATCCCTTCCACCAAGGATGCTCCCTGCTGATCTGAACCCAGCAGAGGGAACACTTTTGGTGGTCTCTGCCTCTCCCATCAATACAGGGCACAGACTGATGAGAAGATGAGCAGAGCCAGACAGCTGGGTCCCCAGTGCATACAGAGCTCATGGTATCAGTCAGAGAAGTCCCTGGGGGCTGCAGCCCCCACGCCACCCCACGGGTTAGTGCAGAGTCACAGTGTGCAGCCAGATGCCTGGAGCCAAATTTCTCCCCCCTTTCCTCCCTTCCCACGGCATCATCTCTTGCTGAGAAACTTGAATGTAGGAAGCATCCAAACCAAAAGCATAGGGAGGGGAGCATACCAGTCTGCAGCTGCTTAGCATCTCAAAAGGAAGAGTGAATTCCTTGTATCTGACAATCGAGATGCAGGCAGTCACTTTATTGACAGAATTAGTTCATATTCCAGTCCATCATGTGTACAGATAAGGCACTGTGGGATTAAGCTACTGTAGCAATAAATTTCCTAACCTAATTTTAAAAGATAAAAGCTCCAGTGAAGTGAGGCTTCATGGCACACTCCACTCCATTCAATTTCCAGTCCTTCGGAAGAGCAGGCAAGAAAGCCCTGCCTCAGGTTGCTGCTCTGCATCTCTGACCTCCTCCTCCAAAGGCAAATCTTCCAGGGAAGGAAATAAAGCAGCACTAAATCTCCCCTCCCTCTGGCTACCAGCATCTGCTGTCACTCTTCTCAGCTCATGTGAAAGGTCACATGGAGCAAGGCTCTGAGAAGCCCTCCAAATAAAATAACAGGAGTGCTGTCTTGCACCAGGAGAAGACCTGCCTCCCCTTGTCCGCTTCCTTCCTTCTTCTGCAGCAGTTCCTGACCACCCTGCTCTTCCAGTGAGTGTCAGATATAGCCACAGGCACTGCCAGTCCAGTCCCTGCACCTTTGATTTGGAAACAGGAGTAGCTTCTGAGTACTGGTGGCACATGAGGTGCTGATTCTCACTGGCTATTGCAGCTCAGCAGCAGCAGGAGGATGGACAGAGCAACCTGTGGCACAGTGATGCTAGGGAGACATCTCAGGCCTTTGTTCATGTTTTTGGGGTCAGGGAGAGCTGAATGCACTGGGCATCACACAAGGTCAGATGGTGTCTGGGCACCGCTCAGTACCCACAGGCCTCCTGTGGCAGCAGTTGAGGGATGGGTATTGCAGCCAGTGAGGAAACCCCAAAAGCTGAGCATTTTAGGCTGGATGGCAGCTTGCACCTCAGCAGTGCAACTGCTGAACTTGTCCATCTCTGCAGCCTCAGAGATGGGAATGGCTCTACCACAGTGTGGTCAAGCCCCAGGGAACAAGGTGGCTGTGTGTGCACGGGGCAGCTGTGCGGAGAGGGAGTCAGGTGCCCCTCAAGGCATCACAAGTCAGAATCAGAGAATAGTTTGGGTTGGGAGGGATCCCTAAAGGTCATCTAGCCCAAACCCCAAGTTTTAACAGGTCATTGATTTCCATTCATGATTGAGCTGCCTTGCACTGCTAGTGAGACCAGAGTTTCTTGGAACTTCACTGAATTAAATTTTCATCTGGCCATGCTGCAAGGATGGCATTGTTAGAAACCACAGGCACGAAGCCCATGTCATGCTGGTTGCAGTAGCTTTATTTCTCTTGGCCATGTCAGGGGAGTTCGCAAGCTCCACCAAACTTATCTGAGCAATTGGTTGTCTTCACATTTGAAAAGGCAGCATTTACATTGCAGGCTCCAGCAATGTGCTTGATATGTGCTAGTTTAACATAATTTTAAGCCATTGATCAGGACAAAAAGAAATCCTTGTGTTGGTGTGTTATCTTCCTTTATGAAAGTCAAAATGTTTGATGCTCCGAACAGTGTGCTAAAAGCATCTGCAATAAGGAGACAGTGCCATCTTGTTCGCTTGGAAACTCCCAGGAAAAAATATTCATGGCTTCTATATTACCAAAATCCAAGTAAATTAGTGCTGTTTGTGATGTTTGAGGGCTTAGAGTACAGTTCAAAGGGAAATCACACCAAAAAATGTAACATTTTCAGGTATTCATACCCTGCCCATAATTACTGCCTGCACCGAGGACTGCTACAACCTATTTACTTGCACCAGCTTCACAGCTGGCCTCCAGCCAGCAGCTGAGGTTCACCCCAGTTCTAGATGTGAACCTCAGACAAAGTTTACAGGAAGCCTTCGAAAATACCATTTGGTGGTTTCAGTAGGGTTCAGCAGCCCCAGCTCCCTGGGCCTTCCTTTGCCTGCTTCTTTTTGTATCGTATTTTACTATCTGCATTTCAAAGAGGAGTGTTTGCAATTTTTTTATGAACCAAGGTTGATATTAGGCACTAAAGCGGACAAATGCTTTTTGCCTGGATTCTTTGGCCAAAATGCACATTGCTTACAAGTTCCCATTTAAAACAGTTGTCACACAGGTGTGTAAAACACTCTGAAAAGCCCTTTGCTTCACTGCTGGCTCTTGCTACAAGCAGTTCCAGTCATCCTGCACAGCTCCAGGAGCTGCTTATCATCTCTGTGCACAGCACACCCGTGTTACCCCTCCACATCTCTCAGCTTATCCTCCCTGTCTCTGCTGTGATTTTTATTTATTGGGCTCTGTTTGATTAATGGCCTTGTTCTTCTCCACTTGTATGTGCCTGAGGAGCTGCAGTGCCTGGGGGGATGCAAGGTGGAATGGACTGTGGCCAGAGACAGGACAGAGTTTCGGGAGGCACTGGAGGCAGTAGGCCAGGCACTGGGGTGTGACAAGGTCAGGGGTTTCTGAGGAATCTGATCAGTCCTGTCAGTTCTCTCTCAGCCAAGCCAGGGAGGTCTCCAGGCTCAGTTCTGCAGGATCTTCTGGAAATGCTGCCTGTAGCTGCTGGACATCACTCTGATGTACGCAGTGATTACTTTGCTGATCTGAGAGAGGGACACAGCTGCATGTTAGGGGAAGATCTGGCCCATTTCCATCATGCTGCATTGTCATTTTCCAGAAAAGTATTTACCAGCAGTTTCTCCAGCCCCTTGCCAAAAAAGGAGCAGTTTTTCTTCCTTCAAATAAGAGTGAATGTAGCATTTGAACTACATATACATATTTTTATATGGTAGTTTCTCACAATAAATGTGCCACGTGGCATAGGATGAAATTGTATTAGAGGAACCAGCATACACATCAAAGCTTTGATTGTAAACTTCCAGCTCAGAGAAGGAGATGAGCAATCTCTATGTTCAATTATAACTGCAGATATTTCCTTTTTCCTAAGCTAGTGTCTGTTGCCATGGCCACAACCTTCAGAGTTTTCTGGCTATTTTAAAGTCATTACTGGGAGTGAAAGAGCAGATGTTTAATTACATTCTTCTTATTACATTCACTAGGTAAGCTGGCACTTTAGAAGTCCTTAGTAAAAAAAATAAGTCCTTTTTTATTGTTTATCATTTTCCTAGAGAAAAATAGCAGAAATTAATTAATATATACCAATATGCACTTTGTCTACAACTTCTAAGTAGAGGTGAGGAAAACAGTTTCTTGACGTCTTAAAGACTGGGTATTAGATTGGTATTAGCAGTAGTCAGAGGCAGGTGAAAACCATGCTGTAGAAAATATACCAGTTCTTGTCCTGGTCACTGACAACCCCAAAGAATTGAGAATGTCCTTTGAACGCTCTGATTTTCACTCAAACAAACACTGTTGAGCCAGAGCCATGTATTTGCACATCACCAGCAGAGTCCTGCACAGGCTCTGCTGCCCAGGTGTTGTGACTGTCAGCATCCCCACTGTGTGTACAATCCTCTGGGATTTATCAAAACACGAGACCTCACCAGAAACTTTTTCTCCACCACATTGTGACATTTCTGGTTTGTGAATAGAGACAATAATTGCTCAGGAGATTGCTCAGCCAACAGGACTGCAGGGCATGTGGTCCCCTGGATCTCTCTTGGACTGTTCATGGTATGTTCCTCTTTGCTTAGACAACATTACCACTTGTGTCACAAGTGATTTGTTCATTAAGGCTTCCTGGACTCAGGGTTGCCTAAGTTTAACGTTTTGTCTGTAATGATGGTGACTCCAGTATGTGATGAAGGCTTTGTCATCTCCCTGTGCACACCCCTCCTCACTAGATTCTTCTCAGGCCAAAGGAACAACTTGATTAGAAGAAAGATCAAGTATGAGGTAGGTCCTGAATCCTACTGAGACTGGTATGTAACTTGGTTTATCCTGAGAAATGTCACAAGAAGGCAGCCTCTGATGTCTGCCCACTTCCAGGGACAAATGGCTGCTGAGCAGGGACTTTTGGGTGTTTGGCTTGAGCACGTTTGGATAGAGCAACCCTACTTCTCATCCCACTCTTACTTTCAGTGTCTAAACTTACATGGATCTCGTCTCTTCTTGCTCTGTGCCTGAGCTCTTCACCAAAGACTTCCTTGATGTACTGAAGTGTTGGGAAGGTGGATGCCCTAGAGAAGTGAGTCATGAGATGTGAATTCATGTCTCCATATTCCGGCTGCTCTCCCTTCCCTTCTACAGATAGGTGTTCTAGACCAATGCTGTTAAGCACCCTCTTAAGTATTTTTGTCCCGGTTTGGACAAATTTGGACGAAAATATCCTCTGATAGAAAGCAGGTTACGACCACCCTTCCCCCCACCAGATTCGGGAAAAAAGTTTTCCTTGAAGGAAAGTGAAAGAGATAAAAACTATTTATTTAACAAACACACAGGAAAGGAATAATAATGCTAAATAATGAAATCTCTCGCTGTGGAGAGAAACCTGGGAAGATTTCAGAGTCCTTCTGCAGGTGTGGTCTCTCTCCTCCTCCTCGGAGCTGGGTCGGCAAGGGCGTGGGCCCACCTCTGGGCCTCAGGGAAAAAATTCTCCCGAGGTGTTCTGATGTCGTTGAAACAGTCCAGAAGAGAAAAAAGGGAAAAAAACCAAAGTCCCAGGAGAACAAAGTTCAACTCTCCGTCTCTCTCTCCGGAGAAAAGAAGCCAGAAAAAAAAACTGGCTGAGAAGCAAAAAGGGTACTCCCTCCGCTCTTGCTGCCGCAGCCCAAAACCGAGCAGTGTATCTGTGTCCTTGGATAATTGTTTTGAAAAGTTCGTTCAGTTTTTTTCTCTCTCCCCTCTCAGGCTCAGTTTAAAGGCACAGAAAAGGCGCAAAAATAATTTGTGGGCATAGAGCAAGGATGGGGGATACAATATTGCAAAGTCACCCCAAGACAATTTTCTTGACTCAGAGCTGGTAGGTATCAGCTTCCTAATGAGTTGCATTGTTTACAATGACTGACAAGAGATTTCTTTGTTTAACTGTTGTTGCTCAGCTCCTCGTGGTGGTGGAGTTTGCTCTAGCTAGTACTGCTACTAACTTGAAGCTATTAGTGTATTAAGACGACCATAAGCTCATCAACTATTATGCTGATGAACACTGATTTAAAGATTTTGCAAACCAGAGCAAAGGACAGTGATGTCTTCCCCTCAAAAGCAGAGCTCACACTCTCACACTATGGAGGGAGATCCAGCATGGGACTGAAACCCCAAATGGAAACAGAGATGCCAAAAGAGAGAGTTTAGTTCAGGGTCAACGGCTGCAGAAAATCCCACGATAAGAGACGTGTTCAGTGTCCAGCAGCTGCTCAGCATCCCTGCTGCTATGTGATGCTTGCAGAATCTCCACACACAGCTGCTGCTGGGCAGGCAGGGGGAAGAGCTGGCCAACGATGGACGTGCCTCTCAGCCACTGTGGAGAGAGTGCTGGCTGCCCAACAGTCCCTTCTCCTCTGACCATGTGAATCTTGGCTGTCATGGTTTTGCCTGCATTTTGGGTTATGCAATTATTTTGCTAAGTTGCAGTCTGTTGTGTTGCTGTAAAAGCTTCTCTTATCTGTGCAGACTCTGTAATTAAATATGACCCCTCTCATATCGTGCCTACAGTACACTATGCACTGTCCAAAACTCTCAGTTCCTTACACTTTGTTCCATTCACCTGTTCCTCAGAGATGTCAGTGTCATTTCTATGTTGGCAGTGAGTTCAGCAGATAGAAGGTTGAGCTTTGGGCTTTAGGAACTAATTCCTTCTACAAGAGTAATGCTGCAATGCTACAGACTTATCCTAAGTGACCCAGCCACCCAGTCTGGCTGAGTCAGTGTAGGACAGAAAGACTCTTCTGCCTACATAGAAGCATAATCACCCTTGAGCAGGAAGGGAGGCAGAAGAGCATCCATTCAGAGGACAGCACATTTTTAGGCAATCCCTTACTTAAGGCATGTTTTCAGTTTGCAGTGATGGAAGAGAAGCAAGTGCTTTGCTTACAACATCTGCTTCACGCTCCATGCATGACTGATCACATCTCCTGCTGCAGCAGCTCAGCAGAGCTGCAGTGCCAAGGTCATGTGAAGGTGCAGTGGGTTCTGTGCAAAGCAGCTGTGACAGCTGACCTCGTATCTGTCCCATCTGCCAGTTCTGGAGGACCCATTTGGTTCTTTCTTCAGGGCATTCACAGTTCAGTGTGACATCCACCTCTGCACCTTGCTCCCCACTCTGGGTTGTACTAACCTACCTGGTAACCTAACCAGGGCGTGTCTTGTCTTCTCCTCTTGAAAGCGTGTTCATCTAGGTAATGCTATATATATTCATATATGTTGTATATATAGTTCATACGTGGGCATATGCTATATTATGTGAAAAGATAAACGTGAATTTGCAAATTCAAATGGTTGGAAAAGTTGAAATTTGGATCGTCTGTGCTTTTCTTTTCTCTTTTAACTCTTCTAGCATGCATCTCTTTCATATAATAGGAACATATATATTAGTGCAGTCAGATGTGCCTTTCCATTATGCTTCATTTTTGTGACACCCCTTGGAAAGTAGTTGCAGAAATCCAAGAGTGGGGTCTCCTTGTGAATAAGGAAGGTGGCTTTGGAGAGAGGGAATTTACTTACATTTCAAAAACTGCACACCCCTGAGTCTTTTATTCAGTGCATCCTCAAGTAGAGAGGGTCTTGCAAATCAGTGGAATCTGCCCAGCATCACACCACAACTCTCCCCACAAATAGTCTGAGTGTACAAAGGGCTCATGTGCATTACTGTCCCATAAAGTGTAACCTCGCCCATTTGCTTGAGTATGGTCCTGTCACTATCTCCAGAAGTATCTGGAGAGCTTTCTATTTTGAACAATCTTATCTCTGTGTCTTTCTCAGAATGAAGATGCATCCCTGTTCCATGGTGATTACAATGCACCTTTCAGTAGGGTCTCAGTGTGTTTCTAGATCATCTCATCAATTGAGATCATCTCCCTGTGAATGTGCTATTCTAGACATTTTTTGGTCAAATTTTAGTTAAACATGCTTCTGTTATCAGCTATCTTTGTAAGTGAAAGGGATCAGGGTATATGAAAGCTTTAGAGTTCCCAGATGAAGAAGTTGATATCTCAAATGGCCATTGAATAGATACAAGAGTGATAATCTACTGAGATAGAGTCCTGCAGGAAAAAAACCAACAGAATGATGCTTTTTTATTTGAGACGACTTTCAAAGTTCACATACAGAGGCTCCTTTCTTTGAGCATCTCACACATAGTCTGAAGAAAGAATATTTTAATGATAAACCTGAGATGTCTGATCTTCCCTGAGCACCCTTGTTTACTTCGGGCCCACTTCAAAGCTGTGCTTAAAGGGTCTGGTATTTATTTAATAAAGAGTAAAACTAGATTCTAGGCGAATGTGTAAAATACTGGGACATCCATGCTTGTGACTGTCCAAGGGGAGCTGGACAGCACATTCCGTGTTCAGTGTAGGGCCAGGAGTTGGACTTGATGTTCGTTGTGGTTCCCTTCCAACTCAGCTTATTCTGTGATTCTCTGACTTATACCTCCTAGTTGATAAGATGATGGCAAAACTGAACATCTGCTTGTCTGCAAGGTGTGTGTTCCCATTCAGGGTTGCTTTCTGCCTTTTCTTCATGCTATATTTCACTGCCATCAGCCACGAATTAGAGAAGCGATCACGTGTGCATGGACATACGTGCTCATATAGTGTGAAACAGCTGCTGTCACCAGGATGGTTTAACAGTATAGGAGACTTGTAAGGGAGATGATATATTTTTTTTACATGAGTTTACATGCTGTGAAACAGCAGAATGTACCTTTGGCATATACTGCTGAGTGTTGCAGGCTGTATGAAGAGATCATGAAAGAATTTCTGCCTGAGCTGGAATGAGGTCACACCTGGAAATAAGTTTTTTCCTGAGGTCTCCCTCTTGGTTTCAAGTAGCTCCCCTCCTTCCCCAGTTCATCATCTGAATTCAACTGTCCCAAGAACCAAGAAGTGTCAGGTCAAATCGGGCCTTGCCAAAGCCCCCACGGTCTTCAAAACCAGTGGATTCCAGATGTGTTTATCACCAGATATGATGCAGATCTTCTAATGCACCATATGCCTCCTTTAAAATGAAGGTGAGACTGCTCCACGGAGGTTAGTGACAACCTCCTTCCCCAGTAATATCCCTGTCTGCTCCAAATGTGCTAATTACCCTTTTCTGTCATGCTTATAGTGCATTAACAATGATAAATTTACAGGCCACCTGTTTCTCTCCTATGTTTATCTCAGGGCTGACTACTTTGTCTGACCTGCTAAGCCACTTGAGAGAGTCCATTTATTTTTACCTCATTAGGTGGTCAAATAAAAGATTTGTTAAGACCCTCCTTCACAAACACAGCTTTGAGGAGCGGTATTTAACCCATCTCCTCCAGTTCTGCAATATTTAGCCTTTTCTGTCCATATCACATGCAAAAGTTGGTGAGGACACCCAAGCTTGTTCTGGTGAGGACACCCATGCTCTGTGCTGATGAGGATTACCTGCTGGTACTCTGCCAAGGAGCAGCACATGCAGCCTGTTGGGAGCACCTTTGGTCAGAAGACAACCCCATTATTGGATTCCCAGGTGCATAACTAAGCACTGTTTGGAGAAGGGCACGCAGAACTTGTTTAGAAAGACCGTTTTCTTTTCCCTGCATAAGGAACAGGAAATAGCCGAGTGGTGAGACGTGCATTATTTCACAGCAGCTCCCCAGCTTTCAACTTTTGTGTTTGAGGTGGCAACAACTGTTGTGCCACGACTCCATCAGACCACGTCACTGCCAGCACATATCCTCAACTCTTGGCCCATACAGGCTTGTTACCACTTGCTGGCCACATGCAACACTTATCTGTGGCTAGCCAGCATCACGGCACGTGTCTTATCCTCCTGGTAGCCAGTAGTCCTTGCTAGAGGTCCTATCGTGTCCATGTCCTCAACTCCTTTGGAAGGATTTATAGATATGTGGGCATGAAGACTGCTTCCATGTCTCTGTGAGATAAATCAGGATTTATTCAGGGACTGGAAATTGAGGGCTCAGCATGGGACACCCCTGCCCACATAGCAGTGGTGCACACTTGTTTTTGTGCGCATATAAAACTCAGAGTAGAGAGATCCCATCGTTTAAGTGAAGTACATGTAGTTGAACTTTGGCCTCCACTGCTTTGACTACAGAAGAAAACAAGGGTCTAAAAATAAGGAAATGTTTGCCTCTTGGAAATTTTCTAAGCAATTAATCTAAGAATTATTGATGTTTCTAATTTTGTCAGAAGAGGGAGGACCATCAGTCACACTCAAAAATACCAGCTCTTTGCTGATAACTCATAAAGTGGAATGGCTTTTTAATGAAGTTGCCAAAAGAAAGGTTTGCTGCCAAAATCAAGGATATTGCTCTATCCCACTCATACTCCTTCATCAAAGAAACTTCCAAGAAAATTCTGTCTTTCTCCCGAAGTATTTGTGTGGGATTTTTTTTTTTTTTTCTTTTTTTGTTTCTTTTTTTTTTTTTAAGTGCCTGAAAACCAACTCTAAAGCCAACTTTACTGCCAACCTTTTAAAAGAAGTAATGATAATATATGCTAATAGGAGGTTTCACAAACCAGTATGAGATCACTGAAACCAGTTCCCATCTGGTTTCAGTGATCATTCATCAATGAATGAACAATGTGTGGGTTTGCACTGTGTTCGTGATGTAATGATAGCTCCATCTTTCATTTAGATTGAGATCAAATGAATATTACTGAGTGCTGGGTGGTAAGCTGTTGATAAGTCACTGTTTTATCATCCTGTGGAGACTAAAGTGAAAGCATCCTTGTTTTAATGTAACCGAGCAATAGATTTTAAAGCACCTTGCAATGAAATAGATACTGTTGCTTCACAAATGGCTCCCTTTCCTACAACTTTCATAAAAAAGCAGTGAGCCTCACAGAGTACATCCTTCTTTTAATAAAGAAAAAACAAGTAGAAAATCAGAAGTTTTCTATATATGTTTGCATAGTTATCAATTTCTTAATCTTTCTTGAAGGATTCCTTTGGTAATTCACAGGAGGATCCCTGTTGTGTTGCTCACTGACTTAAGTGACTTCCCAGTGAATTCATTAGAAGATCAAGATCCGAGACATATTTGGTGGAACGGGATGTACTTTTATTATTGAATAAGTGATTTGTATGGTGATTTTATATGACACTTTACAAACAGTGGGCTGATTCTTCAGTGTTCATCCTGGTTCTAAGCAGTGGAACTTCACTGGTTTTCATAACATCGGTAGCAGAGGAGAGAATTAGGAAATACTTGATGCATGAAGTGAGAGGAAGCATGGGATGTCTGAGGAGGGGGTTGGGACTGAAATTATTGGTGAAGGTGGTGTGGAAGGGAGAATTATCAGCTGAAGATATTTTAAGGGCATCTTAAAAGCTATATGTAGCAAGCAGGAATAGAGAGACATTTAAAATACAAGACCTTTATTTTTATAAGGCATGGTACTGAGAATGCAAGAGGTTATTACTGTGGTAAGAATGGGTCACACGGGGCATACAGAGCAAGAAAAGAAACTGGAACAAATGTCAGAGACAAAACTCTCTGTTGGTGAGATTATGATTATGTAAGAGCATGTATCACTGAAAGGATCTGAAATTTTGGCCATCAGGTAACTGGTAAATCTTTCATTAGCCACAGGCAAAATATTCTTATTAGAGTCAGCATCTCATACTTACATACATTTCCACTCCTTTCCATGTCTGAAAAGTAATGCTTCCCAGGAAAAGGAATCAGATCATCCAAATCTGAATTTCTAATTGAACATTGGTGATGATGCTTTGCAGAGTTCAGAAACGGCTCTTAAAAACAGCACTACTGGTACTCTACCATTAATGCAAAAGCAGCAAGGCAAATCATGGTAGATGAAATGGTAATAGTTTTCTAATAATTAGATACTAAATACATCTTTGCTACATATTTCTTTTGGATGATTTAACTAGAGAGAGACACAGAGATTAAGCCATAGATAGTCTTCTTCCAAGGTTTCCAAACCCTGCTGCTTCTGACATGATATACTTCATTGTTAGGATATTGTTTTGATGGTGCATGGCATCAAAAATGCAAATGCTAATGGTACCAAATCGTAGTTATTGAAGATGCCTTTCAGGAATGGACATGTATAGGAAATGCAGAAAACATTAAGAGAAATTATATGACACAAACTTTTTCAAAGATAATAGGAAAAATAAGAAAGATTGTGTTTATTTTAGGGAGCTAAGGGATAGTAGTGAAAAGTAAGAGGTAAGGGAAAAAGATAAATAAAATATAAGAAAGGACAAAGTTTTATATACTAACACAATAAATAAAAGTCCTAGAAAATGAAAAATGGGGAAAGGCACTAGAACTTACATACAAGAAATCTCAGAGAAGCTGACATCTTGAGAACAGCAAAGAGGCAGAAGTAAACTGGCCTAAAAATGTAACAGGATCAGCTGCTCTGTTTATTTACAGTCACTAGGAAGTGGTGAATAGTGACATTTTATTCCATGTTGGATAAAATCTGGTTTTCCTAAAGTTAAACTTTGGAAAAAAGCTTTCTGGTTCTGCCACTTGTACTTTTCTACAACAATAATACAAATTGTTTGTTGTTCACATGAGAAAAAACAGTTCATTTGTTTGAAGACAGTTATCTGATGGACTTTGTTTACTTCCTTAGAGGATGTTAGTAGTGAAGGAAGAAGTGCTGTTAACCCTTTCTTTTGTGAAGGAGTTCATCTTAGTTGAATTTACCAAAAATTTTCAGTGATGGCAGAACAGTTTTTGATCTGATAATTCATATTTTTCCCTCTAGATTTCATCCTGGGTTTTATACTGTATTTGTCGTTGCAATTTATGCAATGCTATAAACTTGTAAAAAATGGTTGTTGAATTCATGAAACAATTTTTTACTACACTCTGTGTAATGACTATATGATACATGGAATTTCAAAGGTTCCTTTGTAAACCAGTATTGTCTATAGGAGTGTCTACTACCTACACTTAATATTGAGAACTGCTAGGGTTTTGTTTATTGATCACAAGCAATAGTAAGAACATCAAGATTATACAAGCATTTGTTTACACGTGTGTGAAAGACAGAGAAGCACAGCAAATTATTTTTGCACTTAATTTGTCAAATGTTTTTCTATGCCTCTTAAGGGAGTTTGCTTACCGACCTTTATCATGTTGTTCAAACTCCCAAATTCATTCCTGTTGAGTAATTTCTAAAATCAGGCAGCACACTGTGTTATGCATGAAATAGCAGTTGGGTAAGACATGGGTCTGTGTTTTTCACAGCGGGCTGTCAGGACTGGATGTCATTCTCATTTTCAAAGTGAATACAAATCAAAATCTTCTTCTGGTAACTTTATAGATTATATCCATGCTCAGTTTTTTCAGGTTTGTACACAAATGGTGCTCAGAGGGAACAGAATCTCCACACTAAATGCTGTTGTACACCCCCAGATGCAGCCCTCCCAGATCAGCTGTCCATGTGGAGAAGGAGGTTCTATAAGGTGGCTTGAGCAGTCGTCAGATTGTTAGGGAAAAGAGGAGATAGCGTCATCACCAATGGTAACCACATCCTTGTCCACGGAAACTTTTCAGGGGGCACAGCAAAGCACCTGAACTTGGGTTCATGGCTGAGCTTTGCAAGCTGACTATTGCTGGACCAGCTTGGGGGCAACTATCTGGTTTTCCTGTACCTTACCTGCAGCACAAAGATTGTATGTGAAGACAGAGAAGAGGACTTAGGAAAAAACAGCAAAGACATTGTCTTAAAACAAAATTAAAATATTCCTTTCTTTCATTTGTGCTAAGATCCTTCATGTCAACATATCTTCTCAAATAGAATTCATATTATGACTTATCTGGATGAAGTTAACTCTTGAAATAAAATGTATTTATTTTACTGTTAATGTTCAAAAATAGGCATTTATCATGGAGCAAATATTCTATTTAAATTATCAGTTTAAAACCTTTGTGGAATGGAAGTAGCTTACTGCACTGCAATTTGGGAATTACGAGCTCCTTTCAAATGTAGGAGCTGTAGGCTGTGCCATATGTGACTGGGAGTATGTTTTCTCATATATTCACAGAAAAATCTTGGATTTGAATGATGAGTTCCGTGAACTTGGCAGTAGAGCATGAGGAATAAAATAGAAGTGGCTAGCCTCAAACTCCCCTAGACAAGTAGAAGCTAGAAACTTGCCATATGTCATTGACTTCCATGAGCAATGCTGAACAGTAGAATATCACCCAGTCTTGCAGTATTAATACTCCCCTAAGTCATTAATACAAAGCAGATGGCTTTGTTGTTGATTAGAGCTGATTAGAATCTGAAATACCCATTCCAAAGGAAATTTTGACATTTGTATTTATTTTCACTGCCTATCGGAACGAAACTTCAAAATTTCCCAGTGGGATGGATATTAAAAATTATCTGGAAACACCAAGTTATTTCACTTCATTGGCATTGAATTGTTTTCTCAGTAATACCAAACCAGAGTAATTCTAAGATTAATCAAATGTAAATGCCAAAAACAAATAAAGTAACACTGAAACTTTTTTGTCATGTTAAAAGGAAAAAATTAAATTGAAATTATAAATTATAACATTTTTATAGAATTTGTTTTCTCGGATATGACAAAACATTTTGATTTCAGCTAAGCTGCATTACCTAATGGAAATGGGTTCTACTGAAAAAAATATTCACCCTGTGCTGTTTGTCCAGGGCCAGTAATGTAAAGGATCATCTTGCAAGTTCAAGGATGTAAAAATTCTGAGAAGTAAGACATGCACAAAGAGAAAATTAACACAATATCTGCAGTTTAGGAACATCTTTAAAGACTGCTTTAAAAATTCCTACATCTCCCACGAAGTTCATTTATTCATCTAGATTTCTCTTACATTAGGTCTCTTTTGTTCAGGCACACTCAAGAGTGCTAAGTGCTGGACAAATCATCCCGGGCATGGACCTTCATATTTATGAACTTGTAAGCTGTGACATTATCTTAGTGTGTCTTGTTTCCATCTCCTTAGCAAAATTCTGGTCCTGACTGCCAGAACCTCCCACTCCCAATCTCCAGTTGCCTACTTTCCTGGAAGAAGTTCCAATAGCTCTCTTCAATATGGAACAAAAACTCACAGTTGTTCTCCAGGTAGGAGCCTCCACAATCATTCCTTTCCCTATCATAAGAACATCTTTAAAAATATCTAGTTTGCCAGTTAATGGCTCCATTTTTTCCAGTATCATGATTTCATTTTTTTTGTCAACACCAAGTCTCTGCTGTGGGATAGGAGACCATCTGTTAACAATTTTTTTAAGGGTAGTCTAAGCACAAATGTTACTCTTTTGGAGTCACATGCTATTTATTTACAAAGATAAAAAAATCAATATCATGAATTCACATCAGCTTCTCGTCTTACTTTGTGCAACAATAGCTTTCTGCTTTAGTTTCCACTATCCTCCACCAAGGTATTGCATATAAGATTACATAAAAGGACCAAACAAGATGTAGGACAGATTAGAAACCTGATGAAGTTGCTGCTGGATGAGTTTGATGACTGGTGTGCTCAGGTGCAGTGGGGCAGATTATGTTACTGCTGGTGAGTGCCCTGCACAAAGGAGAGAAGCCCTACACAAGAAAGGAGAATAAACTGGGTTTGACGTGGCTGGACATGTGAGTATCAGGATAAAGACAAACAGCAGTGATGCAGGTGTGTAGGAAGGGTGGCTTTTCTAAAGCACTCAGGCCCTTGTTAGGTACCAAAAGCAGCGGTGCTACTTTCTGGCAGGTCTCAGTTTACTGGATACAGATGCTTTTTGAGAAACTACCTATTGTACAGGTGCCCAAAGGGAAGACATGTTTTGTTTGAGAAGCCCGAGTTTAATTGTGGGTGCTGGGCACTTGGAAAAATGTGACCTTGAGCATTTTAGGAAATGTGGCCCAGAAAGGTACTGTTAACCAAAGAGACTTCAGGCTCACAAGTTGCTTAATAGGAGACACAGTAACTGCAGAAAATTTCCATCATTTGGATCTTGATACTTGGTCTTCTTTTGAAAGAATGTTGATAGATAAAGTCACCTGCAGATGGAACAGGTGAGAGATTTTGCCAACTCCCCTGCTGTCAGCTTAACACCCATGTTTATAAATACTGCAGATGTCCTGTGCTTAGTGAAACAGCTGAATGCAGTAAAATCTGGAAAGGCAGCCTCCTGAGGGTGGATGTTCTAATGTACTGTTAGCAAAGTCTCTCTTGCCCTTTGCCATACAAAATTAGGCAAAGGCAAACATACTTTTACAAAAATACTATTTCCATACAGTTTTAAGAAATCAAATACATAAATACATATATCTAATTCCCAAAAGAGTCATCTGAAGTCTGCCAAGACAAAGAGTTAGTTATTTTAAAGACCTTAGATGGTTCTACCCAGGGTTAATGAACAAAATGTTGTGGTTTTTTCTTACACAGCATATGGTAAAGTGTTGTTTCTCAACTTCACAAATGAATGATTATGAACCAAAAAAGCATGTGAATATTGGCATGGTTTTTATTGTTGAGAGTTCTAAAAGAATTAGGAAGAAATGAAATTAAATAGCAAGACCTTTTCTGAGTGTAAGAGGAGGGATAAACAAATCTGTATGAGTTCTTCCTCTTTTGTCTGGTTTCTCTTTTTTTTTCTGATTTCTCATTAAGGAAGAAAAGATTACTTTCAAGCCATTCTGGGTGGGTGAAGCCTTTGCTGGCCCTGGGGAATGACTGTCCAACGCTTACTGCATCATTTTTACACTGCTCATAGGGTGGTGGCAGCACTTCCCAAAGGGATTCCAGACAAAGCCCAGGACACTGAGAAAGGTTGAAGTACTAGATCCCCCACCTTGTGCATAGGGGAGCCCGCATTTAAACCGTCTTACACTTCGGAGGGTCACTGTAGGATTTGGGAACATGGATTGCTTTATGTAGTATCTCCAGCAGCCCCTTTTCCGTGTGTCTTCACTGCCTGCCTACTCTGCCTGAGGTTACACCTTAACTGAGCAGACAGCCTTCCTAAAGATGCTTAGGTATGCTCTGTCTGAAGCAGCAGAGGTTTTGTATGAAGTGAGAGAGCTCCATCTCCCCTCTGTGATAGCCAGGCTGTTGATGCAGCAGCAGCAAGTACCTGATTTCCAGGAGCTTAAGGACAGACCTGACTGCCCCATGCAATCACAGTCTGATGGGTGGAGGTAGCCCATTGCGGATGCTCCTCTTTGGTGGATAGATGTACACCAAATTTCGGTCAGGAGCAGCTTCAGAAACAAGCTCTGAGTCATAAATGCAGGGCTTTAAGATGGAAAGAGTGACCAACCATGAATGGAGTCACTGCACAGTGTGACACACTGTACAAATGCACATAACATGCTCTTTTCCCCAGCTCCCAATATTAGAAATGCTCATGCCTAGACATCCTTTTTGTACCAAACACTCCACCTTACAGGAAATGCTTTGGAAACAGAGACCTTTTGGGAAGCCCCAGTGTTGCTGAAGGCGATGCAAAGATGAGGGGTGTGAACATCAACCCTTTCACTGCTTGAGACTGAAACACTGCATATTGGTCTCAAAACACCTCCAGCTGAGACTGTGGGCATTGTTGAGAATAACATGATAAGCACTAGGCCGTTATCTAGCTAACTCCCTGGTGCTGAAGACCCCAGTAGTAGTGTACCAACATTTACTGATGGGGCACTGCCTTTCTGCTGCATCCCCCTCCTCCACCCTCACACCAGCCCTCATCGCTAAAATGCACAGAGGAATTACGGTAAAGAGAAATAGGAGACAAAGTGGAGCAGCTGTAGCATTTCGCGGCCAGGGCAAATCTGAAGGGAGAAGAGCCTGGGCTTTTGATGTTATCCATGAGCACCTCCAAGTTTGAAATATGTGAACTCTGTGCAGCTGCTCCTTCTTGGACTGCCTGCCTCAACCAAAACACAGAGTTATAAAGGATTTGCTTTTATTTCTTGTTTTGAATTCTTCCCGGTGTAGCAGGAAAGCACAGAACAAATACTGTCAAAGGAGAAATTAGGGGCACCTTTGATAGGGAAGGATCCCCAGTAAGGGGCTAGAGAAACAGGAAGGTGACACTAAAAACAGGAGCTTAGAGCAGTGAAAATGTCAGGATCCTGGAATCAAACTAAGATCCTAATACAAAATGAGTGAATATTGTGATAAACAGGTTTGGAAGTACCCGTGGGCAACTGGACAGCACATGACCTGTCTTCCTTCTGTTGATAAAGAAAGCATAAATACTGAATGATGGTCCCATCTACACCTCTTCCTTGGGTTTTTTCCTCTTCATTTCTTCGTTAGTCTTCATTCCTCTTCTTTGGTGTCAGCTATAGTTTTAGCCAGATGTATTTGGGTGCTTGTTTTACTGCACTGCAAATCTGTTTACTGCTGTTCCTTCTGAATATTAATAAGGGAATATCAGATTTTTTTTGTGATTCTTGCTCATGAATTTCATCCGGTTTTTGCTCTTTACTAGTATAAAGAGATAAACGGAGGGTGGCAAGGATCAAAATTTTATTCTGCATGTATTTATTTTTTTAAGTCCCTATGTGGTTTTTAATAAATTTGGTTTTCTTTCAAAAATATGTTCCAAGATGCTGTTAAAAAAAATTAAGCTAAAACCTTTCTTGGCAAGCATGTCCACACTGGTTACTCAAATGAACGTGTGAAAACAAACTAGGAATGGCCAGAAGGAAGCAAAGCGGCTGCTTCCAAGAGCCTGGGGTGTTGTTTTCTGTGGGATGGAAATTAAAAAAAAAATATCTCTTGACCAGGTAGTGCTTACAGTAGGAAACTAAAACCAGATAAGTTATTCTTCCCAGCACAGCTGCTGCTGCTGCTGTAACTATTCACTGTGTCCCACCAGCAGGATCCTGCACTGGCACTGGAATTTCCAGTGGGATAGTGGAGAGCAGTGCTGGAGGTGGCTCTGAGGCTGTGAATTGGGAGCTCAGGGATTGATCACGGAGTCTCCTGGGCTGGAGCACATCGGAGATCAACGAACACGTCCCTGCTTTGCTCACCAAGTCTCACTGGAGAGCTCCAAGATCAGTCAGTGCTTTGCCCACATTTACTGTTGGGTTTGCATTCATGATGAGGCCATGGCAACACTGGTGTCCCAGCCACAGGGAAGCAGCATACACAGATGGGAAGGGAATGTACCATTTGAGATAGCTGTTGCTTTGAACTGTCTCATTGCATAGCTCGTACAGCAGTTAGCAGTATTACAGCCCAAAGGAGTGACTGACCTTAGGAAGGAAACTTGGCTTTTATACCAGATTGTGTTCACCAAGCCTTGACTTTTTTAAATGCACACAACTTCCCCCATTCTGTAAGGGCATGGACAAAGATGAACCAGAGCTGCATTTGGAAACGTGTACGCTGGGTGACAAATAACTGTAACAGAGTTTGCAGAGACTGACACATTGTGGTGAACTGGTAAGGGTAAGGGGATGTCGTACTGCAAGGTTTGGTCAACCCGAGGTTTGGTCAACCAGGGCAGAGCAGCACCTCTTCTCTGAGCTTGTGGGAGCTCAGCTGCACAGTGACAGGCAGAGAAAGAACTGGTAGGGGTGGCAGAAAGTGATGGCAGAAGAATTTAGCTTGCCAAAGCCCTGTCTGCTGTGCTGTGGAGGCTGGTATGAAGTGACAAGAGAAGACTGCTTGTGGGTAGGACATGAAAGAAGGTGAGATCCCTGCTGTTTCCAGATGTGCAGACAGCTTGAGAGATAGATGGTGTATATGAGTCCACTTGTCACACATCCAAGTTTTCAGTAGTGATCTGACAGGAGGGAAAACCACAGCGGTGATGGTGAGTGGAGAATCGCACTCGTACCTCAGAGTGGCATTGCCACGGGGGACTGACTCATGCTGGAGCACTGCTTTCTCTCCACTGTCAGGTAGCAGAGCTGGCTCAGAGTGATGCTGTTCTGCTCAGCCTTTAGTTCGTTCCAGCAGTCATCAGGAGCTTGTGCAGCTGCTTGGCAGAGATTGAAATCCCACGATTGCTAGTCTCAGGAAAATTCTCAAATTATGTGTTAGAAATATTAAAGACAACATTGCACCCATAAGTGGATTCTTTCTTGGAAATAGGTCAAACTGTGTGTTAGAAACCAAGAAACAGAAGTTTTTGAAGACAAAAATCACAAAATGAAAATTTCATTGCTTCTTTCTGAAAAGTTTTCTGCTTTCATTTTTACAGAGCTGGTGTCTGTAGCCAAGCCTATGGTGTGATTAACCTTGCTGTTCCCACTGGAAACAGGTCAGGCAGGACTTGTTTTCTAACTTTTTCTTTAGACCTTTGAGGTGATTTGTACCCTGTTAGCTATGAAGTACCCCATAGCCTAAAATTTCCATTTTTAGAGCAAGACTTCCCTGGACAAATGCCCCTTTCTCATAATACTTTTTCCCAGCACTGGGCTTCCCCTCAGATTTAAGCCTAAATGAAAATTAAGAAGTCTTGTTGTCTTTGGCAGACTGAACTCAATCAAAAAAAAAATTAAAAAAAAAAAGGCATGGAGTTTTCTTTACATGATGGGTGTTAAGTTTGAAGAGTAAAAGCACTGTTAGAAATGTGTTGTTAGAATTTGCTTATTGTAACAAACCTCCAACAGAAAAAAGAAAACATTTATTTCTTCTAAGGAAATAGGTTTAGATGTTTGCATTGCATGTTTGTTTGCATTGCATTACACTCGTTGCAGTGGGTTGGCTGCGTGCTGCTGGTTGCTGCAGATTTCCAGCTCCTGCAGGGTTGTTGCTTGAGCAGGCAGCGTTTGCCTTACTCTGAGGTTTCACATTGAGGTAGCAGCTGTGTGTGAGCAGCAGCAAGGTGCTGGCAAAGAGACACGTGATAGCACAGGTGCTGACTGCCCTTCTGCCCAGTCAGAGCTCCCTGCCGGAGGGGAAGGCTGTAACAGCAGCTCTGTCCTGTCTGCACACAGCCAATCTGCTGCACTGTCAGTGCAGTGTCACTTTCTGCTTACGCTGAATTGTCACAGGCCGGTTGTCTGTCAAACAACTCTGTTGTCTTCATCTTAAAAACTCCACACGTGGACCTGAATAGAGGAATTTTAAGGAATTTTAATTTCCTTTAAGGAGCATTGCCTGTGACATTTCCTCCAATAACCAGTGAACAGGGATTCTTTCCATAGCAGCTGCGCAGCAGTGACGCTTTACTTCCTGATATTCTGTAGCTGTTCGCTGAAATGGCATCAGCCTTTCAAGCCATAAACACATCACATTCTTTTACCGAACAATATTGCCTTAAGAATTAAGACCTTAATATTTTAATATGTTGTTCTATGTAGCAAGTCATTCATATATATCTAACACCATTGTATCAGAGGAAGAAATTGTAGAAATGCAATTAAACATATTCATTAAGTACTTAATTTGTCTTTCTTTTTGTACACCTGCAATATCCATTTCTCAGTATTGTCAATATTTTACTTTGCCATTGTGATTGCTGTTCACTATTTACTTGCTGTATTTTGAACTTCTAATCATTTATTAGAAATTTGAAAGATCTACAGGAATGATAAAGTGTGAAAAAATGCCTAAAATCAGTTTCAATTTTGTTTTGTTCTGTGCCTTTATTGCTGTCATTGTTAGCTGACATTCTCTTAGCTCACTGCACTCTGCCCATAATCTAATCTATTGTGAAGAGTCAGGCAGCAGTCTATGAAGTGATTGTAAGGATCTTCAAGTGTCTTCAATGGTTTTCTGTACTTGCACTGCAAAAGCATTTTGATCTGTTGCTGATAGATAGAACAGGCACAATAAATCCCATTGTTACAGTTCCTAGAACACCACCTATTAAAAAGGAAAAATCTGGAGGGCAAAGAACATGATAGAAATTCATCACAAGTGCACTCAGGAATAATGCTACTAGTTTTTGACTGCATCACCTGGCATCACAACAGCTGTGGATTTCAACCTTGTACTGCAAGTCACATATGGTTAACTCTCCCTTTCTGCCTGGAGAACACAGATTTTTCTGGTTGTGATGTTCTGCAAGGCAGTGCGCTCTACTCTTCTGTGGTTTTTAGTATTTGGTGAAAATATGTTGTACTTACAACATTGTGCAGCTATAAAGGCATTATTTCTTAGAGTGAAATACGGTCTTATTGGCCACCTCTTGAAGGACACTGCCTGCATCTTACCTCACTATTTCATTTTTCAGACGACTTTGGACTAGAAATGTGCAAGCTGAGTTTTCAATTTTCAAATGTTTGAGTTATTAAAAAGCAGGAGGGGATTATATGGCTAATTCCTTCCACTGCTGGCTTGCACCTTAGTCAGCAATCTTCGCTCCCTACTCTATGGTCTGAAAAGTGTGCTGCCCCTGGCACTGTGGAAGAGCTGCCGGCCAGGGATGTGGGCAGCTGCTACCTACTCTGGGGATTTTACTGGGGGTTTTGTGTTAAACTGGTGCCACTATAAACTGAGCCTGGCCACTTCCGTTGTCCAGTTGCTCTTCCATTCCACTGGCAGACCCTGACTGTGTTGTTTTGCCTGACATAAAGCCCTCTGGCTGCCTTAATGTAATCCGTTCGCTCAGCTAATTCCCAGGTTGTTTATTTAGGGCCCCGTCCAACACCCGTGGAAGGCAACACAACGTTCAGCTGCCTCAACAGCTGTTGGACCAGGCCTACGAAACAAGGACTTTTTTGCTGTTTTCAGGGCATTAGGAGCTTGGATTGCTTAAAAACTGTACAGCATGTTTTGATCAGGATGAAAAGACAAAAGGCAGTAGAAAAAATTACCTTTGAGGTGGCATCTTCCACTTTTCAGGTGTTTTGGAGACACTTTGGAGGAAAACATACTGTTTGGTCAACATAGTCAACCAAGCCCCTGAAATGGTCAGGAGGTGGATAGGCCCCCATGGGGCAGGATTCTTCACCCTTCCCAGCCTCCTGTCTGTGAACAGGGGAGCCTGTTCTCCATGAACCGCGTGGGCAACGTGTTCAGACAGGGCATATAGTTACCAAACAGCCATCAGTGGATCCTGGAGACACGGATGAATCTAGGATGGATCCCATCGTTTTTTACACTTGAGCAATACAGATTTTTGGTCATTCTGGTCCAAGAACACAGGGAATTAAGGAATCAGTCCTCTAGCTGCCTTGGGGAGCTCAGATTCCTTGGGGAGAAGGGGAGCTTCCCACAAGAAAAAATGATAGCATCAACCTAGGGGAGCCTCAATTTCTTCTTCCCAATGCCAAATAGAAGAGACAGTAGATTAGCTTCAAATGGTGGTACATTTCTCAGTAGCTGCTTCTGTCATGTATCAATACTGTATTATTCTTCATTTTTTAAAAGTAATATCTTGTTTAAGAAAGGACATTTTATTGAATGCTCGTTAGCCATTCCACTCATCGTTATTAAATTCATCTCTGGGCCAGAGACTCTATTCTGACAACAGTGTGAGTCATGTTTAAATTATTTTGCAATTCTACTTTAGTTATCCATACATCACATCTTAGTTGTGACTGTCATTTGCAGGTTCTCAGGCAGGTTTCTGTCAATAGAGGAGGGCTTCCCACAAATCAGTGTAATGTTAAGCTTCCAGTAAAACTGATGTTGCCTTGTGGAGCCAACGCACTTAGGCTCCAAAACTTAAAACCTAAAGGCATCATTCATTAGTAAATCTGCTGCACAATGTGATATGTAGCAACTTGCCTTAAATGAAATATAATTAAGGTGATTTAATGGAGACTGTATTCAGTAATGCTTCTTAATGGTTAATTTAAGGGAAATTAATTTCCAATTTCATTGTCTAGGTACTTTTTTTTCCTCCTTTCTTCTTTCTTTTTTTTAAAAGAGGTTTTTTCAAAGAGCTATGACCACCCGGACTACTATTACTTAGTAATAGATCCCATTTTTGGCTACAAGGAAGATTAAAAAGCACAGTAATAGTTTGAGGTGGGGGAATCCACCGCTGATAAAATCTCTTCAGATTTTAGCTTCATTTTGAAATTAAATAGGAATTGGTCCATGCCAAACAAAAGAGGCAATTTCTGGGTTGCTTTCTGGTTATAAAGATACCTGTAGAAGGGCTTTGGAGTTACTGGTTTCAGCGTACACTGCAGTTGCACCTTGATCCCGTTTTGGAACAAGACCAAGGGAACACAGGCCTTTGTATCAGTCTGGTTTGCACCAGAGGTACAAAAATTGTTTCTCATTAGGCCAGGTCCTCAGGACAGTGGGGTGACAGGGATGGAGGGTGTGCTGCAACACACAGCCACTGGTCAGCTGCACCTCGCAACATCCGTTGCTTACCGCATGATTTCAAGGGCAAAATAGGATGGCAATAAATTCAATGTAATTACAGTTCTCCAGACTGTCAAAAGACAATGTAATCAACATGTAGATTAAGTTTATTAATTTTTTCAGAGTATACATGTAGTACTGGACCTTGTCCAAGGTTTCAGTTGATTCTCAAGAGTGAACTATCATCAGAAAACTCATAATACAGCATACTGTTCTTCTACATCCTCCAAGATGATCAGTATCAATAATCAATAATAATTCATATGTGTTTGTTTTTGCTCTGCAGGTAATATTTTAATTCCAATATGGGAAAGCAAAACAGCAAACTACGCCCTGAAGTCATGCAAGATTTGCTAGAAAGTACAGACTTTACAGAACATGAGATCCAGGAGTGGTACAAAGGCTTCTTGAGAGACTGTCCAAGTGGACATTTATCCATGGAGGAGTTTAAAAAAATATATGGAAACTTTTTCCCTTACGGGGACGCTTCTAAGTTTGCAGAACATGTATTCCGCACTTTTGACGCCAATGGAGACGGAACAATAGATTTCAGAGAATTCATCATAGCCTTGAGTGTAACGTCGAGAGGAAAACTGGAGCAAAAGCTGAAGTGGGCATTCAGTATGTACGACCTTGACGGGAACGGCTACATCAGTAAGTCAGAGATGCTGGAAATCGTGCAGGTATGTGCTGCTCAGAGGCACTGCTGGGCTCCCTCCAGAGCAAATTGTGCAGCAGTGTTGCACTGAGACACTGAATGAAAAACTGGCAGCATTGGTTTATGATCTTATATAACTGCTTGGATATAAAATGCTATTTCATTTGGCAAAGATCATGTCACAATTCAAACTACAGCATTTAATATCCACTGCAAGTTCTTCCTGAGCAATAAGCTGCATGGATATTTCTTCCCTGGGAGCTCTTTTGGGCTGGAGCACAGCAACTAACCTGCTGATAAATGTGATTCTCTAACCCTGTCAATTAATTATGATTAATTACAGTTGAACCAAGCAGGTATATTAGAACAACCAGGGAGTGTACTTTTAAGGAAGGCAGGCTCCCTCCACAATAAGAAGCAAATCAACATTGAAATCATGTTATTATGAAGAACCAGCTCCCATATTATAAAGGTGTTTTGTCTGCCTAATTCCAGTGAGGTCTGCATTATTAGAATCATACTAGCTGTCTTCATACTAAGTTGCCAGTATAGATAAACCTTATCTGGGTAGATGATGGTTCCACACATAGCGTCTTTGGTTGTGTTTTTGTGTGGTGTGAGTCCCACGTCACTTTGGCTTTCTCCAACATGTTTTTGCCCTTGAGGCACATCACTCTACTGAAAGATTTAGAACATTTTTTATATGGCAGTGTATTTACACAGCTTGAATCTGTATAATACAGCACTGTTTTAAAAAAGAAAAAAAAGCCTGTTATCAAGATCCTTTCCTTTCCCTGGAAATTTTGAAGTGCTAACAATGTACTGTATTATTCAGACTTATATTTGCACTGAAAACCAAGGGAAAGTGATGCACACAAATTACAGGCTGTGATGGCAAGCTGCATGTAGAGAGTCAGCCTAACATGGTGCTCCTGTCTTTCTACCAGAGCCCTTCTCACATCTTTCAGACAGTGGCCAATACCAGCACTTGCACCACTTCAGCCAGACCAGATCCAAAGCTCAGCTGCAAATCTAGAGCTTCTGTGTCATCTTTCACTTAGTCTGTTCTATGTTCCTGAGCTGAGGAGCAGGACCTCCCTGTCTCTGTGCCTTCAAAAACCCCATAGAATATTTATTTTAGGAGATTAGGAGATCCTCTGTTCCTTACGAATCTTCCTCTCCCCCAGGCAGGGTAAACAGTCTGTCAATTATTGTTTTTCTGGCTGTATTTCTCCTCATGAAAAAACAAAAAGAATCCCAAAAGAACTGACGTAGTACATAGGAACCAGAAGGAGCCAAACCCGGGTGACCGCCCGCTCCTCTGGAGAAGGAGACACCACAGGGACTGCAGGACCCCTCGCTGCTGTTGAGGAGCCCGGGAAGGCACCGTGCCAAGAGGCAGCACAAACCCCCCAGGCGAGGAGATTTACAAACAGGGAGAATAAGGCCACAGATTTGTTCATGTCAAATGAAATGAAATGGAAACATCAGTGGCTGGATTTTCTGTAGTGAGCCAAATGAGGACCAGCAAAGCTGGAAGCTTTTTCCAGTTACCCCAGATCTGCTTGCCAGCAAGTTTAGAGGCCGAAATGCTCTGCCTCTTCTTCACATTCACATCAGTACCAAATCATAGCATTGTCCTTTACAGCCATGATGCCATCATCAAACAAAATTGCCGCTTAGGGATCAGCGTAGGGCGACGTTCTTCCAACGTGTGTATCCAACCCCGAGCGGCACTCTGGCTGCACACAGCCCTCAGCCTGGCACTCCAGCCATCCCACTGCACTTCCTGGGAGGTTTGGCTCTCTCCTCCTTTCAGACTGAATGTGGAACTCAACTGCACGATGCTTATAATCTCACCTCATTTTGAGGGACCCAATTTTGAGGGTCTGAACTAACTGGTTTTTAGCCTGAAAAACAGTTATTTCTGTACCGTGGACTGTCAGCAATTTTTCAATCAGGAAAGCTGCCCTTTCTGTGGTGGAGCTTCCCATAAGGCAGTGTGCTTGTAGATCTCACCCTGTTCTCTTCTTTCAGGCTTTTTTGGATGCAGTGATCTCTCTGTATTGCAGTGGTCAGCCATAGCTCCTCCCAGTGGGATTGGATTTGTTGTGTAGTCTCTGGAAACGTGTTCAGCTGATATCTGAAACTGAAGTAGATGATCATATTTTCTTGCTTTGTTGAGAGGTTCCTTTGATGTAGAGTGATTAGATACAAAAAGCCAGCAAACAAATATCACTTTCATTTATGAAAGATGATTATTTTTTCATATGGAATGACAGGATTCTGTATCAAATGTCTTGCTGGGGGCTCTCAGCTGTCATAATTTTTCTGAGAGTGAAAATCAGAACTCTGACAGATCTCTGATATATGTCTTAAAGGAACCTATTGCAAGTCCCTTATCTAGCATACATTTGCAAATTGATAGAGTAGGATTATGTTTTCATTGGGATTTTTGCCTGGGACAACACATCAAAATGAATGCTAAAAGAAACATCTTTAGTCTGTGAGTCTTAGTTTCACAGAAAAATGCTGTCCCTGTTAGTGTGGGATTCTTGTATTTTAAATAGCATAGGGGCAAGGTACACTTTTCTTCTTTTTCAGTCTGCTTTTTTTTGGGCTTTGAAAGCCCTCTCTCTGCAGTGATTTTCACTGTTATGCTGATGCTTCCTTGCATTGCCTTTCCATTGCTCTGGCCTAATCGAACAGCACTGCAGGCAGTGCAGGCATTGCACTCTTGCTCAGCTCTGCATTGAGGAGATTGAGGTAACAGTGGCAGCAGCAGCAGCAGCAGCAGCGTGGGAGCAGCAGAACCACTGGTTAAGATGTCCCACAGGATCCCTCTGACTGGCCAGCTGCCGAGGAGATGAACCTGAATGGTCCATAACATCTTTCTAAGGCCTGTTTTCTTTGCAAAGTGATGTGCTAGGTGGCAGAGCACCTGCATTCCTTTAAGCTCTGTACACCATCATGCCCTTAACCACATAGGCACAGTGCAGTGCAGACTCACCACGGTTGTCCATGAGCATCCCTAGGCCAGTCTCCAAAAAGCCCTGCCTAAAGATCCACATGGAGCCAACTGCACAGTATGGAAGTTGAAGGACTTTAGTGGTGGGCTGGCAGTTGTAGAGCCTCAAAAGAGGAGGTCCACGGGATACTGCTGCACTTACCAGGCACAGCACATCTGCAGGCTGCTGCGGGAAGAGGCTTCACAGCCTGCCCTCTTGACAGACCTTGTCACAGTTCCTCTCAGATTCATGTCTCAGGCTTTTCATGTCTCCCATATGTTTACCTATAATCTAAATAGCCCAGTCCACTCAAAAATAGCTGCAAACCAGTTAGAAGATTTGTTCCCCTTGCTGAAACAGGACATATTTGGCTAGTCTCTTAAAATAAGAGTTCAAATGAGAGACGGAAACCTTGTTCTAAGGATAAATTTTTTCACTGTATGGACTCAGAAGGCATTTTAAGAATACTGTGCAGAGACAAGAATAACACTTTCAGTTCAATAAAAACAGAGTACACACGTTTCACTTGCTGGGATAGCTTATTTGCAAGCCAGGAAGAAACAGAAGCTGGTATGGGAAGAGGCAAAAGCTGATATGGCTCTGTAAAGGCAGTGTCAAAAATCTCCATGAGACTGAGAAGAAAACAATTTTTTTCAGGCCAGTCATTCACTTCATGAGACTTTCAGCCATCAGAATTTATTTCAACAGACTAAAAAGGATCAACTGAAAATTTGTGCTGTCATTGCTGTTGCCATCACCATAATGAGCTTTTTGACAGTTTGCCAAGTATACCAGGAAAATGCAGCCCTCACCAAGGCTTCTGGTCTGAGTGCAGCAGTGGCAGCCAGCAACTGGGAGCAAAACCTGTGTGAATGGGCAAAGGGATGAAATTTGCTCTAAAATCACCCATTGCTACTCATCCACATGCAGTTGGAAAATCAAAGGGGAGAGTTCAGCAGGGCAGCAGATGAAGCTGGAGCCTGTGCTTGCTCCAGTGATGTATACAGGGCTCTGGAGGCACAACTTCCTGGTGGCAGTCAGGGGTGCCAGGGAGCTGTAAGGAGCACTCCTGGCAGAAGTTCACCTATTAAAGCTGCCCTGACTCAGGAGCCTGCTGGCAGGTACCAACTTCCAGTGATGATGCGGCTGATGGTTTTCAGCCCAGGTTCTGGGAGGCCGAGGAGTCGCACTCCATGTGCAGTGCAACCCCTGCAGCCTTTCAGTCGCAGGTCCTAGCCCAGAGTTAGTACAGCCCAGCTCTATGTAATTCTCGCATGAAACCAAATTCCTTTCAGAGCTTGCTCTTTCAAACATACAATAAAGAGTTTTGTGTAGCTGTATTGAATTAATATGGGGCAAGTCTCAAGATTCTTAATCAGCTTTAGCTGGCTTTTACTTTGGGAAAACTTCCCAATGAACTTCTAAGTAAGGACAGAAGAATTTGTCCAGAGTAACCATTTTCAGCATGAAAGGAACGCTTACTATGTTATTCCCATCTGGCTTTCCTAGAATATCTCATCTCTTATTCCTTTCACACGCCTCTGTGAAAAGGACCCTGTAGGATGAAGTCATCCTGAAGTGCTTTTTTTGTCCTAAAAATCTGCATATTCTTACTATGGTTACTTTGATCAGGGTAAACACGCCCTCACTCCCGGTCTGGGACATTCCTCCCACACTTTCAATGCAGATTCTCTGCTTTGCTGTCCTCTCACCCAGAGAGAGGGAGTGACCCCTCCACCTCTCTTCCTACCCCAGACAAAAGCCAGACAGCTTCAGATGCTTAAACACTGGCAGATTTATAAGCCTCATCTTTGCTCTGACCCTCGCGAGCCTTGCATGCTGATGAGGATAAGCAAGGTCTAAATTCTTACTGTCCACCCTGTCCATTTTTTTCCTTCCCTATTGCCTCCTTCCCCCAGCTCCCTCATCCCCGTGTTGACGTGCTTGCATGTTCATCCTTTCTTCTCTGCTCCTGTCAGAGTATCATGGCTGTGTGGACCGCATTCCTGCCTGTACTGAGGCTCTGCCCAGTACTCTGGAACACTAATTCTCTTGGGAGCCTTTGGACACTCCTGCAGTGCAAATGATGATGATGATGATGATGATGATGATGATGATGATGATGATGATGAAAAGGGTGTCCACCACTTTTCTATTTAGCCAGCAGCTGTTCATGCTGAAGTGTTCACCTCTATTCCCCTGCTCAGGTCCATAGCCTGTGTTACACTTCCCAGAGGGCAGACCTGAAAACCACAGCCACACTCTTGGTGACATAATTGGGGGAGAAGATCTTTGATTATGCTGAGCATAAATGAGGGATAATTAATTAAGCAGACAAATGCTTTTTTTAGGGTGTAAGTCTATTTAAAGCCCAGGAGATGTGAAAGGTGAGCTGCTGGCAGAGGAGAAGCCAGCAAGATGGCCAAGGAAGCGGATGCTCCCTAGTCTGAGTGTAAAATGTCTGTGCTGCTTAGTGGCATCCTCTGTGCTGTTACATGTCTGGAGCCAGTCCTTGGGGATCCTAAGCCAGATGATGTGAGCTGCTAGGAAGAGTGCCTTCATGAAGGGGAAGAGGGGAGAGGGGTGACCCAGTGAGAAGTCTTGGCTTGCAACAAGGACCCCTCTCCCAAAGCAGGAGGAAAGGAAGAACAAATAACTAAGGCAATCAGGCGACAGCAGGTGACAGCCAACGAGTTGCAGTGGGCAGCAGAAGGGGCCAGTTGGACCAGGGCAATGGTGCCTTGGGCTGGGATGGGCTGCCCCTCCAAATGGCTGGGAGGAACCCCCAAGGCCACCACCCTGCAGCCTTCTGGGTGCTACTGCTGTCCCAGCTGTGGCACCGCAGAGATACCTCACACAAAGCCCTGGTGTTCACTGGCACTGCATGCTTACGTTTGCCAGCAAGGTTTGGGTGAACAGTGCAGAGACAGATCCTCAACCTTGTTTTAAAATTAACATTACCCCTCTTTCAGGGGCAGCTAGTACCAAACGTGACTAAAGCATTTGTCTGTGCAGAGAATAGCTATGGGTGGCAGCGGGGCTCTGTGGGACCAGAACATCTGGGCTCTGTGGAGCGAACTGTGCATGGGATTTTGACCTGTGCACACTCACCAACCCCCAGTGAAAAGGCCACCTCCTTGATGGTCCAGTCTTTGTTATCTGTGAGATGCAGCAAATGCAGGGAGTGAGTCACTGCTTTCCCCACAGACAGGATGCTGACCAAGGAGGGAGAGAAAGGAAGTGGGGGAGAAGCAAAGGCAGAGTGAGGAGACAGGTGTGGTGAGGATGAAGCCTGTGTGGCCAAAGCATGGAGATTCATCACAGCACAGGATGAGACCTTGGTGGTCTGGCTGTTCCTCCAGGCTCTGGGAGCTGCCATTGCCTAATGTGTTGTACAAATGATAAAGTCATCCAAAGACTGTTTTAATAAGGAAAAATGTAACCTTAGTCCAAACCCAGATGGTATTTACCATGACTAAGTAAAGAAACACAGTATTTCACAAACGAGTGTTCCACTGAAGAGGGAAGCTGCATGTACTGGTGCCATCCAACACCCTTCAGCTCCCAAAGAGCAGGTCTCTTTGGTATTCCCAGGATATTTTCTGCCTGTTTCTGTCACAAGAAGATCATCTGCCTGTTTCTGTCACAAGAAGAACACATTAAGATAATGTGTTTCTTACCAGGTCTTTGCTCCTGTCTATCACACAGGCAATTTATAAGATGGTTTCTTCTGTAATGAAGATGCCAGAAGATGAGTCAACACCAGAGAAGAGGACCGAGAAGATCTTCCGCCAGATGGACACCAACCGTGATGGTAGGCACCCTCCAGGTGGGGTGGCTGGGGTGTCCCGCACACATGGGATGACCTGCAAGGCCAACACGGTGTAGGCAGGCAGGACTTCACCTTGCAGGGTTTCTTTCCCAGGGATTTTCCAGGCTTCCCCGGCTGCCTTCCATCATGCTTGGCCAGAGGCTTGACAGGAGTGCTGCAACCCACCACATGCTCTAAGTAAACGTGTTTCTTTTCTAGGAAAGCTCTCTCTGGAAGAGTTCATCCGAGGCGCCAAGAGTGATCCATCCATAGTCCGTCTCCTGCAGTGTGATCCCAGCAGTGCCGGGCAGTTCTGAACCTGTCCTTTGGATGAATTATGTATCTGCTTTTTTTTTTTCTTGCCAAACAACATTCATGGTAGTGTTGCCTCTGTGTGGCCAATTATGCCTTCATTTGTGGCATCTTATAGCTTCTTTTGTTGTGGATTAATTATAAGAATGCTGAATTGCTCTTAACAATTTGTCCAGAGCACAGGCAGTACTGTTTTAAACAGATATTGTGGTGTTACCATTGTTTTTAAAATTTCATTTTGTTTTTTTTGTTTGTTTGTTCGTTTGTATCTGTTTTGGAAAGTACGCGTTGAGGAGGAGTAAACCAACAAAAAACCCCTTGGCAGCAAGACACACTGACAGATTTTAGATTGCTGCTTTAGTTGTTAAGTATTCACCTGCAGGACCTGAAAGTGTAGTAAGGCTGAACTACAGGGGTTGTGATGGGTGGGGTAGTATTCACCTGGAACCTCCTCTCCTGTCCAGGAGGCACCAGTTAAGGTCAAAGACAGGACTGGGAAGAAGTATGAAAGTGCAAAAACATGTGCAGGGTGTATCATCCACTCCTATGCCTCATTGTTTCAATGCTGTGAACACTTTCCAGGTGGTGAAGGAGAAAGGACAAAATGAAGGTTGACATTTTTTTACTAGGTTTACAGTGGCTGAAGTCATATGGCTTTATCTGAAAATTCAGCAATTTGCAATCCTGATCTCCAAATCCACAACTGACAATACCTCTTGCCGTTTGGGATCAGCAAAAACAGACACAGATATGAAAAGCTGGGTCTTGACAATGAATTTAAGGGAGATAAATGTTGAATGTGAAATTTTCAGGTTAGTAATAAAGCAGTTGCTACTAAGGAGAGTGGGCATTCACGTGAGGAACTCATGGGCACCTGCAAGCAGCTCCAGCTAAGGCACATCTGCTGTTCTGAATGCTCTTGCATAGCAGGAAGTTTTGGGGGTGTTTTTGTCTCTCTCCATGTAGCTAACAGAGTTTCCGGGTCTGCTCTTAGGGGAAGGCTGTCATCAAAACTTGTTTTAAACATAAAATTGTAGCATTTGTATTTCATTTATTTTAGTAAAGTTCAAAAAATCTGTACTGAAATGAGGAAATGGTACGCTTTATGATATATTTATATATATAAAAATTAAAACAAAAAAAGATCAGCTCTTGAGAGAAATGTTGAATGTTTATCTTTTCGCCTAGATGCAGGAGTTCTGAAATTTGCTGCTGCAAAATTTTATCCTTTGGTCAAAGTTGCTGTATGCAAAGCTAGTACACATGTGGGATGTCTTAGGGACTTTACAAGTGCCGTTGCAGAAGAAAAGCTGGAAAAGCTGTAGCAACAGGAGGCATTATGCTGACTAAATTGGTATTAACCAGTCATTAGCTGAAGTCTGCTTTGTGATCCTGTTGGAGAGGTACCCATGCAGGCAGTGCACAGTGTTGGGAATTCATGAGCTCCTTAGAGTAACCTTTGTCTGACAGGCAAAGTTGGCATTTTGTCAAGTGACCTTGTAGATGCTAATCCCCAGTAGCCTTAATTTAAAATAAACCAAGTAAAATAAGTCTGCTTTGCAGATGATGATTAGCTAAGTACTAATTAGAAGTCATGAATAAGTAGTTGAGTATAAATAATCTTCTGTGGAACACTAGCTAGCATGTCCAATAACTGACAGAAACAATCCTATACTTAATTTTTCCATACCATTTGCTTTGCCAGGTGTGAAGTGCAAAGCATGTTAAGAGAAAATAAAAGTAAATTGAAAATAACATTGTTAATCAGCTGTACTAAAATTTTTATGAGTGGCTGGTGACACTCAATAAATGTCTTCAAGCACACACCTTTGTCTCAAACAATCACAAAAATCCGACTGATGATATATTTCCATTACATTCATCAGAATATTGAGCCGAGATGAGTGTGGGAAAATAAGAAAGCAAAGTGGGCCCAACCACAGACACAAACAGATTTTAATATCCAGTGCTTTCAGGTGTTATGAGCAACACTGGCAAGTTTTGCACCAATTCTTCTGGCTTATGGAAATGTTCCCTCTCTCCTTCTCCCAAATGTTCATTAGACACCATGTGCACAAATCTAACCCTTCAAAGGAGAATCTATGCCTACCTTCTTCAAGGTAATTTTCTGCTTTACCTGGAGAGGTTCTGGCCCTCTCTCCCATATCCATCACCTCGTGTATTTTGAAAGTCATGTTCTGTCTTGAGTGCTTTAGGGTTGTTTTTCAGCAGGAGAAGCCTGGCCAGACTGCTGGGGATTGCGGAAGGAGGGTCAGTGGGCATGCACTGATCAACACCCGCCTCTGCCAGATGGGAATGAGCGGTGCCGCAGCCCCAGCCACTGCAGGGGTGCTCCAGCACCACCCCTGTGTGGGCAGGACAAGGTGACACCACAGGATCCCTGCTGAACTTCCAACCTCCGGCTCAGTGCGGGCACCCACATCCAAAGCAGCCCAGACCTGTGGAAGCTGGTTTACTGAAGGTGAACTCGGATACCTTCTACAGTTCCATCTTCTTCTTAATGCTGTGAAAGCAGTTGCATGTGACTGAAGCTTTTAAAACATTGCCTTTTATTTGACTGCATACCACCTCTTTTTCATTTTACAAGATACTTCTGGCTCAGAACCTAATCTCTTAGTTTGTTTTTGCTCAGTAGTTTTGGGGTGCTGGGGCCAGGCTCCCCTCCCGTGTTACTCCCGTACAACACGTGTTTGAAAGCACAACCTGTGCTCTGACCCCAGGCCAGCAGAGATGTAATGCTTCCCACAGTTCGCAAAATCTGAAATAATAAGAATTAGCTTACAGCTGCAGAGGATATAGCTGCAGATAAGGCTATTGTATAAACATTTACAGAGTGAACTAAGGTTATTCTTTTACCTGACTGCCACTGATGATTGGTATTATTTTAAATTATTAACTACCCCTTTCTTTCTCTGCCTCTGCATGTACTTAAGGAGTGATTCATAGCTGGAGTTGTGATAGGAACATCTGCAGACCCCAGATCAGCAGGACAGCAGTGGTGTGCTGCGCCTCAAATTGAAATTTTCTGCTTTGCTGTCACTTGCATTTGCAATCAGAGCTGCCTTCATAAAGCTTTTGAAGGCAAAGTGGTGTATCCTGTAGAAAATAGCACAGCAAGTCAGACACTTTTGAGTGATTCGTTAGCAGTATCTCCGTACAGGAAGGCTGGCAGACAGCACATACTATTTCATATCACTTCTGAATTTTGTAGATGCATTCTCTAGTTTTAGTTGAATGTGCAAGAGGCAGCCTTCACTCATGTGTTGTCCGAAGGAATTAATGAGTGCATCCCACATGCAGACTGAACTCATGGAAAATGCCGGTCCCATTTATCTGACGTTCCCAGTCAGTTTGTCAAACTCGGGGCCAGAAGATGTGAAGTGAGGACTATGACTTGTGAGTTTTGCAGTAGCCTCTCTTTGTTTTAGGGTGCTTTGGGAAGGGAACAGGGAACACAACCCTTGTAAAACCAACACACATGTTTTTGTGAGCACTTAGAGTTTGAGAGGGTCTGAAGAAATGTTCATGTTTCAACAGTATTTGAAGCCCTGTCAGTTCACAGCAGTGATGTTCCTGAGGTACCCAGAGCTATGCTGTTCCCTTGCTGGTCTTAGGAGCTTGTAGGATTTTTATCTTATTGCTGGGGCATTTTGTCCTTGTTGTTCTGTGTTATAAGGCATGACCTCCACAACTGCAGCTGCTTAAAACAGTTAAGCCAGAAGTGTGTTAATTTTGTAGCTGGATGAGGTCTGTGTGCAGAAATATTGCACACCAGCCCTGAAAGTAGTCACATATGACCAAGTCCCCATGGTTTGAACACTGCCCCTGGGGGATGAGCCCCAGGACTTTTCAGCTCTCTTCACTGATGGCAGAAGTGCAGTAATGCGGCTTAGCTTAATTTTCTTTCACTGCAGACCATGTTAAGTCGCATTACTGTGCATTTGCTGTGGGCAGAACCTTGTCTCAGCTGACTCATGGAAACTTGGTGAACGGTGGTAACTTGATGCTGAGCCCTAATCTGCAGACTAAGCTGAGATGAGAAGATGGCCGTGGCCATACGTCTCCGTACACGTGAACCAGAGAACACGGTGACACCTGGCAGGTCCCTGGGGACATGTGGAAGTGAGAAGGGAATCTCCTGCCTCAGAACAAATGCCCTGAGCTGAGCTGCCTCCTTCTTTTAAAACTCTCTCTTCTTTTAGCACCACTGGTGTAGATGCAACACAATAGCAATATAGCAGGTCAGGATTGAGGAGGCATCCTTCAAGAGTTTCCTTTTGCAGTTTAGCCTACAAGTGCCAAGTGAAACAATCGGAGGGAAGGGCTGGACAAGTCTTCCTGAACACCCTGTACACCAGCACCTCCTTTTGTCTTTCTCATGGTGCTCCCTCGGTTTCCTGGCATGGCAGCCATTGGGCTCAGGAGTTAGATGTTGGATACCTGGTGCAAGACTGGTGGAGAAGAATATTTCACCTGCCCTTTGCAGAAGTATTTGGATGCATTCTTTGCTCTGTGTCTTACTAAGCAGGATCTCATGTAGGAGCCTTAAAGTGGGGAAGCTGGTTTTCTTGCTATCACGGGCAGAGCTTGTGCTTAGAAATGCAGAGAAGCTTGGCGAATGCCAGATAGCTGAGCAGTGCTCAGAGCTGCATGCAGAGTTTTCCACTGATTGTGCAGTAGGCAGATAAGATAAACAGCAGAGGTAAGTGAGACACGTGGTGTGATGTGTTTCCAGATAGGGCTTGACTAGAAATGGCACCTTCTATGTGAGCAGCTCTGTCTGCTGCGTATTCTGTCAGAGGTGCTGACAAAATACACTCTAAAATTAAGCAGCAGAGCTGTTCACCGTACCCTGGCAGGCACTGAGCAAACAGCTCCCAGGATGAGCACAAGGCTTTCCCTGAGTGCAGCTGAGGACAAAACATTGCCTGTAGGAGTTCATTCCTGGTCGTGGTAGAAAAGAAGAAGGGAAAGCTCCGCTGACTCAAAGCCCAGGTGTCATTTTGCAGGCTGGGGAAGGTGGAAAGAACATCTGTGTTTTAAGCACATAGAAAAGACAGCAGGAATTGTAAATTGGCGTGGAAATCAATGACATTAGAAACCAGGACCACTGCTGAGGGACTGCAAAAGCCATTAGGCGCCTCTGGCCTTCAGAGCAGTAGAACCATCAGTTGGATGCACAGTCAATTTCCTTGCCCCTTGCAGAAACTATCCCTGTCTGCTATGGGTATCTCAACAGCATCCCTTATTCCATCCTGGCTTTTGCTGCTGTTGTTTCCAAATTATCCATACTGAGAAGTTGTTTCAGGGGTGAGGATTTTCACAGGATAAGGTATAAACCTTTTCAGATGTACTGTCCATATCTTAACAAGCTGGAAAGGCCAGATGCAAGGGGCTTCTTGCTAGGTAAAAGTTTGATTTTCTTCTTGTTTCCCACAGGTTGTGTTATTTTAATGTGTAGTTGGGATTAAGCTATCACCTGTAAAATGCTGATTAATGCACAATAAGCAAAGCAAAAAAAGAGCTTGAGTTGTAGTGAACAATGTGAAAAGACTAGAGAAATGAAAAACTGCAAGAGACATCCCTGCCTGTAGCCCAGGGTCTGAATTTGCACAGTGAAATCCTCTCAGCAGTAGCCATCACAGAACAGCTCCTCTATGCCAGCCCAGTCCATGGTACCTCCTGGGCTGCTTCAGCCCTGTGTGGTGAGGCTGGGGACTCTCTGTCCTGCCACAGACATGGTCATTTGAGGTTATTAGGCAGGCTGAGGGCTTCCTGGATCTTGAGGCAGAAAACAGTGACCCACCCTCTGCATAGGATTCACTTACTGTGCACCTGACATGTTTTAGACCTTCCCCTCTTGCCCTGACCTTATACCAAAGACATTCTCACCTTCCCAGGGCATGTGCTTAAGGTGTCCAGCTCTCCAAGTCTTTGCAGCCACCTCCCAGCTGCCATCCCCAGCCTCTGTGTGAACAAATAACAATCACCAGCCTTCGACATGTGGAGGAGCCAAGCTTGAAGCACTTAAATGGAACAGCTTCTGATTTGGTTCCCAGTCTTTCGCCCACCTGTGCATACCACACTATTTATTTCCTGTTATTAAGTAATGGCAGTATTAAACATTTTAAGGGCACACTGAACCTCTGAAACAACATGGTTTTCATTATTGGGTACGTGTTTGTTGAGGCACTGCAATCTTCCTGGTGCTCGCTCTCTGCTCCCCTCCCTTGACTCCACAGAGAGCTGGTTTCTTCCAGGCTGGAGCAGCACCTTCCTATGCATCCCCATGCAGTGCCCCAGTCCTGCAGGAGTGCCCAGATGCTGTGAACCAAGAGATAATTTTAGCATAGTAATATCAGGCAGAAACTCTTCCTGCTATCTGTCAAAAACAAGTGTTGAGGGTGTGACCTCTGGTTTTCTCCTCGCTGGGGACAGGGGTTTCAGCGCTGTTCAGGGTTGGCCTCATGTTTCCCCACCAAATGGGATGACAGGATGATGGTGATTAGTAAACCCACCTGAGAAAATCCTCTTAGATTCTAAACTTCATTTGTGCTGCTCTTTGGCTGCACTCAGAGGGAAGATAAATGGGTACAGTGTGGTTGTTTGGGGGAGAACTTGCAGTTCCTTGCCACCACCACCTTTTTATTTCCTGTCATTATCTTATTCCCATTTTCAAGGCTACCAAATAGTTTTTTATTAGTATCTCGAAGAAAAAGGAAAAACAAATCCAGGGCTTCAATCCTAAAAACATCATGCTCAATGTCAGTCATAAGAATGCTCCGCAAAATCATGTTTCTTTGGTATTTTGTGTTTTTCTTATTAATGTTTTAGGCGTGTTTGTGGTTTATTCCATTATTTTGGATCCGCTTAGACCTGCTGGTCCTTCAGCTCTTATGCAGAAGTCCCAGTGATCCCAAGAGCAGAGCTGACTGAGCAATTACTAGAGAGGTGGGCACACCATGCCTGGTAAAAATGAAGAGCTTAATTACATTAGGGATTATTTTTGTCTGCACTTGCTTCAAGGAGACAGATTGAGCTGCATTTCAATATGTTTATCTCTTCTACGTGCTTACTTCAATTCCATCCAAGCAGTCTTGTAGTTAGTATTTGTATATTCAGCATTATTTTGCTCTTGAACCTGAAGTGACCAATATTGTCCTCCTCTGACAGGAGTACTTAATACCTTTTGATTTTTAAATATTGCTGAGTGAGTGATGTGATGGATGCAAAAGTACTCACTCATTTGTGTGCTGGCTTTGGCTGTGATAGAGTTAATTTTCCTCACAGTAGCTAGAATGAGGGTAAGTTTTGGATTTGTGCTGGAAACAGTGTTGAGATAACAGAGGGATGTTTTCATTATTGCTGAGCAGTGCTCACATGGCGTCAAGGACTCTTCTGCTTCCCACACCACCCCATCAGCAAGGGAGATTGGAGTGCACAAGGAGATGGGATGGGATACAGCCAGGACAACTGACCCCAACTGACCCCAGGGATACCCCAGACCATATGGTGTATGCTCAGCATATAAAGAGGTGGGGGGAAGAAGGAGGAAGAGGGTGACACATTCAGAGTGATGCCGTTTGTCTTCCCAAGTCACCATTACCTGTGGTGGAGCCCTGTTTTCCTGGGGATGGCTGAGCACCTGCCTGCCCCTGGGAATTGTTGAATGAATGCCTTGCTGTGCTTGTGCATTGGGCTTTTGCGTTCCCTGTTATCTCAGCCCACGGGTTTTCTGACTTTTACCCTTCCAATTCTCCTCTCCATCCCACTGGAAGGGAGTGAATGAGTGGCTTTGTGGGACTTAGTTGCTGGCTGGGATTAAATCGCAACAATTCATTTAAATTTGGGCAGATATTTTTGATGCTGTAGAAACTAATAAATTGAGATAAAACATGGCCAAGAGCTGAATGGATCAAATGTCCAGTTCCTATTTAAGTCCATGACCATTCCACAGGGAGAGCTTTCTCTGTTCCCTCAGGCTGTTGCCTCATTGCAGCATAGAGTAGAGATAACAAATCGAACTTTTAATGATCTACTATGAGCAGACTCACTGCAGCAGCATGGAGTTCAGCATATCCTGTGTCTTGGCAAAATTAGATACCTCTCTAGATGAATGCTTTGTAAGCAAACCTACATATCCTAAGGAAGACTTTTACCATCCAGAAAGGAGAGGGACAACTATGAATTAAATTAATTTGGTCCGCTTAATTTCCTTACAGCTGTTTAGAATTGCAAATGTCTTGTGTGTTGTTGCCTATAGCTGTTGTGATGTGTTAATTTCCCCCCCCTGGTTCTGTTGTAAGCTCATCTGGTGGTGTCCTGAGTCTCCAGCTGGTTCTCTGCCAGGCAAAGCCCATGAGAAGGTCATGTAGAGGCGAGTGGCTTTCAGGCACACCGGGGCAGCTTTTGGGGATGTGGCCCTGTGCTGTTCCATGCTTTGGGAGCCTGTACCTGCAGAGCAACCTGTTAAACCTTCCTGGTAAAATGAAAGTAGATGATCAGGCCATCGAAGGAGACGGAGAATTTGGCGGAGGGTTGTGTATGTTTTGTGCCCCCCAGCACGTGCACGTTCCCCCAGCTGTTAACTTCCAGTTAGGACTTTTCCTGAGCTCTTAGTGTTAGAATAAAGTTTTCTTATGCTGATATTTGTATTATGCAACATACTCAGAAAACAGAAGATTATCTCTCTGTGACTGTCCTCTCCTCTTGAGAAGATGTTCTCTGTATATATGATATGCAGAATATATGGGAGTCTTACCAGCATTGGTTTGCATTTTTAAGACTGTACTAATTAATGTGTGATACTATTGTGTTTTTGTAGTGGCATCTTTGATGTAAGATGTAAAAACTATTTAAAACTTTTTTTTGTTATCGTTCAGCTTTTAGAGATAGCACCAAGGACTGCATGTTCTCTAGAACCAGCCTTTTTCAGGGGCTGTCATAGCTGCACGCAGGCACCGGTGTTTCACCCGGCACGTAGCACCTGCGTTCTTCTTTTAATAGGGGTCAGTTTTGAGTGGAAACTAATTCTTCCTGAAAAGTCTAGTTTTCTCTTTCCCTCTCTCAGATTCAAGCTTCCCCCTCCCACGCTGTGTGCCAGCCCTGGCCCCAGGAGGAGACCTGGGAGGAATGTCTCCTGACCCGGGACACCCCGCTGGCATCAGGCTCCCTTACCCTGTAGCTCACCCAATGCATGCTCCTTGGGACTTCATTTTCCTTGGAACTGCTGGCTATGCCAGGACAAAAACGGTGGGCTCACATTGCAAGACCATTTGACTTTAAAATGAATTAACTAATATTGGGGGGAATTAAGGAAAAGAAGAGCCTGAGCAGCAATTTTAGGGTCAGAATCTTATTGGGGTGCTTAATACAGCAAGAGCTTGGGGTCAGTCCCTAAAAGACAGGACCATTTGGGTGGCTTAGGTCTACATTTCTTGGCAGGTTTGGAGAGTGAAGTGGGGCTTGGATCCAGCCTTTCAGGCAGGGTTGACTCACTAGATGGACTGAGTCTGAGAGACGCTTCTCCAGATTGTGTCGTGGGCCAAAAGACAAGACATGCTGCAGCTTAGGAGTTATTTTTCTTTCAGTTTTTTTTTGTTTTTTCCTTTTTAATGGAGAAAGAAGTTCAAACTGCACCTGGCAAAATGACTGACTTCAAAAGCATGTTTTCTGTTGTTATATAGACACTCACAAAACAGCATTGTGTGGCTAAAAAGGCACATTTGTGATAGTTTCTTTTGGAGTGCCAAAATATATAAGCAGTAATGTTTGAAGGGAAATAAAAATTTTTTTACTGTATTGTTATTACTGTTGAAAAAATATATTGTTTTTAAATGTTAGATTTTGAAGACTTTTGTATTGTAAATTGTTTTGTGACACGGTGCTTTTTCATACTGGAATTACTGATTGCACCTAAATATGAATTATTGCTTTCTTATATAAATATGTGACCTTGAACAATCTTGATGAAAACCAATGTATGGTGGATACCAACAGTTCAAAAAAATTCACCTACTGAAATCCCCTAAATGTTCTTTCCTACTAATAAACATTCTGCTGCAGCTAGCTACGGTGTGCCATGCGCTTTACTCCCTTCACGGTGGAGCCTTAAAGCCTCACGTAGCCCCACGGTCTGGTGAGAAAACCCCAGAGAAGCCTTCGCCTGCTGCCGTCACAGCTCCTGTCGCACTCACCGCTGTGGGCATGGAGCCAGCAGCTGTGAAAGCCAATTTGGAGGGCTCAGCCAGGGCTTAAGCTGTGCACAGGCGCTGTGCCGGCACGTTGCAGCCGGCTGGGCACTCCACTGCTAACGCAGTTTTTCCTCCAGCAGCTAAAGCCAGCAGCTGGGCAAGGAGTAGGATATCATGGAGTGGGTTAGAAAAGCAAAGAAAGGACAGCACAAGGCTGAGAGCCCTGATCCCCTGAAGCTGGAAAGGCCAGCTTAGCTGACCGACAGCAACTTTCTCTGCTATAGATAAATCCCTCCCCAGGTTTAGAGCCCTAATGACTATCACACCATCAAGGGAGCAGGATGTGGCGAGGGAGCATAGGCTGGCAGGGTGGTAGCTGTGGTTAGTGCTCTGAGATGTGGCTGGTGAGGCGGCAGCAGAGCTTGTCACAGCAGGGACTCCTGCCAGCCTCAGACAGGCTCTGAAGGGGACTGCCTGATGCTTCTGTGCATGCTCCTTAAGCTCCTCAAGCACCTCAAATTTTTACCTAGGTTAAATTTGGAGCTGGGATTAGCAGAGTGCAAAAAGTAGTTTAAATCCTACTGGAAGGTAACAGAAACCAGTGCCTATCTCCTTTTGAGATTTAAAAAAAGCGCCTATTTGTGGAACTGCATATTAATAATATAAGCTTGAGACAGGCTGGAGCCTGAATGAAGCATCAGTTACCAGGTATCTCCTGTGCTCAGTGCAACTTCAAACTTTATTGCACAAGCTTCCAGTGTGCCAGCCTCCCTGTGATGTACATTCTCCTCACCCTCCCCTTAGGGCCATCATACCATTTAGCATAAAAAGACAGGGGTGTAAGGAGGTGTTTATTTGTACAGGGGGGCTAAAATCCTCCACTTACCGCCCTTGCTGTCCCAGGCGTCTCTGCATCTCGCTGTGCAAAGCCCAAGGCTTCTGCCCCAGGCACTGTAGCACATGTTGCACTCCCGCGATCCAGGACTGGACCTCTCACCACCTCAGGGAGGAGGGAACCTGAGATCTGAAGCTCATGGCCCCATCTAGGAAATAGCATGCTCCAGAATCTATTGCTGTTTTCTGCAGCATAAATTGAGCCAAGAGATTGGGAAAGTGCCAAAACCCACAGCTTTGCTGCTCCAGTGAGTCCCCTAAAGTTTCAGTCAGGAGCTAGAGGTGGAGTGTTTTGCTCCCTGCTCCTAAGAGGGGGTCAGTTCTTCTTAAAGACCTTTAATCAAGGTGACCTGAGTCACCTCGCTAAACCCTGGCTCAGCCATGCCAGACACAGTCCAACCCTTGGGCATGCAGTGGGTGCAGTGGTTCCCATCAGCTGACACACTTCTCCTCACCCCTCCATGGCCTCGCAGTTGGAGCACTGCCAGACACGCAGCTTTAAAGTATTTGCATTTTAAGAGACACTCAGTAAAACTACTTCCTATAAAACATAATTAAACATCTATCACAGGCAGTGCCCAGAAAACGTGATTACCTTAAAGAGCTCCATGGGAGCTGATCCTGGCTCACTCTGCACTGCTCATCCAGAGCACCGAACTACTCCACCCCACTGTAAGACAGGGCTGTCCTGCTACTGCTTGGGGCATCACCCTTTGCTGAGGCAAATGCTTTCCCAAGCAATTTCCCACCTACTTAGATGTTCTCACCTCCTGAATTCTTCTTTGAAAAGCCAGACTCAACTGGTAGAGAATAAAATGTTTGATGAAAATGTTTTACTGCAAGATGTGTGCCCAGGTATGCTTCAGTGCTTTTGGAGCAGATGCAGGAAGGATCTCATCCCAGGTGTCCAGGAGTCACAAAGATGTTAGTGTCAGTGCCTCCAGCCAGGTTCCCAGGACACTCCAACAAGTCACAGAATCACAGAGTAGTTGGGGTTGGAAAGGATTTCTGTAGTTCATCTGGTCCAACCCCCCTGCTCAGGAAGGGCAAGTGAGAGTTGGTTGTCCAGGACCATGTCAAGGCAGCTTTTAAATACCTACAGGGACAGAGACTCTACAACCTCTCTGGGCAACCTACTCCAGGGGCTTAGTCACACTCACAGTAAAAAGTGTTCCCTGATTTCAGAGGGAACCTCCTGTGTTTTAGTGTGTGTCCTGTCACTGGCACCATCTAGAAGAGCCTGACTCCATCCTCTCTGCACCCCCCTTCAGGTATTTGTACCTACTGATACTATCTCTCCTCGAGAAATGAAGTAATACACACCACAGCAACAGAAATATTATCTCATACATAGGAATATTTATTTTTTTCCTTCTTAAAAATGTACAAAAAATAAAATAACTGTATTTACAGCTTATCAAACCCCTCTCCCAGTTGCAACACTATTAAGTTACATGAGCTATATTCTTAATATAAAAGCACACTATTTATACATAAAGTTTCCTTGTTTGCCAGAAAGAAGGCTTGTCACAATCTTTGGCACAAACATTCTTGTTTGTATCTTGTCTCAATTAATAGGAAATGGAAGAGCATATAAACATTTAATAAGCTTTACATTTTATAAGTCGTAAGATACTCCTTTCCAGTTCCATTTCAATCAATATACAGCATCTCTGACAGCTAGAGAGTTTAGATTTTACTAACTGTTTGAATTAATTTACATTTAAACAATTCATAGAATGAAAGAGAAAAATATATAAGAAAGATATTTGATCTTTGAATTCCATTGACCAAAAAGTTTGTGAGAGAGGACACACAGGAAGAAAACATTATTTTCTTTGTAGTTTACACTCAGTGGTAGAAATCCTCTAAAATGTCTTGATGGGGATATCACCGTACATCCACAAAGCTTTACTCAAAGGATGCACTTTATTTTGGAGATATCAGCACCTGCCTGTGAGAAAGAACTAGATTTTGAGAATTTGAATGGGGTTTCATAATAAAACATCAAATGGACGGATGAAGTGCCAAATCTGCAGCGGGAACCAAAATTAGAAGACCGTTATCCTTTTGTACATCTCTATCAGAGTCTTTCAAAACACAACATCTACAGACACTGCACTGCTGTAACTCTCCATAGGGAAAATGCACTGAACAGCAAGCCACTCTTCAGGCTGCACTAGTTAAGATTCAAGACTGCTGTCTTGAAGAAGAAGAGGAAATGAGAATTTTGTTCCTTTAAATAAACAATCACAGCAGTGCCACAAAGAGACAAAAGGAGGCAAGGCAAATATTCCTGTCCCCTGCTGAACAGTATCCAAATCTTACTTCCACTTAACTCATAACATTTGGAAGATCCAGCATTAATCAATAATTTTTATCAAACAAAAGCAACATGTATATTTTAAACAATATACGTGTAAGCACTATGTACTCCTCAGGACATTTGAGTCAAGCAGGGCACAAGCCAGCCACTGCTTCAGAAGTTTGCATTACTCATACTGCCCCTTTCCCACCACTCTGATGGGCTGATTTGGACCAACAAGGTGAACCCTGAGAGCTTGTAGCTTGCCACAACCAGCATCCAAGGTTCAGTGCTCCTCCAGCAGCTGATGCTATTAACTACAGCTGAAGGGGTGCAGCATGGATACTCTTTCTAATGTCTTAGTGACATAGAAACCAAGCCCTCAGACCCTGGCAGAAAAAGTTAAGGGTGATCATTGTTATCTAGCTCTAGTTGTTGTTTTAAAATAATCTTACCACCAATCTAGTTGCCTTCCTGATAACTTCATTGAGACTATAAGAAGGAACTAAAGGCAGGATTATCAGCTTCCTACTGTCAGGGATTTGCACACTTTAAGATGTATTTATAATAGCTTTCAGTTAATCTTGGAAGCAACCTTCCTTCTCTGGACAGTGGCTGACTGAAAGCTCCTAAAATGACAATGGAAAGATAGTTCCTTAAGCCGCAGTATTCCTGGAGCATTGCACTCCTCACTGATCCTGCACTGCTCCTCATCACAGGATGCTGCAGCACCCAAGTGTAGGAAACCACATCCCCTTAACCTGAGTGCTAGTGCTGCCAGGACAGCCTGTCCTTCTCTGTGATGCCTGAATTCTCACTGTCCTTTCTTAATGCAGCACATTCCAACCCAGGCCAGCCCCAGGCATTCCCTTGGACAGCGGGTATGCTGGGGGCAGAACCAGGGCTCAACTCCTGCATACATTTACTCCTACGCTACCTGCAGCTTCTGCCCAGACATCTTGACCAGCTGAGAGATCCTAGCTGATATTCCGAGGATTCCAAACACCAGCATAGAAATACAAGAACTAACAGTATTGCTCACCAGGCCTGTGTGCTGGTCCCAGTTCCTAATGCCTCCTGTCCAAACTGTCCTCTTTCTCTCCTTTAAGAAAAAAGTATGTGGGATAAATCAGCATAGACTTTTTATCTCAGTCTGAGCCAAGTCGAAACAAATGAACAATCATAAATCTCTTGTATTCCCAGGATGTCTGCTCTTGAGCAGGGTAGCAAGAGCATCTTTGCTGGAGTGCATTTTTATATAAAGTTAAGGACATTACTACAGAATTCTGCATCAGAAAGAGAAAGAGCGCATACCAAAAGAAAAGGGCAGGAGAAAGACAGAATACACACTTTGCTCTACAGGCATATGTGGATTCTGGGTATGTTAGCCCTGACACTACCAGCCTGAACCTTTTATAGTTTCTGGTCCCACAGAAACATTGACATGAATCTAACATTTCTATTAGAAGTAGAGATTTTAATGGGATGCTATTCTTAATGAAGTTAAGAAAGTGTGCAAGAACTTGCAGGACAATTCATGCAGATATGGCCAAATCAGACTGGTCAGTTAACCAAGCTACTTTGCTTGAACATAAATAGCTCCACACAGCTCAAAACACTACGTGAGCCCAGTTATACTAGGCAGTGTTTCTTTCTGCCATTAACCACCTAAAAATAAAGGTTATGTGACTAAAGGAGAAAAGGTTTCAGAAGGAAAAGAATAAATTCTAAAGGCTGCATGTAGGAAAGGACCCACACTTCTGTCACACAGGATCCATGTACAGTGCATAGAGAATAAAATGCAGCTGAAACTCATGGAATTATATGCTGCGTGAGGAGCTCTTTACAATAGCCAGAGGAGCTGGAACGGACAGAGAGAGATCCTGGGTTTGGATGCCATAGCGACATTCAGGACTTGAACCCCTTTCCTGGTATGATTTTAGCCTGCACAACTTTATCTCTTCACTGAATTCGTAAGGCAGGCATGGAATTTGATGGAAAAACCATGTAGCTCAACTTGGGTTCAGATGCAGCCCTTAAGAGAGAGACCGACCTCCACACCTCAGTTGTGGGATACTCACTCTCCACTGGAAAAGTTTTGATAAAACATTTACACCAAGCCCAGGCTTATATGTCACCCAAGTGTCCTAGAAATCACAACAGAATCATTCAATGGAAATGCAAGAGCAAGTACACTTAAGAGGAAGAGTTTGAAGTCCTGTTTCTTACAGTCTAGAGGAATGCTTTGATGTGCTGGCTGCTGTGGAAAGAACATTCCCACCACATGTTTGAGAAAAGGACACTTTTTAAGAGCCTCCACTTCATCAAAGGAAGACAACCAGGAAGAATTCCTTTCTGTACCTCTAGGCAAACCAGGCAGCAGACACACGGTGTCTCTCGGATTTTGTTACAGCTGGGTGGGAGACTCAGGTATCTACAGCTGGGACTTGGGCACCTAAGGTGGGCCCCATCGTACCAGAGCATCCAAGCCCCAGTAGCAGAGTCTGCTCTAATATTTCAATACATAACTGTGTGAGGACGGAGCGTATGAGTACAAATTCAGCTATCAGCTTCTCAGTACACACTCCTTAACAGATTGCAGCGATTTACACCTCTAGGAACGATTCTATTAAACCCTAAACCAAATACATACAAAAACATAGTGGCAGTAAACATGCCCACATACAGTAGTTAAAATATATTATTGCATATTATAAACATTATATACAAAGTTAAAATGGTTTCTTTACCATTTACTTACAAGTGACATTTGTAGCTGAATGCCTTACTTACAAGTCCTCATTGCTACGTGCTGAGAACTACCAGAGGTATTTGGCAAGACTATACAGTATAGAGAGATATGGATCAGTCTGAGCAAGTGAACTGTCAGCCACTTTCCCCATCTTTAGCACTGCAACAGATTTTTAGCAATGACAGAGACAACTACTGGTAAAGTGATTTATACCAGATTTCTGAAACTGGACTAGCATAGTTACTTAACATGTTTTAGAATGAGCTTATCCACACTGAAGTATGGATTAAAATGCTGCATTTCACATTTGCAGTGGGTCATCTGGTTACAAATCTGGGGGCTGGTAACTGCTTGTACACTAGAGAGTAGGGAACAATAAATAAGGGACCAGGTTAACATGAGTGGCCTTGTGCTTGACAAACCCAAGTCTGTATGCAGTGGGTGCACATGTGCAGAATGGACAATATTTTCAATGCAGTCTTGTAACAGTTCCGCTGATCAACGTCTGTCAAGTTCACGGGGAATCTTCTGCTTTCCAAGAAGGATGAAATGCTGTGGTTCCTTACAAAACGGCTCTGCCTGAGGCTAGATCTCTGTCAGTGTGATCTTGAAGCCTTCAACCATGTTCTCCATGTGCAGGATGAACGTGTCCTCGTTGGAGTAGTGCTCAATAATGTTGTCATCCATGTTTACCAGGATACTGGTGACAAAGGCAGAAATCAAAGTTTTTATGTACTGAAAGGGAAAGCTGTGCACTCTGCCACATGTACTCGCTTCTCTACAACACAAAACCAGACTCCAGCACAGGCCAATACAGAGTCACTAGTGGAAGTTATCATCAAGATCTGCCCTGTAGTCCCTTATAGCCTTTGGATTAGAGGCTGCTCCTTGCCAGAGTAGCTGAGGTAAGAGATGCCAGTGCTGGGATGTTAACACATCCTACAGCTACAGCTGAGCTGCACTTCAGATCCCTGGCAGACCCAGGCAGCTGGTGCTTCCTATGCCTGGCGTTGGCTCCCACAGAAACACCTCCGTGCTACTCCTCAGGCACGCCATGTGAGCTGCTGCACCTCTGTGGTATGAGTTGCCAGCACAGGGAAGCAGTGTAATTTGTGCTTTGCACACAGCTCACACACTTGGAACTCACTTGGATGTGAGATTATCAACAATGACTATTAGAAGTGTATATGAGTGTTTTCCTCACTCTTTACCTCTGAGTGTTTTTTCTGTCACTTAGAAAGAAGCAAAACGTGAGAAGTTTCACCTGTCTTCTCAAAAGCTAAAGAAATCCCCAGACACAAAAATGCCCTAAGCTAGAGTTACGGCTGAAAATAAATGTTTGGTTTAAATTATATCACTACAATATTGTGGTTAAAGAGAACTAAAAAAAAAGTTGAAGTGGAGAGATTTAGTTTTATGGCAGGAAGCAGTAGCCTAGCTATTCTGAAAGTCCAGCTGTGATATTCAGCAGTAGCCTAGCTATTCTGAAAGTCCAGCTGTGATATTCATGTCTAAACTTACTCAGCTGAAACCCCTGCAGCAAACACTGCCTGCCTGTCGTTCAGAGTAGGACAGTGGCCTACTTCCTAACACTGCAGGGAAACTCCACCCTGCATTGACAGCAAAGGCAGCATCTCCCATGTTGGCCCTCCACAATGTTATTAAGCATATTGTCTACAAAACAGACTTTATCCACATATCTTATCCACAAGCTCTTTCTTCACAGTAAGCTTATGAACAGTGGTCAGACACAGATCGGAGAACCATGTTTCCTCCTCTGCCATTCCCTACAGTCTCCATAGACATGAAGAGTTCAAGCACATGGGTATATCTCCTTAAAGAGTTTATGCTGCCCAGCATCATGAGGCCCCAAGTGTAACTGGTATCTCTGAGTACTTCTAAGGGATCCTGCAATAGATCCTTAGTTAGTTAGCTAACTAACTTACCCCTTTTTGCTCTTCTTATAAAGTTTTGCAATCTTTTCAACTGGCAGCCCATATTTCTCAGAGATCTGAAATAATAAAAATAAAAGAAATGTCACTAAAGATGAATGAGAAATATAAAATTATCACCTCTTACCTTACATAAGACATTAAAACAAAACCTCTACAAACTTTGACAGGATTGCTATACAGGGAAGTCAGTCACAACCATATCATGCTTTCATTTAAGGATGACTTAGGGAGGAATAATCCTGAACAGCTTAATCAAAACCCACAACTGTCTCCATCCAGAAACTCAGATACTATAGTTTTTCTAGGATGTGAGTCATCAGAACTGCCCCAGCATCTCCTAGCACTCTGCTCAAGGAGTCAATGCTCTTCCCAGCTTCAGATTTTACTTGAAATTCCCTGAATTTCAATCTGATCTTTCTGTTGTTTCTTAATCTGATTTTCTGGATTCATGGAAGCAAAGGCTTCTCCCACCAGGCAGAAGGCAGACACATGGCAACCCAACAGGAGCTGACGGACCAACGGAACAACACAAACATGCGCATTTCTATTTTTCAAAGACATTTCAAGGTTTGTTAAGCTAACAGGACTCTCCATGGTGGTATTTTTGTCTGAAAAGTATCCTCAAGATACCTTTTATTGTGGGAGGGCTATCAACATCCTGCACACAGGACTAAGAAGCTTCTGTATTGTTGGGAAGGTGATTCAGTCTAGTTACTATGGTGGCAAAATGAAAACACTATTTGGCTCACAAAACATCCTCTGAGTGTATAGATAATGAGACGAGATGTCACAGAGAAGTGTGTCATCAAGGTAAAGGACTTGTAAAATAAACTTCTCGTCAGCTACTAAAACAATAAAGCAGAAAATAGAGTAAAACTTTAGAAGGAAGAAGTACTTAGCTGACAAATTACCCATGCCAACAAGTACTTCATTGGGATGCTCTGGCATTGCTTTGCAGCAGTGTATTACTTTTTTGGATGTCTATTCTGCAGTGAATCGGTGGTGTGCTTATGAAGATGGTGTCCCTGGGCCCTTCATCTGAGCCAGGTTTGCTTTCCAAATTATGACTCTTCTATGAGGGTACAGGTCTCACAGTTCACATTTTAGAAGAGGATTGTCCCAAAAGGCAAAGTAGTTACAGAAAAATGACCTTTTTTTTTTTTTTTTTCTCAGTGATTAATGTTCTGTGGTACTCTGCTGCCAAGCAAAGTAAGTTTCCAGCTCTTCCCAGGTGAAATGAAGTTGCAGCTAAATAGCTGACTACTTATCTTCTGCATTAGAGAACTGAAATGCACAATTAAAAATCCATTTAAAGACTGGCAAACATCAGTTACTGTAAAATCCTTTCTTTGTGTTTGCGTTCAGACTTCGGATGAGAGAAGGTATTTTAGAGAAGTACATTAAAGCAATTATCATGAAATAGAAAATGGAATGGATAAACTCAGCATCGAGGACAGATTCAAAGAGCCACAGGTTGAACACCAAGCACGGCTCCCATCCAGACAGCCAATTCTGAAAGAAAGAATTAATTAGTCTATACTTGTCTACCTCTCCTATAATAGTATAATTGTCATCTTAGCCAAGAAGCAATTTCATACTTAAAAAGTATCTCTAATAATGCACAAGGGTATCAGCTTGACAGGCATTCTATAGCATAACGCCAAGATTCTCAAGAACCAATAAAACTTCTTTGACACCGAAAACAGTTTCCTCTGACTGCTAGCACACATCTGTGGCTAACAGAAAGGGAATAACTGATGAGGTACAATAGAGCCATCCACTCCTGAAGTTCTCCAACTAGCAGAGAATAAAATACAAACTAAATTTGGGTGGTATTTGCTACTTCAGTTTCTCTTGCACCAGCATGTTTTGCTGTTCTTTATTATACTCTGGCTTTGCTTATCTTGAACAGAATGACATCAGATAAACAATCTGGTGTTGAATTTTTGTATCTGTGCTTCTGTTGTACCCCTAAATTTAACTTTTCATGTAAAGCAATAATAAAAATGGCTCCATTTCATCAGACAGTTGAAAAATCCTTTGTAACAGGCATTGGAGAAAAACTGGCAACCTGAAACTGCAGAAAGTGTCACAACTGTGTGAACATGAGGAAACGATCTTTCTCTCTGGGTTGTTAACTCTGAATCCTAGTGAAATTGTTAAGATCAGCACTTGAAGAGACTTTTCACTGACTCCATGCAAATAAACAAGCCGAGAAAAACATTTCTTGCCAAAGAGGCTTAATAGCAGCTAATATACAGCATTCTGCACATTCCAGCATAAATCTTCGCAAGGATATTTGGCATACCTAATACTCATGCATTCCAAATGTTGCTCAAAGCAGTTTGGGACTCTGGGACATCACTTCCTACACAAACTATGAGAGGCTGGGCTGAGAAAGCCTTGCCTGTCACACTGCCTGTGACAGGTGTAGGATTTATATAACATGCAGGGATTAGTGAGCTTTGCGAAAGACTTCCAGCTGACTGAATAAGCACATTTCTCAGGAACCCCTGGGATTCAACCAATTATACCAAACAGCAAGCTGTGGAAGCAAGGCTCAAAGTGGGGGTATGGGAGAGCCTCCCCCTCACAGTCTCCAGTACAAATGTGCTAAGTCCTGCTGCAGAACTGGAGAAAGGAGAGAGCGAGCATCTGCTAGGGCATCTCACTTAACACCCTCTTCTCAGGGTGTTTGCTGCCAGTGCAGGGGGAACACCACTTACTGCCAACTTCCATACAAAACAGGATTTCTCACCTGAACCCAAGCAGGCTACATTAAATTTTAAAAAGATATCTTTATTTGGAGGAATATTCTTCCTTATCACCTCCACTGTCCATTTGTCAATCTTCTAAGCAGAGATTTCTTTCTGTTAGGATCCCCAAAGCAGTGCGACAGCCTTCAGAGCGGCACTGAAATAGATCTCTGGGTGTCCCTTTGAGCTGCGGTCCCCTGGCATGGCAAGTTTGTCTGACTGCACAAGCCACCAGAAATGCTCTCTGCTGGAGTCAGGAAGCCAGAGAGGGCAATATCTGGGTGGGTCTAAGCATATAGGAAACCACCTTTGCCAGTTTATTTCTATGAAATGGTCTAGTCTGTTGCCCTACACTGGCTGGAAGATCACATATATCAGCAGGTATCTAATAGTTTAAGCTAGCTCTATTGAACTGAGCTTTTAATTATAGAAATACTTTGGGAGATGCTTGAATTTCCCAATTTTAACTGCCTTCTGTAATTTGAATAAATATGTAATTTTGCACAATTTAAGACTGAGTACCTACTGAGATCCACAGTTATCCTGACTTTGGATGAGGCTGAAAGCAGGATGTAGAGCTGGTCAGTCACCACATACGTGTGATGTTTTGTGATGGGCAATTGTTTTGCTATTTTCTGTTGATCAAGACTGACTAGTGAAAACCAAACATCTGCATCATTTTCTGAGACATGCTGTATTTCTGAAACCCAAGACCTCTAGATATTTGCCAAAAGAAAGATATCTGAGAAGGAATCTAGTTGTTCATTTGGAACGGGGGTATATGTGAGAATAAAATAAACATAGGATCCAAGAAAACAGTATAATTAGTAACAGAGTTAGGAAAAAGTCAAAGACCAGGAATAGTGACTAACGAAAAGAAAAAAAAAGTAAAGTCCATAAACAGAGAAGGAGGGTATGACTGAGGATCACTGGAGCTCTCTTTCACATCTGGGGCTCTGTAATACTCAGAGGCTCAGTTCCTAAATTCTTAATACTGAGACTAGAATGGAGCATTCAGGATATGCACAATTACAAAATTATATGATTTGCTGCAATGACTGTAGAGAGAATATTTAAGAATATGCACTTTGACAGCTTTTTGGCATTGTTTTACCCACAATATCCTACCAAAGAGAATTAAAATTTTCTGAATGTGTTCCTTCCAGTGAACTGGGACATTTTACAACAGATTAGATTTCTCTGGTGCCGAAAACATGCCAGTGAGTCAGCAGCTGCACTGACTGAGGTATGCAGAAACCTTTCCTGCTTCTGCACCAGCTTCGTTTTTGTTACATGGGGGCTGGAGAACAGGCATGGAGCGGCACAGACTACTGGAGATAATATATTCATGCTAGCTTGAACAGTTATAGAAGGATTATAACATACTTTTAACTTCCATGCAAGGACAAGATGAAATCGTGTTGCAGCTTACCATGAATCAGACTGCAGCCTCTTCAAGCTAAGCCTGGTTTTTGTTATGCATGTGCTCTGCCTGACAACTAAGCTGCAGTCACAGCTAACAAACAGCACTGGCAGAAGCACAGTTAGGACATCCTTAGTGTGCTGTGACTCTCTGCAGAGATACCCTCATCTAAACAGGTGCTTTAAACAACTTCACTAACCCACAAATATTTCTCTGCCTTCTGCTACTGGCCAAATATTGACCAAATAACTCAATCTTTGCTGCATTAAAAGTATTCAGTACATGCAACAAGATACTGTGACAGTTTTAAGAGAGTATGAATATATACACTTCTAGCACTTGGCTGAGTTCTCTAGGGGCACTTTCATCCATTTCCATCTTCTCCCCTACACGTAAACAAGGCTGGAAATCAACTCAGCATCCCACACGTCAGTCTCACATTCCCCCACTGAAGTAGTGAGACACGTGATTATTTCTCAACTCTTCCCTTACCAAATTACACAAGTCATCAGCTCATATAAACAGGATTAAACATGAAAATAGGAATTCTTATGATGACAGCTAATGGATAACAAGCAAAAACTCCACTCAAAGAAGCAGCAAAGACGCAACTGATAGGTAGGCCACGCTGTAAGTGACGGCTAGAGAAGGAATTTGAGATGATGTATGAATGACAAGTCTGCACTGGCTCAGCACCTGCCTCTTAAGTGCTGAACAGGAATTGCACAAAGGCCATATGAAATTCACACAGAAATGGTGCATCCTTGGGCCTCTTCTTGGAAACCAGGCTGGGAATGTATTGATAAGCATTACAGGAAAAGATTCAACAGGCTCTGAACCATCAGTTCAGAAAGAAGCATTTCAGAAAATAAAGCTTGCACCTCTCTCCTTCCTTGACACTGGTTAACTACTGCTATTCCCTCAAGGCTCCCTCAGGTCACCAATAATCAGCTCTGTGATGCTGTTTAAACCCAGTAACCTGCTGACAACACTGAATTAGGAACATGCCAGCATTTCAGAGCTGCGCTCCAGAAAGCCATTCAGGAAATGCTTTAAATACACTTGAGAATAACTTCATCTTTATATTATAGTTTATTTCAATAATACATGGAAAGCCTCAAGATTTTCTTGCCAAGAAAGACAAACAATGTGAGGACATTGGATACTTACAGCTTCCATTAGCCCCTTTACTGTGGGTGATTTCAGCATCAAAGCATCAAACACCTCATCCGTCTCCTTCCTCACATACAAAAGCACTGAAATCGGAAAAAAAAATTAAACTTGGAGCAGGTTTAGTCAATTGCACAGAAGAAATACCCCACAATGAATAGAAAAACAAATATTAATCCACGACAGATAAAATGAAGCACCGAAGATGGTCTGCACTTAAAAAGATGTACCTTTAATATCATCAGTGATCTAGACATGGACAACATATCATAGTTGCACTGAAAACACAGTACTGAAAATTCAGCAAATTTAATCTAATGTGAAGAATCTTTATCTTCCAGAATTTAAATCTCCATTTACAGAAAGAAGCTAGAAAGCACTGGGGCCCTGTCCCTTGGTCACAGGACAAAACACACAAGCGAGGTCTTCTTAAACCTCTGTCTCGGCTTGTACCTCTCCAGGCTTCAACTAAAAGGCTGGGAAAGGACATTCAAAAGGCAAGTCTGGGTTGCCTTTAGCTGTGCCTTTGAGAGCAAAATCAAAGAAAAGGTAAAGAAATAGTTCTCCCTGACATTACCATGCAGATGACTGCAAATGGCCTGACCAGTATGAAAATAAACACTGGGAAAAATGAGTTCAAAGTAATTTGAGATTTTACAGGGGAGACATTCAAGAGCACAGCTGGCAGGAAGGCATTTACCAGTGTGCCCGCATGCTTAGGTACCCAAATGCCATTTCTGTTCCTTTTCCTCCCTCTGATGCCCTGCTAGCTGTTAGCTGTCCACAGGTGCAGTGCCCTGCCCTCTCTAGCTTTTGTTTTCTTCACACTTGTACAGGTAAAAGGAAGAACCCTGTTAGAACATGGCAAAAGCAAAGCAGACAGCTACAAAGCACATAAGCATAGACACTAAAAAGTGTTTTAGGCATCATCTCAGTGACTGATAAGTAACAGGTTAAATAAGACATTCTGCAATTTATTTTGTTTCCTAAATAAACTGCCTTTTCAAATAGCAGGGCTGCACATGAGGCACACATACACATGCACTGTCATGTGTGTGTGACAAATTATATTGGTAACCATTCTTT
>VZTI01003364.1:1110692-1141761 GCA_013397865.1 Struthidea cinerea | reverse complement strand
TTTTTTTTTTTTTTTGTTAGATAGATAAGGGCATCTTTTGAAACTGCTTATTACTGTGGTCCAAAAGATATCTTCACCAGGTAACTCAATATATGACGTGCAGATGAACCAAAAAATATTATGGTATTTTTCATACAGAAGCAATTGTTTAGAAGTTAATTCTCAGGCCAAGACTGTAGCAGGGTGGACTAAGGCCCATTTGCACAGAATTGTAGCTTCTTTGCCCAGGTTTTGAAATGACTGGGAAAAAATCACGGGTAGTTCAGTCCCCTGACTTGGCCTACAAACCAAACATGCAGGACAATGTTGGGCTTTTTGCATCTTCAATTCAGAAGTACAAGCCACAAAACTGCTAGCACAGCATGCAGAGCCACATCCTTTTCACCTATATTTTAGCAACAGTTCTCTCTAGCCTGAGAACATCCTTTTTAATGGACTTAGAAGCTGAGACAATTTTGCGTCACAACCTAAACTGTCAAAATACAAAAGAAAAAAAATTCCACACCAGGAGTTAAATTTTACCATGCCTGATATGCTTAATTGCATGAACAAGCACTTATACAAAGGGCTAATTTTACTAGTACTAACACTTATATTAATTTAGTAATTCTTTTCCTTGTGACTAGTGGGTTGTCCTGTAACTGCTGGCTTTACAAACATCTGGAGCTCTGGCAGCCTTAACAATTACAAACATATCTGAAAGGAGCAAAAAAAAAAATCAGTTGGTCCAAGGTTAAAGCTGGGGACATTAGACAATCCCAGTGCCGAGCTTTAAATCTCTGTTGTGCTTGGTGTGCCAGGCAACATTATGCTGAATGAAGGATCTATTACAAGGATAACGGGGAACTTGAGTTACTATTATGCACACAGAGAGGCAGGATTAATAAGCATATGGAGGGTTGTTGGGTTTTTCTTTCCCCTGACAGGTATGAAAATCCTGGCTTTGATTCAGTAGAGTACTTTTCCATAAATGATTTCTGGTCACAGTGATGCCTTAGGAAGCCCCTGTCTCATCCCTGCCCTTAGGCTTTCTTACTCTGGCTCATCTCAGTGAACTTTCCTGGATGACAAACTCTCTCAAACAGCAGACGTGAGAGAAAAAACAACCCTTTTTTTGAGTTATTCTTCAAACAGACCAGATCCTGCCCCAACGTACAATGCAGCCCCACAAGCCTTCGTGCTGGCAGAGCAGCAGAGAGGTGGCTGCAGCGGGAGGCACAGCCAGAGGGGCGGGAAAGGGGCTGCAAAGGCTCCACTGGGCTCAGCAGCAGCACTGCCACTGAATGACTGTGACCATGTAACACAACTCATACTTATGTCCTCTGATCCTACTGTCACCACATTCATAGCATCTAGATGGGCTCTCTCTAATAGTACAAATTACAAGGTTTGGAGGGGAACAAGGGGGAAATCTTGTACAAGGTAATGAGCTATTCTTGCCTGAAAGTTAAAAGATAAATTCAAATTTGCCTGATCTACTCCCTGGTCTTAGTTCTTAACCTTCCTGCCAGCACTGAAATCCACTGCAGACCTTAATATTCTTTAGATGTTAAAGAGAATTGCAAAAAATGGGAGAGATAAATTTATCCTTAGTTACTTAAGAAATAGCCCCAATACACCAAATTGCAGAGGGGCAAACAGCCTTTGCTCAAGGCAAGGGATGTTGTTGCACCAGTGAGACTTTTGGAAGCCAGGCCACTGAACTGAGGATTTATGTGTGAATGCAGAAGAACAATGTTAGATACCTCTTTCAAAATTGTTAACAACAACATAAATGTGGAAAAATGAAACTAAGGACACAATGAGACAGTAAGACTTGGGACATCAGGAAGGTCTGAGCCTGGGCACTACCAACGCTGTGACTGACACCCTATGAACAATGACTACAGTCACTGTTAAGTGGTCTCTTGATGGAGATATGGTACATCTTAGTCAAGGAAAGAAGGGCTGGTAGCTGTAATTTGGCTTTCCTTTCTCACGTTTGGAGTTTTCATTATTGCCCAGGCACAAATTCCCTTGGTGACAGTATGAATGCTGGCCTTCACAGGGATGGCTCTCAACGCCCTGATGTTATGAATCCAAAATGGTTCAGAGTAGTTTAACATGACTTTCCTAAGAGACAAAAGCTAGACAAAAAATTATTTTCTTGAAACTGAGAACTACAGGACTAGAAATCCACCTGATCTATAACTCAGCTGTTGGATTTATAATTAATGGGAAACTCCTTATGAAATCTGAAAGGGAAAGTGATTTGAAAACTCTTACTGAGACCTCAAAACAGGAAAAAGCCAAATCTAGCCAAGTAAGTAGCTGTGATGCACATTTGGTACAGATTAGCATACTTCACATTTCTGTCCTGGGCACTTGGACTTCCCTTAGAGGTCAAGGAGATGAAAGAATAATTCAAAAAGAGGCAGCTACCTGAGTGAGAATATGAACCTTGTTTGCAAACCCCTTCAGACCTGTTCTCTTGAAGGCTGCCCCTTAATACTTTTACTTCCACCAGACAGTGTTACAAGTAGGTCCAGCAGGCAGAAGAGAGGCCACACAGTTTCACTTCAGTTCTTCAGCAGGGCTTGGACACCTCACTGGCTGCTACTTACCTGCACTGCTCTGCTAATGAGATGCCTTGGGATTACATTGTTTTTAATGTATATTTTCACATATCAGACATGCTCTCTCTCCAACATCACACCAGCACCCCATCTACACCTGCTCTCTAGGAGTTATTGATTCTGCTGTACCAAATAAATCTTGAGAAAAGAAGCTTCTAATATGGCAAAGCTGGGAAAAAAACCCCTGAAACATTTTAATACTCAATGAGTTCTGTGGCAAAGACAGCATTATCAAATGGGGAGATTCAGCTGAGCTGCCTTCCATCAGCACAATCCCAGATGCAGGGTTCCGGATGGCAGGAAGTTCACCAGGGCAAAGGCCACGCTGGGAAAGGCTTGGCCTCAAGCCAGCGTAGTCCAAGATGAGAGAAACACTGAACAGGAAGGGGATGTGAAGAGAGCCTACTCCAGCTTCTCTCGTTCTGTGCCTTGCCTGGATTTAATCATTTTACATAGTTTTGCCACCAGCTGAATTTTTTTTTCTTCTTTCTAACTTTACCCTTGAAATACTTGCAAATCCTGGATGATATCAAAACAACTAACCACAGCAAAGGACAGGAATAATCAAAGCAAACAAATACCTCCTCGCAGGCAACTTCCTAGGCTTCCAGCTGGGAAACCCAGGTGAAATTGTAGGAAATGAGAGTTCTTTATGTAGCCCTCATGGCTGTCGTCTTCTGCTTGATAGAGCCCTGATAATGTGAATTTGGCTAAGGTCTTCAGTCAACCAAATGCAAGTCCGTGGTCAATGCTGACCTCACATAATTAATTTAAGATGTAATTAAAAGAATCATGTTCATATTTATTTCAAGAATTTATCAGTCTCCATCCTATAATCTTCTATGCCTCCCTTGGTTCAAGCACACCACCCTAACCAACCCAGAATCTTTGCAAATGCAGGCTTATGGGAAGTAATTTCTATAAAGCTCAAAGGAGTCTTACGAATGGTGCAACTAAGGAAAACCCAGTTCCCTTCTGTACCTTGTTGCTTTGTTGTCTCACAACCTGATGAGTGAACTTCAAAATACTTGCAAGTTCGAGTTACTTAAGTTTGTCAATAAACCTACATGACAGAACTCATGAGACTGAAGGAATGGCAAATATTCCCCAGGGTGTTTTACTGTGACAGTGAAGAAAGTTATCACCAATGGCACTGCACTGGAAGTAACTGTACACAAAACAGACTTTGTGGACAAAACCACCTTCAGTGCAAAGTTTAACAGCTCAGCCTAAGCAGTTGCTTCAATGTTATTCAACTTAAGCTTCACTTGTAGCAGACTGGAAAAGGAGTTGGTAGAGTATATGAAATGCAACTGTAATAATACCCACCCAGGCAGTAAAAACAGTTAAGGGAAACAAACTCTTAAACAATACAGTTAGATCTGCTGGAAGATGTCTCTCCATGTCTCATATGTCTAATAGGGTAGGAAATTTCTGAGATTTTATTCCAGCCAACCGAAGTCTGCAGTCAGCAGGAGTTTGCCTGTTAAGGGCTCTGTACTCGACCCAATGCATCTTGCGTATTTGCTTGTGATCCCAGACAGAACAGAAAAGATGAGCAAAAGTTAAAAATAGACCATCACAGATTTGCTGCTGGAACTTTTATGAACTATGTAGCTTGGCAAAGAACCAAGAAAGTTTCTAGCTTTTTTTATATACACTTGTGTCCTGATCCCTTCTTGAGAGAGCATAGTCCTTTGGTTATTTTTTAAGTAATTTCTAGCATTTGTTAAAATGCCTCCTTATAGACTGGCAGATGCAAAGATCTCTTCTTCATCTACCCATATTTGCACTAGCATCCAATAACTGACTCTGTCCAAGCCACACCTGCCCTTCCCAGCTTGAGGGTTTGAGTCCCACAGAATTATTTTTAACTGCTAAGAATTGACTGTTACCTCTTTTCAGACCTTCTTCTTTGATTTGTTTCAAAGGGGAGGGACCAAACTCTTCCTCCACAGGCCGGAACATCCTTTTGACCAGGACACTGCTACTAGAATACACAAAACAGGGATCATGTCACAGTAAAACTGTGCTCACAGCAGAAGAGGAGACAACAGCAACAGTCATTACTCACTTCGTACTCTGGCAAAAACACCCACTAGCTACTCAAGTAGCACCAAAAGCAGAAACTGCAAGCATTTAGCTTTTGATGCTTATCCGAACTATCCAGGCCTCTTAAATTGCCGAGACCGACTGACTGGGACAGGTGACAGGAAAACATGTTCCAATGTTACACACTAACTTGAAAACCCCAAAGGCCCTTATCTGTTTAAATATTGAGGAAAGGGGGGTGGTTATTGCTTGGTGCAATAAACCCCTTTGTTTCTCAAATTCTACCGTAAGCCTTATGAAGAACATTAGCTTCAAAAAGAAATAAAAAGGGCCTCATGTTTTAGAGAGAATGTCAACTGCAGTTGCTCGGCCACTCCCTATCACAGGTCACTTTTTGCAGGTTTATGGGAGTGTAGTTATGTTACTCCAGAATCTCAGACTTGGGGATTCAAGCAACTTACAAAAGTATGGGGCTAGCACACATTGTGGGCTGAAGTTCAGCCACCCATATTAAAACACTTACTTCATGTCATCTCTAACTATTAGAGGGACTTTCATCAATTCTTCCTGTCCCTATAAAGTCAGATAGGGGGTACTCCCACTTCCAACCTTCCTCCTTCCCAGGTTCTCTGTTCTCTTTCTGCCTTTCTCTTCTGGCACTTGGCCATTCTCTCTGCAGTTCCTGTATTTGTTGCATACACATGTGTGCACTGCTAAACAGCTTTCAGGAATGCAGTGAATTTCAGTGCTTCAATAAAAAATTCCTGATTTTTAAATTATTTGAGAACCCTTATGCTTACATAGACAGCGCTTCATTATTAAATACATTGTCCTGTCCCTGTATTGAACCTTAGGGCCCTGTTACTTGGAAATGTATTAAAATACAGACATAAAAAGCAGACAGTTTACATGGGAGAACATGAGGGAAGGGGGAGAAAGGGGATCAGTTTTATCTGATTTCATATTTTATATCGATTTTCTATGAGTTCAAACTGTTAACTGCAAAGCTTGTGAAATAATAAATATCTTACCCTTCTCTCTCATCATCTGTATTATAGTAAACCTAGAAGAATGAAAATAAAAATCAATTATTCCCAAAACTCAGGCACTTGCTTAACTGAACTTCGAAAGGGAGAAAAGGCAACAAGTGTTTTGCAGTTTGTCATTTGTTAAAAATCCTTTTCCTTCTATAAAACACAAACACCTCTAGTTCTAACTGTCACCTGGAAAAAGTGTGGCTTAGAGAAACTGCTGCTGAATATCATCTAGTGGAAATATATCAAAGCGTATTTGAGAGACATTATCCTCTTCCCTGGCTTATATCATTTTCCCAATTATTTTGCAATCCTCTAAATCAGATCACTACTCACCTAAATTACCCCTAATACAGTTTAAGCCACACCACTCACAAGCTTTTTTATGTATTTAATAATATCTGAAAATCTAATTAAACTATAAAGAACAAGATTAAACTACAGGCCTAATGGAAATACAATTACTAATGTTACAGCTGAACATTTCTTGCACAGGCTGTGGGCAGAAGCCCCAGTCAGCTTTGTGTAAATCCACATAGCTCAGAGTCACTGGGACCAAATTTACAACAGCAGCAAATGCAGCTGACGGTAGCAGGGGAGGTATAAAATCACAGTCTGTTCTCCAACACTTTACAAAACAGTCAGCCAAAATCCTCACAACGTGCCCACACTGCAGGTCTGCACCAACAAGTGTCCCAGGCCTCCAGCTGCTGAGCTGCAGTGCAGGTGTGGGGTGGAGGTACAGGGCACCGCAGCCGGTCCTGCAGGGCAGGGCAAGCCACCCCGGGCAGGCCTCCAGCACTTGTGCTGGCAGGACTTGGAGCACACTCAGCTCTCACTGGGAGCCTTCACTTCTGAACCTGTGCAATGAAAATAGCTCGGAGGTGTGCGTGTGCAAAGCTGAGGTCTGTAACTATGAGTTACAGCAATAAAAGACATGGCTGAACACTGCCTAAGAGCCATCTTAGTATCTTCCAGTTGGTTTAGAAAATTATTTACAGGATTACAGATACTAAGGAATGCTTCCACCTTCCCCTGCTTTGAGACAAATCCACATTCTGGTTTGAAAGCCATGAGGACAGAAGGTACCCAGCACTGATATGTGAGTGGGCGTCTTTCCAATTTGGGAGAAAGAGCCAGTGACAGCTGCAATTGCAATGTCTGCGCTCTTTGTGCTTTGCTCAACCACAATTCTCACTGCTTCAAAATAACTGACAATTCCAACACTCAGTTTCATTTCATCTTCCTCATTTTACTATTTTTCAGCAAGATGCATATTAAATTTCCTCATCAACTATTTTTCTTTATAAACACATGCATAAAGGTCTCATTCTACTCCCTGAAATGTTAATAAATAACACATTAATAGTAAAAAAGTTGTCAGAGCTGACCCTCCAATTCAGGTTTTCAACCTCCCAGCAGGCAATAAAGTAGAAAAGAGTCAAGTCAGCAAAGACTTCCCTACGTTTACAGGTGATAATAACTGCCAATACTGAGTATTAACATTAGTATGATGGAGTTTTACTTGGAAGAGTGAAAATATTTTTTTCAAGGAATTTCCAGATCTCTAGGTGATGCCGACAGAAAATGGGTAGTGGTGTCCAGTGACCCTGCTCTTGCCCTTCCTACACGTGTAAGAGCTTGGTCTTTGTTTTCAGCTGTGGCAGGGAGGGGGATCTCTGCTACCACAAGGTGGCACTTCATTTCACCAAGCCAAAGAGCACACTCAAAACCAGATTTTATTTCAGTCACAAATCAACCTTCTATTTAAAAATTCTTGACTATTTGTTTCATTCTTTCTTCCCAGCAAAAGAATGACAAAACTGTAACAAAGACAAACTGTTCAGTTGTCAAAGAAGTATAAACTCCTTTTTCACACCAAGAACTCAGAAAGGTACTTGTGTCTTGTAAGGTCTTTTATAAGTGATGTGCCAAAACTGCATTTATCAAAATGAGAGCTGAAACAAGCGGCCCCCAGGAACAGTGATTTATTTCCCTAAAACCTGCCCCAGAGCAGAGGCAGCCAGATGGCAAGTGGGCACCTGCTCATCTCATTACTTCCTACCTGTCCTGTTCTTTGTAGGTTTCCAAAGTGAACATCAGGTATGAAGAGAACTGGCTGGGAATCCAGGTCAGCCATTGTTTTGAAGAAGGTGATATCACTCTTTTTCTGCAGAGGGAGTGCACTCAACTTCCCTTCAGCTGCTAGGTGGATCACAAAGCACAGGGTTGTGAAAGGAGGCATGTTAAGCATGACTTAGACCCAGACCAGAAAGGCCCGCTTTACTCACTGTTATTACATGAGGCTTGGGATGCCTGGCCTTTGCCTTTCTTCCTGTTCTGCTTTCTCTCTTCATCTCGGATTTTCCTTTCTGCTCCCTGATGCAAAAAAGACAACACACAGATATTACCCAAAGAGGAACCACTGTGAGCATTGTACTCTGCAATGCCTGGAACTATAGCAACAGACACATCAGAAATGCTAAAAGAGAAACTGGTTATTCCATTGAAGATAGATCTGTCCACTCTTTTGGGAAGGTACCAGGCTTTGCATGGATCACCTGTGCCTGAGACTCAGGCTGGCACATCCAGTAGCTCCCAGGGCTGCAGACGGCAAGGGGAACATATCCAAATGCCGGTTTGGAGGAGCCAGGACAGGCAGTGTGCAGTCTGTAGCAGGACTGATGCCAGCACAACTTGTGCAAAGGGCATCCCAAGCCAGTGTCTCTGCAATGGACAGAGTGCTCAGGCCAAATATTCTGTGTAAGTAATGGCATAAAACACCTGCAGGACTGCTATCATCTTACATCATGTCTGTGCTGAGGTCTTCCCTAAACTCTCCCCCACCCACTTTGTCTGGGGGTGGCATTGCTCCACTGTAGCCAGCTGTGCAGAGCCTTTGAGAACCGACAGTCCAAAAAGGCTGTGCTGACAGCTTGCCAACATTGCAAGGGTTCTTACAGAAAAATACAGGCATTTCAAACCAGGAGAAGCTCTCCAGAAATAGGAAAGCAATGTAGCACAGCCCTATTAGGCACGAGAAACTCCTGGGAAGTTGCAGCTTCTGTTATGTAAATACACTCTCAACAAGTTTAAAAAATAAAACTTGTTATTGACATAAAAAGCAGCAACACCTCTTTTGAAGTTCTCCTAATTTACTTTATAAATAATACCCGTCATATTGTGAAGGGTAATAAAGATCCATATGCTCCCAGACAGTTGGCATGCAAGATTACAGAATTTTTTTCCAAATTAAAATTAGAAGTTTCTTGAATAGAAAGGGAGGGGAGGGAGGTAAGGAAAGCAAAAAATACCCACTCAAGATGGCAAAATTCACACATGAGTCAATGAACCAAGCTTAAAAAGAAGGCAAGGAAAGATGTACTCCTGGCTGTGATCTATCAGTAGATTTCCAGAGGCTGAAAGAGCTGGAGGAAGAAATAGCTCTTTAGAAAAACATGAATGTGTCAAACAGAAACACTGCCTCCAGACCAGGTCCCACTCCAGTTGTTATTCACTGACCTCAACCGCAGAAGCCAAGGGATTCAGAGTTGTGCACTTATCGAAACTGTTTCTAGGGGTACATTTGTAACCTTTAAGGCCACCTGTTCTTTCTAAAGGAGCAAAAATACATGTTGCAGCCACCATTTGGCAAAAAGCACATCCTGAGAAACCTGTGCTGCACAGAGGGCTCTGCCAGGTGGTCACAGCCCTACCTGCCACTCAGTGCTGCCGCTCTGCTGCTCACAGGGACAGGATGAACCACCAAAGTATTTCCTACATGGCAGCAAGCGTGAGTTTCCTCTCAGGAAAGCAGAAACTGAGGAGGATGCAGCCTTTTATACATATTAAAAATATATGTCTTACTGATTTTCTGTGATATTCTTTGTAACCATGAACTTGGTGAAGCTTCACAGCTTTCTCCGCATTCATTCAAGGCAACACACCCCAAGTTCTCTGGGGTGCCGGCAATCCCTGAGCTGGGCAGCCATTCCCATCCACCAGTGTTTATTTGTGCCACAGCCACTTCACAAATGAGGCAATACTCACAAAACTTTTGAGCTCAGAGCAACCCACATGGCACATGGCAGGGGCCAGCCAAGCCTACATGATGGACATCACCATCACAGGGGTAAGACAATGGACCACAAAATTATTTTTGCATACTAGAGCATTTCTGCTGCATAGTTTTGACAGCTGAGCCATCTGACACACACAGTTTGCACGTATCTTCAGGACAGAAGAAATAACCCTCTCATAGGGAGCTATAAACTATGCTCTGACGAGTGAAATAGTGAAATGAGTTCTTAATTTTTTCATTGATATCTGGGCTTTGTATATGTGCAAGGAGTACTTCTGCTACTAATCATTAGCAAAATGCAGCCTACGAATTTCAGCTGATTCAAAGTATTTTCTTCCTAATTCTTCAACTCATTTAAAGTTAGGTCTTGCATTCTAGCACCAGCCTAGCAAAGCCCTTGCCATCATAAGGACCACCACAACTCCGAAGCTCATGTGTACACTTGCTAAAGTGTACAGGCTAAAGCATTCCACATCTCGTTGGGCAGGCACATAGACATCAGCCTTCTTCTCTCCAATGCTGAAGAATGATAGGCAACTAGAGTTGCTCAATACTCTGTGATAGTCCATTTTCTCTATGATGTTCCACACCAAAAACAAGGATGCAAGAACTGCATATATTCCAAAGAACATGTATTTTTTTCAGACTAAAGAAAACTGGATTAATTTATTTTATTTTGTAACAATGTTATGGTATTTGCCAAGTCAAGTTCTGCTTCTTTTCAGCCAAGATAATCACATATAGAAAATCAAATAGCTCTGAAGTCCCAGTTCTTTTATAGACAGTGGCTAAAGCATCGCGCAATATATAAATACAAATAGGCCTGGTAGCAAGTTTCCCTGACAACCTACTTAAGGAATAAAAATTACATATTCTTAAAATGCAGCATCAGGGATCAACACGATAAAAAGACTGCAAGGGGAGAGAATTAGCACCGAGAAAACAAGATGTGGACTGTAACAAGTGCTTTGAAGATTGCCCACTGGAAAACAAACATGGACAAAAGACTGGAGAACAAATAAGGAGTAAGGTAAAGTAACATTTGTTAAGTAACATTTACAGCCTTTGCAGCATTTATCTCTGTACATTTATGTCACCAAGCACATACTGGATGTGAGTTGGGGTTGCTCTCTAGTTTATATGTAAATTACTATTAAAATCAAGGAATTGCCAGAATAAATACTAAAATATATATTATATGAACCACTTAGCTAAATGCAGTTGTATTTCTTCAAAGATAACTCCTTCCACAACAGCTATGCTGTGTTTCAGCTACAAGACGTTAATTTGTCAGTGAATGTTCTTAAAAACTGGACACCTCTACCAAGTGAATATACAAATACACGTACTGGTCCTAAAGAGGCACCACCATTGCAGAAAGAAACATTTGTAATAACACCTCAGGCACAGAAACATTTTTTCTTTCATGTTCCAAAATGAAAAACATTTCATACTTAGGCAGGAGGAATTTACTGTGCAGTTCCATTAGTCCAGGTGATTGTAATAAATCAGGTACTTTTCTCATCAGCTTCTCTTTGAGGCTGTCAGATTGGGGCATAACAGCGCAGTTCACACTTTCAGAATTTATAAAGACCATCATAAGTTTGCTGGGGTTTTTTTTATGCTTCTATAGTACCTCTTTAATTGATCATGACAAGGAGGTGGGCAGTAAGCAACAGTCTCAGCTTCATGGTCTTTCCCAAAGAGGCAGCAAGCTATGTCCATGTCACTGGAGGGAGAGTCATGGGCTAGCAAGAGAAACTGAACCATTTAGCACCATCTTAACCAGAGCCAGGGGTTTCTTTTGACATCTTAGAAAGATGAGGATACCCAGCCACACCAGCTACCTTCCTCTGAGCACGACGGAGTCTTCCAGTGCCACCAGCAACAAGAGCAAATTCTCCAAACATTTATTTACTTACAAAAGCCCTGTGACAAAGGGATGTTGGTAAAGATCTGGCGGCATAAGTTTGGGGAGAAGCAAGAATTTGTCTCTTACCAAGTACCAATTAGCACAAACTGTCATGTGAATAGATCTCAATAATTTTCGTTTGCTCAAGTCATTTTCACACCCGCATTAAGTTAAAAATCTCCACGCGTGTATACATTTATATTAAACAGATATATAGCCTATTATGAATACCCTTGAGCCATTCAGTTCCCACTTCCAATACATTTTTGATGTGTATAACACTTTAACTACCCCTGTGATCTTTCCTTCTACTTAGAGACAGTTTTGATTAATAGACTGAACATTCATTTCCCGCTTTCTAGTCTGGATATTTGAAGGACCAATTAAGCCAATAGATGCAATGAATATGTATTATTCAAAATCTCCATCAGTTGTATATAGAGCTCACCCTTGATGAGTTTGTGCTCTGAATTTCCTTCCTTTTTTTAAATAATTCAGATTTTTCTAATTGCTCTTCAGAAACAGGTAGATGAAAACGACTTGTTACTTTGATATTTACTGAGCTTTTAATATCCAGCTGTAGCTTCAAATCTCTCAATATTTGACATTCAAAGTTACAATTAAAAGCACAGCATTTTGGCTGCAAGAAGACCTCAGTGCATACATTTACATTCATTATTTCCAAAGATTTTCCTCCACTAACACAACTGACTGATTAGCCCTCAAGACCTCGTCGTCAAGACAGCAACAAGGGAATGAACTGAAAAGGGGGAAGGAGCAGCAACATAGAGACCTGAAACAGTTGAACTCTTACCCTTTCCATTAAAAAGTTAATGTTACGTTTTGCCTGGGGGATGGCCTTTTGTCTTTGTATTCCCACCTGTAGGATGACAAGACTAATTTGGATAAATTTCCAGGTCACTTAAACAGATGTAGGCTCCTGAATCCGTGAACCTTGACTAGAATCCAGGCATCAGCTCCCCTATGAAAGATCTTTTTGGCGTGGAAAAAAGTCATCAGCTGGTAGATGCTAAACAAAACTGAAAAGTGGTCACACTCTCTTCAAAGAATCATCACCGACATTTCTGAGCAACTGTTTCTACCTGGTGATATACACAGCTGACCATGACATTATCTAATTCATTCAGGCATGATCTATATTTGGGTGCTGAAAAATCTTACTAGTTCCCACATAGGAGCAGTCATACCTATAGTAAAAAACCAAAATTTTGCTAAAGAGGGTGTGAACACACACAAAAATTAGTTACTGAATTACAAAATGGGGATGGCTAATATATTTCTGTATTTCACTTTTGATAAGAAAATCCTAGCAATATACAAGTCTCATTGAAGCTTCTAAAATAACTGTTTGCAAGCAGGGGAGGGGGAAAACCCATCAGCTGTGTCACTGGAATTTGCTGTTTTCCACTGCATCATAAAAGAGAGCTTAGCAGACCCTCACTGAAAAGTACATTTTTCTGTCAGAGAAACTGGCATGAAGTTTACCTGCTACCTATCTTGGCTGTAAGAGTTAGAAGGGATGACATCGGCAGACTGCCACTTACATGAGCCTGTGATCAGCACTGACCTTCCAAGTAGAGATCTTTGCATTTGCACTTTCTATTACTTTTTTGATATTCCAGAACCATGACCATGCTGTCCTGAAACAGTTCAACTATTGCTCACAAACTGAGGAATCAGGGCCAAAAGGCTGCAAAGCAGTAAAATAATTACATGATAATCTGTTAGATTCGTGATACAGCTGGTCCAAATGCTATGATAAAATACAATTCTCTAAGGAAAGAAACAACATTTAATTAGGTCTAAAATACAACAACAATAAACTGCCTAACAAGATTCCTCCGTCATCCATGGTAACTGTGCTTTCCACTTACCTTGTCACAAAAAACCTTGATCTGGCAGTAGGCTCGGTGGATAGGTTTATTGCTGCGGTTGTTGTAGCTGTAAGTATCGATCTGAATCATCAAAGGAAGTCCTTTTACTCCTTTTTGTGAAGAGAAGTCTGTGCTCAAGCAATTCACTGTGATGAAAATCTGTGTGCCAGAGAGATTACTTTTAAAATGTGGTGCAAACAACAATTTAACTTCCGGAAATACATGACAAGAGATGGGAAAATAAAATAAAAATGTTTTAATTCAGCTATGATGCACGCTCTGGCAATTCACACATTTATCCTCCACTTCTGTCCAGCAAAGACACTCCCATGCTGGGAAGAAGGGAAAATTTGAAAGCCATATATTGGTTTGGATCAGAAGTTTGGATTGATCAGTTTGGATCAGAAGGTCACATTTGAGGTGAATCATTTGGTTGTCCCAACTTACCATGCTTTGGTTCATACCAGAGAGCTCCGAATACATTAAGTGGATTCTTTTTGGAAGAGCCAGACCAGAAAGATGTGTTCTAGGAGCACTCCTCAGATCCTCCAGCTGCTCACAGTTGCTTAGTTCACAGGAACTGACTAAAGATAATTTGAGGTAAAACCTCCTAATATGTGCTTCAGGCAGACGTCAGGTCTTTAGCCTTTACTTGTTGCACTCTACAAACCTACTCTGTAGGTTTGCACTATTTGTTAATACAGATCATCTTGCTGCATCCTTTCCAGCTGCCTTAGGTATGGCTAGTTCATCTGACAGCTCACAATTCAAATTCAGTGGGACAAACTCTACTCTTTTTTTTTATTGTAAAATTTGTCTTCACACTCTCATCAACACTACTGCTTTCTCCATCCCATCAATAGATACTCCTGTGTTTCACTGTAAGGGCCCTTCACTGTCTTCCCTCAATTTTAAAGATGAATCTCACCCTGTCTTTCAAACTGGGAAGGAGTTTTTCAAATATTTATGAAACTACTCCCTACCTCTTCTCAGAAGTTCTCTTTGTTACGTAGCATCCACATAACTTGACGTTGCATTCAGAGAATTACAGAATCATCTGAGCTGGAAGGGACCCAGAAGCAAAACTGGGTCCAACACCATCCAGGGATGGAACCCACAACCTCAGCATTATGAGCATCATGCTTTAACCAGCTGAGCTAGAGTCCCCTGCTTGCCTGTGCTTCAGAAATCCACCTCTTGCTCTCCTTCTACAACAAAAACTTATGACTTGATAGCCACTAATCATCTCCCTCTCTTTAACTCAACTAGCACCAGGGGACAAGGTGTGTCTCATCTGTACAGGACCTGGGAGAAGGGTCTCCCAAGGACTATTCTGATGTAAAACAAGCACTATGAACTGAAATACCACTGACAGCTTTCAGTCAGGACAGCATGCATAAAACTCAAAATCTAATTTTCAGCCCAGTGAGGAATATGTGCATTACACAATAATTTGGGGCAATTGTGTATTAACCTCATTCTACTTTTCACTTGCCCTTAGTTTAAAACGCAACAACAAAACACCAAACAAAACAAAACCCCAAAACTGTGAACCAAGGAAAAGGACAGAAAAAACCGGCATATCTCCTGAACCAGGAGGATGTGAAACCTGCTCCAGAAGAATAAGGACACTCGGGAAAGAAGAGATCTCAAACAGCTCTCTCAAACAGACCTGATGCACATTTCACCGGGCAGAGGAGAAGGCAGCAGGCCCCTGGGGTCTGGGAGGATTCCTGAAGGAAGAGCGTGAAGGACACCCCCCCTCCTTCTCCCCCCCCCATTCCACAAACAGGGAAAATAAACCAACAGTGTGAGTGACCAGAATGCAACATCCCTAAGAAAGACAGCTTAATAGAGAATAAAGAAGGGCTCCAGCAGGGCTGGTGGGGGATACTTTACCCTCCTGGCAGAAGTTAACATTACAGTCAGGGTCTTTATGATGGAGCCAGAGCAGCTTGTTTGCCTGACTGAGCTAATGGCCCCTCCTTTCTGCTTCTGATCGTATCACAGAGCCGCATTTACAAATGAAATAGTTGAACTTTAACTGCAGGGAGAAGAGGGAGGCAGGGAAAGGCCCTAGGTGAAACTCTGATTTTGAAGCTGATAGTGTTATTTCTGTTTCAAATTACAAGTTGATCTCCTCCAGCTCCAAAGGTAAGCGTAGATATGGCAAATACGCCTTTGAAAATATGACAGCCTGAATTTTCATTTGCCTTCAGAATCATTTATAGTGTCAGGGCAATGGTTTAAAGTGTGTGTGAACACACAGCAGTGGAACGAAGTCTAGCATAAAACAGAATCTGGTCTCCCTATATTTTAGCCCATACTTCTGCACAGGAATTTTCCAAATCTTTTTTCCAAAAAGTACGTTCAAACGTGAGAGGATGTGCAGGCTTTGCATCTACCTAGCAGTTTGTACACTCCCACTCCTGCTGCATACTCAGCTGAGAAGCAAAAAAAGATCTTGTCCCACCTTAATCAACTACATACACTGTGTCATCTCTTTCACTGCCTCCACAATCACAGAGCAGAGTAGGAGCAGCTGGGGAAGACAGACTTTATCGTTTCAAGAGTTCCCATACAGCAATAACAGATTATTCAGCATGAATAATAGATAGATGCTGCAAGACTCAATATCTTGTCCTGACACTGTAATACATCAGGATCTCTCTGAGGAGCAATGACTGTACATTCATGCACATGAAGTGTACTACACTTTCTGTCATATCATTTGCACCTCACAGATAGACAGATGGATTCAAATTAACACAGATCATTCATACTGGGGAAATTTTCTGTCTCCATGCAGTGTTCTATTAGCTTTCCTGTAAAGCACCATATTGACTTTGGATTTGGAAAACATGGGGGTGTGTAGAGGGAAAGGGAAGAGGACATGGGTTCTGTTATTTATTTTAGGGTCTTTTTTTCCTTGCCTAACTAAAGATTTGCACCAGAGCAGCAGGCTGCTATGGAGAAGAGGACCTGGGAAAACATCTGGACAGTCCCCTTCTCTCTCCCCTGGTCTGAGCAGAAACCATCTTCCCAAAGCAGTGACCTGCTCTGAGCAGCAATGATTTCAGCCATTTGTCCAAGTACAGCCTGCTCTGCCCTTTGCAACACTCACCTTCCCCCTCTTCCCAGCTCCTCTTCATAATGCATGTACTCCCCCTCTCAATGAGACAAGGGGCAAATCAACTCCCAACTTCGTGGGCAGCCACGAAAAGGAGTGCTGCTCTACTTTTCTTAGAAGATACCCAGATTTAAGATCTTTCTTGCTGTGGTCTTTTGCATAGTAGAATTAACATGGTTAGAAAATGTAGAGTTAAGTAGAAATGACAGTAGCAGGAAAAGAAATCACTGTTTCCCTCCCAAGCTCTGTCTACACTTGTCTTAGAACTATATTAATAAAAGTGACTATGATTGTACCCGAATTCAGATTGATTTTTTTTTTCCCCTGTGCAAACTGGATTTCAGCAATGTTTTGCTATCTGGAACACATTTGGGTTGTCATTATAGTGATGTCTTTTTTTTTAATGTCAGCATATCTTAGATTAGAGCAATTAATGGCAGAGTTCCACCCATCTAGTCTCCAGCTCAGGCATGCCATTGGCAATTAAATACTAATTTGAGAAACATTTGGTGCTGAGAAAGTTTCACAAGTGGCCTAATGTAATGACAACTCTTCTGTTTGTTATAGAGCATGTCTAGAAAAAGCACTCTGTCTTTTGGGGGACGGCACTCCTCCTCGGTGTAGCTGCTATTATGAGAATTACTGTTTGTTAAATACTGCAGCATAATTAGGGATGTACAAGACACAAACACAGTAAGCTGCCTTAAGAGAAAGCAAGGCTCAGAAGTGCATTTCCCTTTTTATTATTTAATACAGCCAACATGACTCCTGCTGTGGTCTCTCAGCTTATACACTTTCAAGGTCTACAGTTACGAAACTTCTAACATAAGCCTTTTATTACTATTTACATTTCTGGCTCCCATTGTCTCAGAAACTGCCAAGGGCAGAAGGGAGGGAAGAGTGTGTTGTGGCACAAAATAAGAAACGTAAAGCAATTTCTCCACCGAATACTGGCAATACATAGAACCCTGGTGACGGGTCTTTTAAAAGCCTGTTTTAAAAGGTTCCTCCCTCCAGACCTTAACAACAAAGAGTTAAACGACTCATCTCTCAAATGACTAACATCAATCCCATCATTCCTGTATACACAGAAAGTGTGGGTTTATAGTTTCTCCTACCAGCCGTTACCTTATAAATCCCACACAAAGGTAAGACCTTTGTTTTATTTCAATACAAATGTCTCCAGCAAATGTTTACACTACTCTTTTGAAGCTTCCTCAACCCACACCACACCCCGGCAACTACATAAAAATGCCATTTGCTTTGAATCCCAGATGCATACTTACCAAGCCATTTGTATACACGGAATTTCAACATTATGTGCTACCACAGGTTAACGCTTCTTTAATATATACACGTGTGTGTGCATGTCTCGCATATATATATATACACTCATATATATATATGCACACTTACACACACAGACATGGTTTATTAAAGTAGCTGCCAAGTCTAATCCTACATAATTTCTGCTATAAGTGCCCAAAATGAAGCATGTTTTCCTTCAACCTTTACATTTTGAGAGTAGAAAGACGTTAATTTCCTTCCTAATTAAATTATATTTGATGCAACTTGAGAAGGAAATTCACAATTAATAAAAAAAAATTCTTATACTAGTCAAAGCCTGTCCTAAGTATCACTAACAATGTTTAAGAAATATGGATTGTCACAATACATATCACTGCTACAGACAGTGCTGCTCTATAAGCTTGATTTTACCACTGTACCCACTGGAACTGGAGCTCACTTTGGCCCACAATATCCAAGAACCTAATCCTGCAAATCACTCACTCTTTGAAAACAGCTTATTACTGTATGAGCTATGCCAAAACTCATTAAATAACTGGAAAGGTTCCCAGAGGCTTCAGCATACTTTGGATTAAAGATCTACATTTCAGTTAAATATAGCAGGACAATGATTGCATGCAAGTATACACAACAACTGCTCAGCACACAACTCCTGCACTCACTGAAAAGCATCTGCCAGCACCTGCCTGAATAACACAGCCACCAACATGTCTCTTTATTGCATGTCCAAGTTGCCGTGCTTACCAGAAATCTGTAATCTCTTGATATCACTGAAAACTGTTTGTCTCTTTAAGGTGACATTTTTTGTTAGCAACTGCTCATTGAAGTAATATCTTTGGTTTTAGGGCTAAAAAGTACTTTCCATAAAAATATAAAATTAATTGTTTCAGAAGTAACACCATCATAGCCAATTTAAATGAGCTAAGTACCTATCAGAGAGAAGGCATATCTCAAGGAGCTGGTATAATTTATGACAAATATATTACCCTTTGACCAAGAGAATTCTGGCTCTTTAATCACCTTTATTGCAAACTAACTTCTGTCAGCGCTAACACTGCAAGTAGATAGATGAATGCCTATTAGAAATGAAGCTGAATTCTGTTCAAGACCCTCCACTAGAACTTTGTCAACTGGCCAGATGCTGCAGCAAAATCTTCTGTAGGGCAGCAGCAAGGCGACTACCTAGCTTCTAGCATATTATAAACACACTTTTAAAAGATAGTTTAAAAGTCAGCCAGTTCTTGTTAATTGTTCTTTGTTTCTTCATCTTTTTTTAAAGAATGCCTTTAAAAATACCAAACACAGCATTTGGGTTCAACCAAAGGGAGACAAAAAAATCACCTTATCCATGCTACATATTTATAACAGAATTAAATATGGGAGGGAAAAAAAGATGGATTGTACAAAACCATTCTTCTCTTCCTACCTCTGGCTCCCTTACAGCAATATTTTTGTCTTAAGAAAGCACTAAGTTTGACATGGCTATAGAGCCTTCCCTTCATTTCCTGGTATCCTGATCTGAACCACAAGCCCCACAGTGACCTCTAGATAACAGCCCCAGCAGAAAAGGATGCTGTTCCAGAAAAGGGTAAGGATGTGCCAGGACTAACTCTGCTCTGCCAGAAGGCAAGGGGACCACTGCTGTCAGCCAGGTACAGCAGAGTAAACGCTAGCAGAGTGATGTTTCTGACTTTGGTGCTGTTTCCTTAGCCAAGAGAAAGCAATAGTGTGATTACTCCACATCTTGACATGCACTGTACAAGATTCCTTTTCCATTGAATTGTTCTGCCAAGCATCAGTTGGAAGACGATGCACCAAGCATGGTGAACTGGAACCAACAGCCCAGTTCCATTGACTTTATTGGGACAACAGAGAGAGGCCTGTGCCTGCACCCTCTGGATTCCTGTTTCTTCCACTAAGGCCCACATGAGATGCTGCCCTACCAACCCTTCACAGGCTTACTGGTAGCTGGCAGATTCTGGCTGCCACACCCATTCTCTTATACCCTCATCCTGAAGGGCTTTGAGGGTAGGGTCTGCTCTGCTTGTGTGTGAGAGGAAAAGTCTGACTTCAAATGAGGAGAACTATGGCTTTAAATCAGCTGCCATCGAGGTAGAGTAGGAAAGTGAGAAATCTGATGCTCAAGATCGGTCTTCCTAGATGTGGGATTTAGTCTCCCAGGGGAGAGACAGATATTTATTCAGGTGATTTCTACTGCTTCTGTTTGATTTTCCACATCACTCCCCTGTGCACTTTCAACAAGAAGTTTATTTTCTTTGTTTCTTCCAGAGCCAGTAGAGTGCTTCATCACATCCCATCTCAGAGGCCCTGAAAAGAACTGTTGTGTGCCACTTTTGTCTGACTTGGAAAAGAAAGGCCTTTGTGCCTCTGAGGGGGTCAAGTTTTAATCTTGAAATTGTGGTGAAAATGGAAAACAATACTGAACAGAAACAATGGAGCCAGTTGAAAGATCATAATTTAAAAAGCTTAGGAAAAGGGAGTCTGTAATTATGCCTTGAAATTCTTCATCTCCCTTGGATGAGGTAATTGCTGGAGAAAAAACAGCCTGTAGTGACGTGCCTCAGAACCCACAGCTTTCCAACACTGCAGGGGCATCCTATGGGAATCCCCAGACCCAGTGTAACCAGTTATTGTATTAGACTTTCCAACAGGAGCAAGCATGTACACATACATGTGTAGGGAGGGAAACACTTTAGTGCAGACAAGGTGATAAGCTTTCACCTACAACCTGATTTATGCTTGATAGCCCAACACTAAAGCATGTTACGAATCCTCTTTTATCAATACATTTACAGTTCAAGCTCCTAAAAGATCAGATATTTGATACCCAAAAATAAAAATGCATAAGCCAATTTGCATTTTAATAACTATTTCCTGCAGAAATACAAGCAGCTTGGATTTCACTCCTAACACTTTCTTAATCCAGCGAGTCTTTATTTTAAAATCTTGGCTTGTTTTATTTCCAATGATCATCGCAAAAGTTGTGTTCTTAATGTTCTGGCACCCAAGGCAAGAGCAAGGTGAATGGTGTGAGATTAGAACAAAGCATCCGAGGTTAACACCTGTCCTTAGTGGGTGTGACTTTCTTGTTCCTAGATCAACATAGGGTCTTGCTAAGTCTGGCTTGGAGCTGCAAATGCAGATGTCTTAGAGAACTGCCAGTCCTGGGACATGACTGCCATGCTCTAGCCCTGGTAGTGCTTCTATAAAGGTCCTTGAGAAATACTGTTGTGTTGGAGATCCCAAATCTGTATTTGCTTGCACAGTGATCACACACACACAACAGTCACCTGTTGTGACTGCAGAGGACAACATAGAACTGTATTTTGAAATGGAAACACATAATGGGGAAATATCTGGGGCGGGGACAATGTAATCACTACATGAGTAAATACAGCACCATTAGCAACTAGGCCAAGTACAACTCTGTTTACTAAGACCTGCTTTTGAAAGAGCTGGGTGATTTTCAGAACTATTATCTTTTCTTTTAAGATGCACATCAGAGATGAAAACCCCTGTTACTAAAAACAGCCAGGACGTTCAGTCAGGACAGCAAGTATTAATGCTACCTCTCCGTGTTCAATACGATTTCTTAGAGGACTCACTCACACAATGCAATCTCTCTAATGCTGTTAGAAATGCAGTGGGCAATCGTGCATGAAGATGTCTCTGTATTTGAAAGATTCATAGCATTACTTCAACACTGGGCATTTAGTATTCAACATGAAAACAGTATCAGGAGTTTGCCGAGCTCAGTGTTTGCTGTTTATTAACTCTACATCCCCAAGAGTACTGCATTACCCCCACTCATTTTACACAGCCTATTTCCCTTGTTGTTTGCTTTCCGGGGGCCAACTTCTTCTTATAATTACCGGCAGTTTTTCATTTCTCCCACACTAGTACATGCAGTTGAAGCACTCCAACAGCCTTTGTGGAACCTTATCTGTAAGAAACTAGTTAAGGTGTTCTGATGTCCTGGTTTATAGGTCCACTTAACAGTCACATTCCTGAATGAAAAACCCCATGCCTGAGGGTACTTGACCATTTAAAAAAAAAAAAAAAAAAAAGCCTTAGTCCTCAAAAATAAATTCATTCCCAATTGCAAAGATAGTCTATGTAACAATATAAAAATAATGGCACCAACACAAGGGAAGGCATAGTCTACTTTACAGAATATTGATTATTGGAGACGTTTATAGTGTAGAAAGAAAGTTGATAATTTAGAGAAAGAAAACACTCAGCTTGTGTCTTACACCTGACTTTGCAAATAGGAAAAAATCTTTAACTGTTTCTCAGGCTGGGCACCTACCAACAAGCCCTCTTATTTGTCAAAAAGGAGAGAAGTCAAAGAGTGCCTAACGATGGGGGGTACTTAGAAAGGGATACCGTTTGCATGACTTTTCCTCACCTTTGCCTCCTCATTGACATCCCAAGTAAAGGACACAGCATTGAATGCAATTTCTTCAATATTCCCAATGGTATTAAAACTCTCCTTGTAATCAGCTGTAAGAAAAAAACAAAAGAGTCATGAAAAAATTTGAACTTTCTGTTTTACAACTCATAGTACTTCTTTGCTTCTTAAGCTGGGTTGTCTAGTGCATCAAAACTACCTCTTGTATTGTTTATGATTAATTATGAATAATCTAAATTGCAAAGAGGTAATACAGCGCAACCTGAGTCTTATGCATAGTATATCACTAGCTAATGTTCTTGCAAAATATTGTTGGCTCTCAAAAAGAAGTGAGTGTGACTCTACTGGCCATGAGTTGCTGCATTCATTAGCTCGGCCAAGGAATGGCCAAAACTGGAAAATTAACTGAGAACTACTGAAGCATTTAAAGCGACTGTTCAAACCTTAATATTAAGAAAAAACATTATGGTAAATCTAAAGAAGCTTTCTAGAAGTCTAAGAGCTATCACTGGAGGAAATCACCAGTGTACATTTCAACTTTCCCAGGAATTACTGCACTGGATGCTGGATTAATATTTATATATTATTAAAAACAAAACCAAAAACTCCACAAAAACCAACAGAAAATCCCCCACAAAGAATCGAAACCACAAAGATTCTTTTTCCGAAGTATGTACACTACTAAAACAGCAAACAAACAAAAAAATTTTAATTTGTCTGACTACAAAATCTGCACCTTCTTCTCACTTCTTCCCCAAGTGCTGTTATTATTATCATCAATGAACTAGCATTTTGGAAGGAATGAAAAGCAAGAGAGAGGAAAATCTCAAAGTTGACTAACCATCCCACAAAAACAGTAAGGGTGGAAAACTATGTAAAACTGGCAACTCCCAAATCTTCTTTATAATTGAAAAGAGGAACAAGCACAGCTTTTCTCTCCCTTTGCTGGACAGTTTAACACATTTTCTTCATTTTGATGACAGATTAAGAGATACCAGATAATATCAGCTCGATTAAAGGAACTTCCAGACTGTTCACACAAATGGAACAACTCTCTCTGGGACAAACATTTCCTAAGAATCCCTGGAGGGTTGCAATTGGATTCAGTGCCAGAAGGCTGAGATTACACTCCTGGTCTAAAGTTTGCCCAAATCTGTGCTTCAGAAGCATGCTGATTCTTAGCTTTGTAATCAGTTATAGAAAGATGATATTTTCGTATTCTGTGAGACACACAAATGGTTTCAATATTCATTTGCCTAAACTGTTGGTCTGTAAAAAACAATTTCTAGGTAATAACTGCTTTAAAATCATTTATAACAAAAACCATTGCTGCAAGAAGAATTATTTCATGTTTGAGGCAGGCAATCAGTATACTTTTCTCTCATTTGAAACACAAGAATGCTGGCATCTCACTGGGCAAGTGAAATTGTGTCCCTGGGACATATGAATGATTTTGGATGCAGTTTAAAAAAAATCACTGCTCAGACCATAGGAACAGCACGAGATATTTGGTGATGTAGCAAGTTAACAAAGTGTTTGAGAGGGCAGGCAGGCTTTTCATTCCCGCCTTGAACTCCGATCTCCTTTCTAACTGAAGTCATTGGCTTCACTATCTAAATTCAGCATAGGGATGCAAATGAGAGGAATTAGAAGACACATAAGTAGTTCAATATGCATGTGCACACATCCACCCACCTCTTAAATTTATGATTCACCAGAAAGTGCCTCGTGCAACTGACTGCTGCATATGGGCGTGCTGTGTAGGTGCACTTTGGAAAGACATGAACAAGATGTCTCGTAAAGACACATGTTTTCTTCTCCCAAAAGGCTGCCAGAACCTCACATCCCACCAACGCTGCCCCTCTCTCAGCACATGCCTCTCCTTTAATTGCCATACACAAATCTCATAGAGGGTCTATGTAACATGCTTTTAAAAAGCAGAGGTGCATCCTATTCCCCTCAATTTACAGGCAATTAAAGAAGGATTCTCAGTTGATTAAGAAATCATTTACACCTCAGAATATTTGAAAGCTGTTAGAGTGACTACAATTTTTCCTCTTCTCCTGCTGTGAGTTACCAGAAAGAGAAAATCAGGGTTGTTCAATATGCAAAAAGTGTCTGCACAGGAATTATTTCCTCTTTTGTTGCAAAAATTGCATATTAAACAATGGCGAATTTTTAATGTTAAACACTAATCATGCATTACATGTCATTGTATACTTTTGTATTGTGCACATAAATAATACAAACTATCCTGAAAAAAAACAAGGGTTTCTTGGGAGCACAAAGCTTCCACACCCACTCTTCACATTTGAACCTGTTCCAGTATGTCAAATTATTCTACTTATTCTAAATAATCAATATTCACTGCACTTAAGTATTGTATTCTTTATTTGACATTATTTTAAAAGAAAAAGCTAGTGATCCAGTGTCACAGCACTGTGAAAAAGACAACTGTTTCCCCCCTGCCCCCCTTATTCCTGCTTTAAAAAGTAAACATGCACCTTCCTCCTTCAGAAAAATCCATTACAGCCTAAATTTTGGAAATACCTTGCCTTCTTGCTTAATAAGTGTCAAGTCCTCAGGTTTATTCCTCAAGCACTAAGGACTTGCACACATGTAAATACACGCTTGTCTTATTAATATCAACACATCTTCAGACCTGACACTGTACCTAATCCATTCAAGCATCCTTCCTCCCAGGAGGTGCACCAGCCAGTACACAAAACAAATTAAAGCAGTGACCCCTGTGTGTCTGGAGTGAAGAAGCAAGTCACTCTTTCCTCTGATGTCCAGAATATAACTGCAGGCCAGAAGGCAGACAGACAGATCCCTGCCACTATGCAAAGCAGCACAAACACAGTCCCCCTGCCCATCTGAGAGCTGAACAGCTGAAGCCGAGAACTAGAGCATCCCAAATTAATTTGATCCTCTGCCTGCTAAGGACATGCTCTATATTAAAAGTGCATTCATAAACAATTAAAAAGAATTCACAGATATTAAACATGCTACAAACATGGAATCAAAATAAGAGTAACATCTATGGAACACGTGATGCAGAGTTATAGACACTTAATTTTCTTTGTCAACTACACAAGGCCTAGACATTAACTCAGTGTTTAGAGGACTGCTTTAGGGATCTGAATTTTTAATGTAAAGGGAAATCTTCGTGGAGCCATTATGTCGCATGAAAGGGACTTCTGGAGGTTATCTGTTCCAAGCAGAGCCAACTTTAAATTTGGATTAAGTTGTTCAGTTAGATCATTTGATGATAAAACTAAAAGATTTTGCTAAATGCAGCTTGATACTTGTATGGGAAAAATAACTGGGGGGCATTCTGGCCTAATAAGCCAGTAAAGCCATAATGCAAGTGCCAAAGAAAATGAAATGTACTTCAGAAATACCATACTTGTAATAGCTATGGTTGTATTTCAGTTGTTCTCAAGAAAACACTACTGAGCAACACCTAAGTCTTTTTTTTCTGAAAACTGAGGTGAACCATGCTCTTACAGCTCTTATATCAGACAAGAAGTGCTATATCAGTAAGTCTTACTACTCCGTGCTTTGCTCGTGTTTGCAGTCCAAATAAAGAATACGCGCCAGAGTGCCTCAAAAGTCAGTGCAGAGCTATTTCACCTCAAACTAATGGAAAATTAAAAGACATTCACTTTAACACGGGTAAACACACAGCTCATGCACTGCACTTATTTTGCAGAGTGCTATTTTACAGAATATGTATCATAAGTTAACTTGTTGGGGTAAGGCAACTGAAATGTGCCAGGACACCCTCTAACTCCACAAGCGCAGTGGAGTTAGAGGGTGTTGGCACTACAGTGGAGCGAGATCCTCAGCACATACTTTTCAAAGGTATGAGCATTACCACCACAAGCTTGTAGGGACTAGCACAAAAAACCAGGCAGCCTTCAGAAACAGCTGTGACGTGGCCTGCTTGTTCTTTTAATGTGTCACGATAAAAGTGATTTGGTCTGGGGTGGCGGTTTTACTGCGTTAGCTACCCCAAAGGGCAAGAAAAGAAAAGAGGGGGAAGTAGGGAAAGAAAGAAGTTAATGAAACAGTTCAGCCAGAATAATGATGACAAGACAAGAGGCAAAGAGGAGATTCTGGAAGAGCTGCTTGGACAAAATACGCTTGACCTTAAGTAACACCAGGCCTCAGTGGAAACCGCAGCATTTGAAAATCTACAGGCACTGCAGTGATTAGGACCACTTGGGGACTGATTCCCTGATCACCCAGCTCAATCGCCCCCAAAGTCTCCAAATGTTCTCTACAAGTAACCCCGCTTTGGCTTCACCCCCCTCTCTGCCCCCTCTCATTCCTGCCATTCAATGGTTTGGTTCCCTCAGGCGGTCAAAACAAGATAGACTTTGTCTGCTTTGGTCTTGCCGACTTCTTTGACTGGAATCCGTGCAGATGGCTGCATGTGTAAACTGCACGTGGGAGGGGAGATGTCTAGACACTGCCACCGACTTCAACTTCATGCTCCTTGGCAGCAAGTACGTGTTCTTCCTCTGCTAAAATCTCCCAAGCATGCAGATAGGACAGCTGGGGCTGAAATGGGCTTGCAAATACTTTAGATGGGATGAACGGTAAACAAGTCTCTCAGGATAGCACACCAGAGCTTGCTTCTCCCTCACTGCTGACACTGACAAGACTCAAACTCTAGGGGTGTAGGAGTCCTGCACACTCCCTTGCAGTCACCACAATGATGACATCTTCACTCTTGGGCTGCAATCCCACATCAATTAGCTAACATTACTATTCCTGGATCAAAGACTGGATCAGCCTTTGAAAAAATAAAGGGAACAGACACTCTGCCATGCCTGAGGAGGTGCAGACCTTGGCTTCCCAATTCCAGAAGGTCGTACACTACTAAATATACATGCAAGGGGCAGCTCTTCTGTGTAACTACTGAGAACCATTCCTTCTGCGTGGTCCCTATCCAGCTCCATAGACCCCATAGTCCTAGCAGGAATGAGCCATTGCTAAAAACTGTGGTACAAGCCTTGCAGCCATTGCCAATATTCCTGTGCAAGGCACCAGAGCCTTCCATATCTGAAATCTTCCCTGAAATATCTGGAGATCTTCTTACACTCACCAATGTCAAGGACTCTCTGTTTAGCTGTGTGCTGCCGGGAATGCCAGTACTTCCAATATTTCAGCTGTTCATCTCTGTTTTTATCCTCACTGAAAACAACCATGACCACACTCTATGAAAAACAACACCAAAGTCACATTAGTTAAAATAATTAATAGTCAGGAACACAAAAATTAAAATCTCCCATATGCCTCTAATTCTGATCCAGTCACTACCCCCTCCCAGTACTTTGGTCATAGAAGATTGCTGGTTTTTAATCAGTCCAATATTACAATGTACTTAAAGACTCAGGGCAGAAGAAATGTAGTTGTAAAATAATGCAAGGCCCAGGATTATGTTCTTGATAGTCCAAGTAAAATTTAATCATATTCTTTGTTTTAAAAAGTCATCTTCACTGACTAAAGGCAGGACATTTTCAGTTTAGCATACACAGTCCAAATACCCTTCTTGGGAACAGGACTCTTGCATACAGGTATTTAATGACAAATTCAGTGTAACTATTTACTGAGTTTTGCTGAGGTTTTCAATTCACGTTCTGAATTCCCTTTGTTAAATTGTGATTCAAAGGAAACAGATTGAATTTTTATGCAAAATTTTACACAAGCAATACAGGCTTTTTGAAAAAGCCCTGCTGTAGGCAAGCAAAACACCACAAAACAATGAAAGAATGATCATAGCAGTTAAAATTAAGTGAAAACAAATCACTGAGTACAAAAACTTCACTTTTAAATATCCTGTTCATTCTTTAACACTGAGACATTAAGCACAAAAAAACCACCATCAAGATGTTTTATAAGCTGAGGAGCCGGATCACAATTGATTCATGATCTGTGTCCCTCCACACAATCACCACCATAACCCTTCATGTACTCTGTGACCTTCTGCATTCCACCTATAAAAGCTGAACACCATCACCACATCTTACATGTCTGTCTAGCTTCTCCATGGGCACGAGGCAGCACATACTGTGGAGGAGTCCTGAGTTATGCCTGTACATACTGGGTGGACATCAGGTGTGTGTGGCTGGCCAGCTGATGCACTAACCAGAACTGGCCATGCAGATTAGCTTTTCCACCAAGGACAGCACTAATGTTTTTCTTCTATGAGCCACTTACAGGGAACTTGTAGAGGTTTAAGACCTTCAAAACCTCTTGCCCTTCTGTTAGCTTTGGATGGAACAGGCAATAAATTCAACAGCCACTTGAGGAGGGCCCTGGCAAACAGAACATGATTGTGAAAGTTGCACATGGTTTCACAATCTTCTGTCAACTACATCCTCCAGAAGGATGTGGTCTCGCCTCTCCTTTATAATTTCCACCCTTCTGCTGCCACAGCTTCAAAACTCATGTGGCAGTGCACTGAACCAGGTATATGCGGACTGGTTTTCAGTCAGACCAGTGAGCTCCCCACTCCTGTTTCAGCTCTACAAGTGCTAGAGCTGGGACCACAAAATGGGAAGCAATGGGTGGCAGGGAAAGAGACTGTGCAGCAACAGAGAAGTCTTACATCAGATTCAGCCAACAGTCTCATGTCCTCAGGAAACCAGGCTAAAAATTAACTGCTAATTCAGGTTTCCAAATCATTGCCTCTGTTTAGGAAGAGTCTCTCTAAACTGCATGTATGATAGAAACATATAGGTTGTCGTCTCCTTCACTGCTCACATTGACTTTCATCGGTTCCTTCAACTAAAGTCACAATATTTTTAGAGTACTTAATGTATTTGGATGAAAACACTTTTGCAGCCTCATACATATGCAGCCCTGCCAGCTTCAGGGTAAAATTTACAGGGCTCATTGCTCATTCCAAGGTTACTGGGTTAGGATTTGTTAACTCAAAAGCATTACCAAGGAAATCAGGAGGCCTATTCACCAGGTAGATGTTGCTGAGTACGTGAACTACAATTCTACCCATAGAATCTAAAATGCAAATCATTCATTTTGTTATGCTTCCGGGGAACATCAAGTGAAAGCTGGCACTTACACAATGAAAATAATTTACAATTTATGTCACAAAGGATGGATTCAACTTTTCACATTTTCTCTGAAATGCATTGGAAAGCAGCTGATGAAGTGCACCAGTGAGTGAAGATAGACTACACAGCAGGTGTGGCAGATCTTGGACTTCTTTGCTTTAAGCACGGCAATAAGTTCACCACTGTCAAGTGCAGTATCTGTGTAATCACCATTCTGCCAAACCATAAACTGAGGCAGATATGTATATCATTAACTCATAAGATCACACTCGGAAAAAAATTGGACAGCAAAACATTTGTTACCACCATCAATATCGTTCTCTCCCACCTTTACATTGAGCATGAGAATAAGCTTGCTCTGTCCTTCCCCCAAGAAAAAAAAAAAAAATTAAAAGCCAATCAACCCACAACCACATTTATCTGCAGAGCTCCATTCCCACCTAGGAAAGAAAAGGGACTATACCCGGACTTTGCTGATGGGGTGTCGGAAGCATTTGTTGTCACCCGTCTCACTCAGGGTGATGGCGTAGAACTGTCCTTTGTTCAAGTAGGTCATGGGTCCTTCCCCTTGCTTTTGACGCAGAGACTTGGTAGCTTCTAGCGTATACTGAAAAGTGCTGCTGAAAAGACAAGGAGAGAAATATGCACAAAATCCATATCACTTTCTCCTTTTCTCTTTTATTATGTAATTACTGCATTGTATAAGGCATAAGAAGCTAATAACAAAATTCCAGGAAAATGTCACATGGCAATTTAAAATTGCAATTTTCTTTTTCCTGCTTCATCAGATCCTGCAATCAAGCATAAAACTATCTGGACTGTAAGTCACTTGGATCAAAGGCTAGATCTGTACTTTCTCTGAAAGGAACCATTATGAAGTATAAGACTCTGTACCCCACAATGATAGTGCCAATTACCAGGAGGGGATTCAGTATGATTTGCAGGAAATCATCCACTCCACAGACATTTAAACTTAGAAGTGTTGCAGAAAGAGAAATAAAAAAATAATAATTTTTTAAAATTCCCAACCAGAATAAAACATGTTGCAAAAGATGGACACAGAGAATGGAAAATCCAGCTGCTACTTTCAGCACGGTTCAAAGAAGGAATACAAAGAGAAGGGACAGTAAGTTCATTTGTTTAAAGACAACATGCAAATCAAGGTTTTCATAAGCTTTCTTTTCAAAATTAGTCAGACTGAATGAAGTGCCTACATGTAGCTCTATCTTCAATCAAGTAATCTCCTTTAGAAAAATATCAGAGAAAAACAGTTCGCGCTTGCGTTGAAATTTTAGATCTTAAAAAGACCCTCCTTTCACAGAAGAACTTTCCAACTTCAAAGCAGTTCCCAAACCATGAAAAGTTAAGGCTCCATTAAGTAGTGAACTGTTAGCTGGAAACAATTCTCACTGAGCCTCTTCAGCCACCTCCTCCAATAATGGACTTGAACAATAATCCAGTAAAAATGATGCCTGCAGCTCCTCACATTCTCTTAAATGAAAATAATGTTGATCTTGCAAAA
>VZTI01003364.1:1036792-1110669 GCA_013397865.1 Struthidea cinerea | reverse complement strand
AGAAATCTTTTTTCAAACTGCACAGGAACCTTAAAGCAAGGAGTCCTCATGAACTGGAAATACAGTGGAAGTATTTTCACAAAGGTCCTAATCCAGCAAAGTATTTAAGCAGTGCCAGAGCAGAACCAAAAGGAGGAATACATTGGTCCAAAACAACAGCGTATCCTTGACTTTATAATTCAAGCAAATACTCTGGATCGTCATAGTACTGCCATAGCAATAGGCAGTATTATTAGAAATTTATTAGAAATTTCTAATAATTTATTAGAAATAAAGGTTAAATAAAGTAATAAATAGAAAGTATTTATTAGAAATAAAGGAAAAACAAAAAATATTTTAACTATCCAATGGAAAAAAACCTACAACAAAATATATAGATAATAATTACATTTAAATCCCCACTTGAAGAAAAGGTAGAAAAACCCAACAGATCCAGAAAAGAAGTTTCAGAAGTTTAGTATCAATTATTCAGTTTAGTAGCAATCATTCAATCAAATGAAGACAATTTCTAAGTGTTTCTTAGCTTATAAATTGAAATCCAGTCATTTTTCTAGTTGCCTAAAAGTTACAAATCAGGTAAAAAGCAAACACTCATCTATACCTATCCAACCCACTGATGGCAACACTGGCGCTTCCACACAATCAGCTGCTGCCACCATGAAGACTCTCGCATGCAGAGGGAAGGCAGCACAAAGGCACTGCCGTCCAGTCCCCTCAGCTGTGGCGTGTGCTGGCCCAGCCCCTCTGTCCCATGGCAAGTGTGGACCTGTCTGAGTGGACTGGAAGAGCTACACCACCAGTGTTGCAGACTCAGCACCCACCCTGCTGCACCACTTGTGCTAAGGATGGACCACCCATTACAGGTAGGATCACAGCCTTGATTTAGCATCACACAAAGGGACTGCAGGTTGTGTGCTCAAGACCACTTCATGACACACATCAAAGCACACTGAGTGCCCTGGGAGATGTGCCTCAAAATCTCACACCAGACAGAAGAACTAACGAGGATGTGTGCTGAGAAGGGCTTAGAATGATCAAAGTCAGACACACACAATGCCTTAACAGAACTGCCTACAATCTGCCACAGGCTGGTCTTCTGTTTCCTGGCATTCTGTATGTTTCAGTCAAAAAATGTAAATCCCAGACACATTGCACTTGGCCAATTTTGGAGCCTCTGTGTAGTACCATTTGAGAGTTTTCTTCTTGTTTCCAGTGGGCAATCAAAGCATACCCTAGAGCAGAAGGATTACTCTCACCCTTAAAACTTACTGCAGTCACTTGTATTATTGTAATACTATTCTGAACCTCACCATGAGTCTCAACTAAACCCCTGCGTAGTCACTAAGGGATCTTCTAGCAGACTTCTAATTACTTCCATATTCACCACTTCTTTTTTCAATCTGAAATTCTCATTTCTGAGCCTTCCACTTCCAGGTAAACTAAATACATCTTTTCTGGGAGTTTTCTTAATGTACATTCAAAAGTTTCATTCTTAACATGACTTAGGACATAGCATGAAAGACTTAAATGTGTGAGAATTGTTAACACCACCAATGCTTCAGGATTCAGTTCTACAAATGTTCAGTGTAGTAAGTGAGCAGCCTTTGCTAAATACCTGTTTCATATCTTCTGCCTATATAATGACTCAGTTCTGAACTCACTGCAGTTAATGATTGTTTTAACATTCTTCAGAAAAAGTATCAAGCTGTAAGGAACCTTCACCACAGTTGCAGTCATCTGCCTAATCCACGAAAACTACGTAGGCATGTTCCTGTTTCTAAAGTGAGAGCAATCTCTCAGATATAAACAGAACCATTCACAAGCATGAAATGAAGCATCAGCTTAAAAACATTAGTGATTGCAGTCTTTATTAGATAAAGGGACTCTGCAGTGTTTGCCCATGCTACATACAGGTTTTTCTGTGCTTAGGAAGAACAATATTCTTTTCAAACTTCAATTTTTGAAGCTTTGTCTTGAAGCTTTTCAACTGGACATTTGACATGTGCATTCTGCCATCCCGAAAAGGTTTTTCATGACCTGGCTGTCAAAGCTATGCTCTTCTACCTGGGAAACCTCTCAACAGTTTTCATCTTGAATATCTCAGGAAGGCTTCAGAGGAGTTAATAATTTAAAACAATGCTGAACGAACGCAATAGGTGAAGGTATAAACTGGCCAGATCCAAGAGCTAACAGGAGCAAGAGAGTAAGGGGAGACTGGTGCTTGGCAGCACCAAGGGAACCCCGCAGGAACCCCAGGGTGAAGAAAGGATGGGTAGGAAGCGGACACAGGCAGCTACTCCTCCATACATTGGCGCCTGATGCCAGTGAACACATTGCAAAGCTTATGCCATACCTTGTTTGTTCATAAATATATTCTTCAGCCCCCACTGACACACTGCGATACTTCTGAAAAATAAGACCAATTAAACACTGTTTGATACAATCAAAATGCAAATACCAACAAAAGTGTAACTGTGTTTATTTAAAGACAACTCAGAAGAAACCATCAACCAATTAAAACTCAAAATGCCTAAAAACTCAAGTGAATATTAATATGCTAGTCACATTTTATGTGAAGGTTAGAGGTTGTCATTGTAAAAAACACACAATTTACTTACCTAACCTCAAAGAATTTGTTTATATTATAAAGAACTAAGCAAGAGCTAAGCAATAAAATGAAAGAGATAGGAACAGTATATTCATATAAATGTTAAATTGTATCCGAAGAACACGGCAAGCGATTGACCAAAGTGTCCACTACCACAGTGGTCTATAAAAACTCAGCACTCCTTCAGTATAACCAAGTCACTCCATAAATGTTTTGAAACCATTTCTAAATATGTATTTATAATGTTTTTAAGTATTAGAGCAAATCCAAATCCAGTCACTCTCACCAGCGCTTAGGAAATACTTTTGCAAGCACTTAGGAAAACTACTAAGAACAGCTGCATTCCTACTTCTAAATACTAATTTAGCCTAAGTTTCTTTTGGTGTGTTTTGACATTTTACCATATGGCCTCCCCACACCGCCTGCATCCAGCTGTGCCTACATAACAGTGGCTGGAGAAGCAGACAGAGCACAGCCAGGCGAGGCACATCCTGGGGTTTGGGCAGTTGAGAAAAAACAAAGGGACAGGCTCAGTGCTGAGCGAGGCTGCAGCACAGTGGCAAAGCTCTTCCTGCTCCCATGCCACATGCATATGAACGCTTGGGGTTAGAAGGCCACCAACAGTGGCACACACCCCACCTAACAACTATGGCTGGGGACCTAAAGCTCATTGTTCAGTGTCCTTTGTAGAGTTAATAGGGGAGGTGGAGATGCAGAGGAGTCAGTGCACCTAGAAAACCACTCCACCCACTTTCAGCAAGCAGATTTGAACTGAGTCTTTCTCCATAGACTGCACAGAAAGCCTAGATGACAAATATTGCACCCTGTTATTAACCAATAATTTTAAAAACATGTAACAATGTATTACCATTTTCACAAAATCACTATAACATAGAATTTGGGATGCAAGGCCAACATATAGATGTAAAATTCCTTTTTACATCCAAATTTAACAAGTTTGCATGTTTGACAGCTCTTTGCACAGAGCAGATGGACTGGTTTGGAACCTCTCAGCAGCATGACCCAGAACAAATCAATGTAATGGAATCACTCTGCTACAGCACCCCAGGGAAAGCCATTGAGTATGGTACCAGAAGAGCCATTTACCAGTGACAATTAAAAATAGCTGAAATAATGTGATTTGATAATGCAGAGCAGTGTCTCTAATCCAAGGTTTGATCCTACTGATTTTACAATGGGAAGCTAGATTTCTTCATTATTTATTCATTTAGTTGACCTACATGTGTTCTATATCTGAAAACAGATTTCACCTCCAGACATTCTGGATCTATGTTGCTCATGGAGACAATGTACTTTTCTATAATACATGTACACAAGCACACAGTAAATTTCTCATACACTCAATCAGGGCAGCTCAGCCTTAATGTATCTTGCCTTGTACTCTTGTTACACTTACAATTTTGTGGAGTTGGGAGGAGAAAAACCCTAGGGGAGTTTTACCATCTAACATCTCTAATTATTTGCAGAGGTACTGTCAGCTCTAAATAGTCTTTACCTTTCCACATTTCCAACTTGTCTGCATTATTCTGCAGCAGGCAAAAGCAGCCAGAGGGTATCACCATACTAAAGCTGACTGTAAAATTACTTTGACTCAGCATAACTGTAAAATATAGACAGAGCTCTCCTTGCCTTTTTTCTCCTCATTCCTGTACACATACACGCTGTTGTTCCTTGCCTGTTGAATTCTCTATCCCCTCTATTAGTCTAATTCTGACACTTTTTCTCGCTTGTGTTGCAGAATAGAGCTTAGCGCAACAAACAGCTTCTGAATAAATTACTTGGATTTATCCAGCAGCAGAGGTTGTCGCTACTCATTTGCACTTTCAAAAGAGCATCTAGAATTTCCCTGTTACAAAGTGGCCGCTATTTCTTACTGTTATGAAGAGGTCTGAAGGCAGATCTTGTTAATGGTAAATAAATCTTTGAGAATGACAACTAGCTTCTACTTGACACAATATCCCCAAAGACAAAAAAAAAAAAAAAAATCAATATTTGTTATTCTCAGAATTTTCAATAAACAGCTTCAAAATTATCTTCTGAAATGCCTCATGATGCTCCCCTATAATCAGAGCCCAGCCAGACAGGAATACAGCAAAGAGTAGAAATTAATTTGTTGAAACAAGCATCACTGTTCTTCTAATGGCTCTTGTGGACAGTTCAAATCTCCTTATCTCGTTTACAAGCTCAAATATCCTTATCTTGTTTACAGCTTTTTATTGAGTTCTTAGATACTAATTTGAGGTAAAAACTTACTTCTGTTCCTCCATCTTTGAAGGTGTCACTGTAGGTACTGTCAGGAGTACTGCGCTGGTCATCTTTGAGATAATTTGTGTGGGGAGCAATGTTGGACACTTCGTATGGTTCAAAGATAACCCCTCGGTGTTCCTCGTTTTCTCCTCTTGCATAGTGTGTTTGTGGGGTCAAAAAAACAGGGGTGAATTCTTCTGCTTTAACCACAGTCACTGCGGTCCCTGTGATGGGCGTTGAGCTCCCAGACACATTTGTGTTGTATTCCCTTTTGGACGACTCCAAAGGATCTTGGTTCAAGGAAAGATTAACTGGCACTGTCTTCAGGACTTGCACACGGTTCTCTCCCCCACTTAAGTTATTCTGAGCTTCCGTCGTATTAAGACAATTTCTGTGAGACAAAACCAAAAAATGTTATGAACTGTCCTGATAGAGAAAATCTCCTCCTTAAATAGCTTAATGGTCTTAAACATCAGGGAAGGAGATTTTTCAGTTCTGATAAGCCACTGCCATAAGAAGTAATATATTAACAAATACTAGGCAAAAGAAGTTGTGAGGCAAGCAGAGGTCCAGAGCTCTTTAACAAATGGGGAAAGACAATACGTTTGATATGACTTGTTACAATAAATTCTGGGTATCCAAAGTTGCTCTTGCCTTAGTTTATAATTTGGATGCAAAATCAATCCAGCGGTGCAACAGCCTTTACACACAAAAGAAGAATAAAGAGTAAGGTAAGAGATTGATTACTCTCAGTAGATATTTTGCACATGAAATAGGCAGAATATCAACAGCAAAATTCATACACTGATGGCATGTTCTTTCAGGCTATTGACAGGCCGCTACTGTTTGCTTAACTCTGGGTACCAATGCTCTTTTAAAAGAGCAAGCCCAGGAATCCCATTGCAGCAGAGTAGATCAGTAACTATAGTGGCTGGAAGGTAACCTCAGCAGCATTCCCACATTTACCCACAGTTGCTGTTGAAAGCAATCTGATTGCTGATAGTAGTTGCACTGACATAAAATTGTTAACTCATAAAACTTTTAGTAGGTATAACATTGCTTTGTTTTCAACCAGGAGAAATGCTCTGACACTACAGTTCCTCTCTCCTGGCTTTCCACTGAAGGCCAGTTTTGTCAATCACACTCAATTTAGGAATTCCTCTGGTGTTTGTAGAAGAAAAACTGTCCCTCAAAAAACAGTTCATAGCCTAGTTCGAAACAGTAAATTTATACTACTACCTATTGAAACACTCACCTTATGAGCAGCTAGTGGAGACCATCTAAGGCTGTCAGAAATTAGCTACATTGAAATAAACCTTGTGTAGCTCATCTGCATCATAATTTTATATGGAGATACCTTCCAGTATGTAAAAATTTCATTCTTTCTACAAAAATATGCACTCTTCCTTCCTGCAAGTGTTAACAGTAGGAGGCAGCTTCCTTTGACTCAAGTCACTTTTAGCCTACAGAGAAAAGCTGAAATCTGAGAGGAGTGAGAAAAACATTCTAAGCAAATGATTTTAAGAGAGTTACTTTATTTGCTGGGCAGACCCTAAGTTATGTTAAATAAGACTCTATAAATTAGGTTACTGAGGTCAAACTACTCACTTTTTGCCCTACAACAAGAAAACAAAGAAAAACAGCCAATAGCCAACTGTCAATATAATCTGATTTTACTAATCTCAGCAGCAGCAAAACAACACCGCCAAACACAAACAAATAGTGAAACTCTCTGCTACTTTGCAAACTGCATGTTTGAGAATACTATCCATTTTTTCTAATCAATTAAAAGTAAAAAGGAGTAAAATGTGCGTCCCAAAACAGCTTTCATTCTTTTAACTTTTGAAAGAAAACCATAAACCCCTCAGGCTATCACAGTTCCTTCAGTTCACAACTGATCAACACTTTCAGTAGCTGGGTGTATGATTTTGAATAATACTGTACCTTTTATCTTGGTCTTCTTGATTATCACTCACTTTGTTAACAGACAACAGCCTTTTATCTCTGGGAACCTGAGAACAACACCAGGCATGGGGTCAGGTAAATGCAACTGTCAGGCATTTGCAGCTTCAGACTGCTCTACTGCAACAACTAGAAAAATGTAACTCTATCAGGGTTGTCTAGTTCACAGATGCCAGCAGCTATTTTTCTTTGGGAGACTGATTGTGAACAGAAAGAAAATTTCCAAAGGGAAAAAATGTAGGAATTGTTTTCTTTTCTAGTTCTTGGGCACACCAGTCAGGAGCAAAGCCCTTTTATTTATGTCCTATCTTTTGAATATCAAGCTAGGCCAAGCTATCTCAAAAATCAAAGCTCATATTATTCCAAAAACACACACACACTTTTCACTTAATAAAACGAGATGAGAAGGAAGATACGATGCTTTGGTGAGCTCTGCACTGAGACCATTTTAGCTCAGACAAAAAAGGCTTTTCAGTTAAACCATAAGCGCCAGGTAAGTCCTCCTGTTAGAGAGCAGCCTGGAGAGTGTAGGACTCCTACCCAGGGAAAGTTTGTGGATCTTTCTTTCCTAGTATGGGGACAGGTCAGGGCATGCTGGTATGTCATCAGAAACACTGACTTCTACTTTGCTGATTGCATCAACAGCTACAAGAAGTAAAAACCCAGTCAAGTCTGGCCCCTTGACAGACTCAGAATTGACAGCAAGTGACTTAAAAGATTTGTATTCCCACATACTGGTTTCCTGACACCAGCACAGATATAAAATCACCAAGGGCAAAGTTGCTGCCATGACCATATTTTTCTTTTCTTGCTGAAGTAGCAATTCAGGAGCTAAAACTTCTAATCTATCTTTTGCACAAGAAGACATGTCCACTCCACCACAGCAATTAACTCAGGATTAAGGAGCAAGAATAGACCTAAGAATGGGCTAAAGCCATGCTTTTTGCATTTAAATATTTTAAAGAAATATCAGAAAACTATCTGACTTTAGAGGAAAAACAGTATTACGGTGCACTACAGTAGCCAATGATAACATAAACTATATCTGCAAGACAGCAGCAGAGTCGCAGAGCTCTAGCCAGAGCCTCCCTTTCATATAGGGACATCCCCTTTCCCTATTAAGCACCCTGCTGGTTAAAAAACCTCCTTCATATATTTTTGAGCTGGGATAAAAGCCACAGTTTACACATGTTGATTCCCGTTTTAAGATTATACATTTATCTCTGAATGAGGGTCTGTGTTTAGGTAAATATCACTACAAGAAAAGGGAAAAGTTAAAAAAAACCAAACAGTTAAATCCAAATAATTCCTACTGACTGGAAAAAGTCCTTCAAAAATATTATCCAGCATGTCAGAACAAATGAGCCAGCTAATAAATAAGGACAATTCAAGAGCCTGGTGCACTGGAAGTCCTCTATATTTCCACATTACAGCAGAGAGGTTAAGTTTTAAGTTTCTGTTTGGGAGTATCAACAGGAGTTATCATTTTGTCCCTATTTAAGACAAAAATAGTTATGATTGAATGCTGGAAATGGCTTTGAGATGTTAATCCCACCTTATTCCATCTGAACCCTGAGTCTTTTGCAACTGCCTGGAACAAGGAACAGACGTCTTTTAGAACATGGTTTTGAGATAGTTATTTCCTGGTTTTATTATAGAAATCCATCAGATTAATGAACTGCTGCATAGAAAGGTAATACTAAAACAGAAGCCAATACTCCAGATGCTCACACACATCCTGAATTTTATGAATCCATCTTAATTTCACAGAGACTGGCACTGTGGTAACTATGTCAAGTAGACAAAAGGACCTTTTTTCTTTCTCACCGGGAAAAGTTTTCTCTACTGACAACAACACACAAAAGCAAGGAACATCACTTGAAATATAACCAGCAAAGCAATTAAAACAATATTTAACCATAAGGTTGGCATATGGGATCTTGCCTACAACCCCTTCTCTTGAACACTCAATGTCAGAGATTAAAAAGAGGAGTCCATTCTTTAAAAGCATTTATACTAATAAATACTAAAAGCAAAGGCTTTTAATTTCCATTCCTGTTACTTCTTCATTAATTACAAGGGGACCTGGCATTGCTGTGCTGGCTTTCACGGAAGATCATCTGTCCAAGGCAGCCATAGCTGACTTCAGGGGTATGGAGATTGTTCATTTCACTGTAACTATTTCATGCTTCCCAAGCACTAGAGTAACACTAATTCTGTTTGCAGAGTACCAAGGGGTCAGCATGGGTTTCAGAGTGACATTACACGGAGATATATCCTGTAGGACTCTCCTCTGATTTCAGCAAAAATCTCAAACACAGCTTTACCTAAACACCATAAAATATCTATATATAAGACGTTATCAAAATGGTATGTAAAGCCCTGGGTTTAGAACATGACAAACTGAAACTGTGTCAGTGCTTTTGCTGTAAATTGACTTAGATCTCTGGCTCTGTGTCCAGCTCCATTTCTGCCCTACAAACTTCCAGTGCAAGGGCTAGACCTCACTGTATGTTTGTATACAGCCTACTGCTATCATTATACAAACAAAAATAACATGGGAAACTGTCAGATGAGAGATACTCCAGTTAAAGAGCAAACTAAAACATGTGTGGAATGAACTAGAAAAGCAGACAAACCCACACATGGACAAGGCCTCCCCTTTTACACTTTTTAAAGAATATTTCAAGTATCATCCAGTATTCTTGCAAAGGAAGAGGAAGAACGCTATGCTCAAAAAGAAAACATGGTAGAAAACTTAATATGGGAATTCTGATATTGTTTTTCTCTCTCCAGAACTAAATACATCAAAACTGTTTCAGACAGGCTTCCTATAATGGAATGGGTGCGTGATGGAAATATTAGAGAGAAAACAAGATGCAGTGACTTCTGTCTTTGAAAACTGGCTCTTTTGATGCCTCTTAGAGTGGTCCCTGCTAGTGCAGCAGGGAGGGATAATGACAGAGTTACCTACTTTATAATAGTCATACAATAGGCCAAGAGCAGCAGCACTGTCCTCATCACCATTTATGCTCATCATAGCCTTGGTAGCTGCTGTTAGGGGATTCTCCAAATACGACTTCCAGGCTTCATCTTCACTGGTGTAGGCTCGTCTGGTGTTGAATGAAGTGTCATTTGGCACTAAGGCCACAAGTCGCTTGTTACTGCATAGACAGGAAGAATAAAATTGTGATCCAGAAGGGATTACTTTATTCACAAGGCACGGTAAAGAACATCAAATAGCTCAATTAAAGTGATATGATTACATCAAGCAAGCATCTCTGTATTACACTTGGTGACATAAATATTTATCAGTATTAGGTATCTTCAGTACTTAAAAAAAAATTGAAATGTGTACAGATCTTGTGATAGTAATTCAAATGTATTTTTACTAATATACAGATAGAGCTACCAAAATATTTTAAAATTATTTGGAAAAAAAATGAAGCAATGATATGAAAACATTTGGCCCCAGTATTTTTGCTACATGTACACTTCATTAGGGGAAAAAAAATCCAACATTTAACTGACATAAGACATGAATGAAAAACAAGCAAAAGCATCTGATACTAATCTAGGGTTCACCTAAACAGAGCATAGTTCAGTATTTATTAAGTGGGTACACCTTAAAATTGAGGTATTATCTGCTTTTAGAATGCAACTTGTCAGTAATTTCAGAGGAGTTTTCTGTAACAGGACATAAGCAATAGGTCCAGTGGATGGAACAGAAGTCAACATATTTGGTCTCAATTCACACTTTATCACTCACCGCATCTCGTTATAGACCCATGGTAACACACACAAGACCATTAGTGAGTAGGATTTGAAGCAAAGCAGTTTCCTCCAGCCTGAAAGTGGCACAAACCGACCACTGCCCGCGTATACTGCGTGAGAAGCTGCTGCACCACAGCTATGGCTGAAATTTCCAGTATAATGGAAACATAAATGACGATAATAGCACCTGCTTTTGCAAACTGTTCAATAAACTTATTGATAAAAGAACTACATAAAAAAAAAGTTGCAGGACTATTACATAAGATAGTAGGCAAACAGATTAGGCAAGGGAAATACTGGAGTGAGGGGTGTGCTGCTTCGTAGGTGTTACAAGAGCACTGTCAAGAATTGTGGCTCAGGTTACAAGGATCACAACGAAACTTTTAACACATTACACCTTACAAACTTGAAAGCTGCAGAGATGGCAGAATAATTAAATATAACTTAACTGGTAAAACTAGTAGTTATTCCTGGTGACCTTCATAAAACACTTTTTGCTATCTTCTACATAAAAGCCAGTTCAGTAGTCAGTCTCCTCTTTCTGCTCTGCCCTACCTGCACCGGTGCCAGCTCCACAGATCTAACCCAACCAACTGCTGCTGTTACGCAGAGAGTGGCATTTAAACTGTGCAAACAAGACTTATATTTGTTTTCAGAAATAGGATTTGATAAAAGCACAACTGAACCCACGCAGTAAATGCTCTTGGATGCCAGGAGCATGCCTTGCCTGGCCCCCAAGCTGCAGTGACCGGCAGAAGGCTGGGGCTTCACCAGAACTCCGCTGTGGTGCAAGTTCAACCGGCAAAGTGCGTGCTCCAGTGTTTAAGGAAGAGGAGGGGGGTGGTGGAGATTATAATCTCTATGGTACAGAGCACTGTTTACCAGTTTCTTTATTTAACAAAAAACAAAATAATCCATCTGCTACCCAGCACAATTTTATGAGCTCTGTGGGGGAAGAGAGCATTTCATAGCTTCATATCAGAAAATACAGCCAACTACAGTACTGGTTCTCTTTTCCTTTCATATAAAATAATTGGATTTTTTGAAACTTCCTTTTTTTTTTTTTTTTTTTGAGGACTTTTCTGCCTGGCCTTCTGCTGAAGATTTTTGTCCCTCTTGTTTCCACGTATACATTTGTGTTGTTACAGGTTCGCTTCAGCAAGTGAAGCTGAGCACAAATTAGGAGCCTAAGGAATACAGAGAGAACTGCTAGATCCGCTTGCCTTTTCAATACCTTATTGTTAGCAACTCAAATCAGATTTGCAACAGCCTTGCTGTTTGTGCCAGAGGTAGCTGAGTGCCTTTTTCCACTCTGGAGTAGTCAATTCTCCCTGGCACAGAGGCAATTATTCCAAGCAAGGATTCTCCTTTCCTCAACAAAGCTCCCCTTCAGCTAAATCCGGGCTGTTTCACCGTATGGGCGGCTGCCCACTGCAACGCACAAAATCCTGCTCGCCCTCCTTCCTGTAGCAATCTTCCCTTACAATCAATAACTGCCTTTTGTTCCTCGGAGCACTCACAGCCGTGCGACAGTCATAACTGATTTATGAGCACTACAGTCAGACAGCAAGATCCCTTTAAAAACACACCTTCTAAGACTCGGGCTGTGCTTGTCTGTGAAAATGCTGGAGGGGAGGAGTCAATCTCTGCTGCTCTTAGTCAAGATGATCTTAAAGCAATGACCAGAGTGCAGTCTCTCAGAGGTGCATATACGATTGTGCTGGGGAGAAGCCAAATCAAAGGGGATAAATGCTCTAGAAACAGCAACTCAGTAAGTAGACAGTTGAGATGGCTGGAAAGGCACAGGTGCAGAGATCTAGAGCCTTCCCAACATCTCTCCAGAGCACGTTTTTTCTAAAACTCAGGTTTCCACATTTGAAAACAAAGTATCTGTCTCCTCTGCCTTGAGAGATGGTCTGAAGCAAAATCAACTGACACACTCATTGTGTTTACTCTGCAAACAGACTGAAACAATAGCACTAAGAAAAATAAAAAACTTCCTCATCAACCCTATCCCCGTAATCAGCTCTGTGGGAGGTTAATGGTCAGAGCTAATTATAATGATTTAACATAGTAAATCATTTCAAAGATTATAGCCAAAGCAGTCAGCCAAAACAATTGGGCTCACTTAAAGAAAACTTCTCTATTAAATAAGGTCGTTTGGATGAGAGGGAGAGTTTCTCTGAAGAAGTGAGACTTGTGTATGCGCACACATTCCCTTTCCTTTTTGCACAACTGCTGAACCTTCTGGACGATTTCAGCTAAATGTGACAGAGGGGTAGCAAAGTCCTCCATAACCAGAGGAGATAAATACATTATATTTTAATATATACCAAGAAAACCCAACATCTTAAGTGAGGCTCTACACAAAAAAGCTCCCCTGGTCTTGCCAGTCATCCTTCCATGCCAGGGCAACCCCAGTTGTTCCAGCTGTGCAATTGGTGACAGCTGCTTGGGAGGAGAGTGACTGCTGGCACCTGGACCATGTGGAAGACAAAGGGTGACACCTACGAGTAACAGCAATCCCACTGTAGAGCTGCTCTGACCATCCCAGCTGAAAGAAAAGCCCTATTTGGAGCCTGCAATTAGCAGATCCATACCTCTATGGATCTTATCAAAAGCTGCAAATCCATCAGTGACCACATCCACCACGAACCACACACTTAAGAAAGATAGGCCAAGATTGCAAGACTCCCACTCAACCTGACCAGCAACACCAGCAAACACCCGCTGTAGCCCCAGTCACATCTAAAAACCTGCTAAAGAGCAGAGAAGAAGAGCAACCCCTGCTGTGCCCATTCCTCACCCGGGCCAGCCCCACCACCCCTCTAGCTGGGAGTCAGGATGTGTGCTAACCAGAGGGATGCACTTCCACAAGCACTTGTACAAGCACACCATCATTTCATCATGGAGAAAAAGCTGAAGAATTCAGGATACTTTGTGTCTAAAAAGTAAATATTTCCTTTCAAGATATCACTTGAGCTCCGCATGAATGTAAAATGTTTCCATTGTTTTATGTCAAACGGTAGTAAGTGTGACAGGATGAAAGGTATTTTCTGGGGAATGGTCTAGCTACGAGCTAGATTGCTCTGATACTGGAGCATTTATGTCAAGACTAAACTTCAGATGGTCTTTATTTTGTAAAATCTTTTTTTCTCCCCACTGCTTAGTAGAGATTTTCCTGTTCATACCATCCGACGTGATTTGTGTGTTCTCGTAAGACATACATAAATTTTCCAGATTAACAGCAGTTATGGTGATTTTTTTTTTAACTTTTTTAAAATCATGATTGTGGAATTTTATAAAACCTACACAAGTGTAGTGTATAAATATAATGATGTCCAAAACTTTGTTTCATTTCAGTTACTGCAGTAAGACAATGTAAACTGGAGAGGTACATTATACTTAGCATCAATAAATCAGCTAAACTGAAAGGGCCAGCCTTTCAAGCTCTGCCTCGGATTAAAGATAATGAGCATACAACAGCCAGCCCTTGGGGCTATAAAATCCTACTACAGCCAAATTCTCACCCAACTTGATGCAATTTGAGAATGAGTTTACAATGAATCAGAATTGCCCATTAACACACTCATGAACAGTGGTAAAAGGCTTGGTGATCAGAGCTTCCTTTTTATTCAGAAACTAGGTGTCCTGCCTGCCAGTCTCTCAAAACCAGTTCTGATGCTCAAAAGCTTTCTATTGAATTTGCAAAGTTCAAGCAGCCCTCAACTTCTCAGCTATATCTGCCACTGAACATAAAGCAGCCTGATGCAGCCATGCTGCATCAAGTACATCTGCATCCCGCTTCATCATACGCTCAGCATTCCATCCTGATCCAATGGGATCAGGATGGCACTAGTGGGAAAGAAAGCTTCTTCCTACCTGCCCCACATCTTTTGCCTTGCCCAGGAAATTCAACCCTGAAATCCAAAGCAGATTGTTTAAGCTGCCAAGGTGAGCACCCAGCCCAGGCACTTCCATCTTTTAACTACAGGTTTTTTTGACATTGCATCTGTTCTTAAAAAAAAAAAAAAAAGGTTAAAACCAAGTGGCTCCATGAATATACCTGCAGACTTCTTCACCCCCTGACAATGCATGAGGACTTGCCCCTCCCTGTAGTGGCTAGGTGCCAGATGGGAACACACAAGTGATGTGTGTGAGGCAGGAGAATGGGAGAAGTTCCAATTCCCAGGTTTCAGCCCAAGCCTGAGCATGCCCATTCTTACACAGGTGAGATAAGAGCACCAGGCACTTCTGCACACATCCTCTGCAAACTGTTCCTTCAAGAGAAGGGATACAAGGCTTTGGCCCACACAGCTGTTATAAAGCACCCAGAAATTTTAGCACTAGTCAAATAACTGGAAAAGGCAAGACAGACTCGCGTCACCCTCGTTCCCAGCCCAGCACATCAAGGCCATAGGATGTTTATCATAAGCTCCTTGTTAGTTGCATGATAAGAAGATGAACAGGGCAACTGTCACCCATCTGGAAATGCTGGGAGAAACACGAATTCCAAAACAAGATGCTAGCCAAAGGGACCACTTCCGTTGCACACAGACATTCATCACACACCATGTTGCATCCTGCCTCCAGTGCAAAGTCAAAGAAATGGTGAACTTGTAGAACACCCATGTTTCATTTGGTGTGACAAAAGCTACAGGAGCACGCTCTAGGCACATCCAAGAACCGGGAAAGAGAGCAGAAGTTCCTACGTCAGTTTTGACACAGCTAAGGAGGGCAGAGTATGATCATTTACAAACGCTTCAGTAGCATTTGTAAAACCCTCTGTAAGTTTATTTTACACTTACACAAATCTCAGTTCAGCTATAAGACAACTATAAAACAGATCTAGAACAGATGTTCATGCAATTTGTCTTAAAACTAATGCACATACATATGAATTCACAGGCATAAAGCGAAGAACTATGACCATTTAAAATGCAGGACAGATCCCACAGAAGCCATGTAAACTGAAGTTCAGATTCCAGATCATAAATTTCTGCCTGTGCTCATTACAGAGTGGTATAAATCAAAGCTAGTCCTAGTGCTTGAAACCAATTGTTTGAAAGATTCTAATGTTAGTTTTGGCCCAAGTTTACTACCTTCAGAATACTACTTTGTCTAGACATCAAATTAAAAATAAAACAAACAAACAAACAAACAAAATACCACGAAAAAAACCCAAAAACTTATGTGGCTCATTGCAAGTTTTGATTTATTTAGTTTAAAAAAAACTTGAGACTCGTCAGGATTTATTGCCAAAGGTATAATTAAATAGTCTGCAACACTGTTGTTTCAATTAGATAACAGGGTTCCATTAAAACTACAAAGGAGCATAAACATTTAACGAACAGGAAAATTATGGCCCATGTGTCCCAGCATTTTGTCTTTCACAGATGACAATCATACCATTCCCAAAAGCACAACAGGTGTCCAAAATGTACTTAACCCAATCCAGTGACTATAAAAATATACAAATGAATTGAGAGTGAAGGAAAAAAAATCAAAGCATTTAGACCACCAGGAAACAAAAAGGTAAGATGCCCTCTGGCCCAGCCAGAAGTCCATATCAAGGAAAAAACTCCCATTAACGAGGCTGAGTCATTTTGCCTTCTAATGAGTGCAAGTTTGGCACTCCTGCAATTTTGGGACAATTATACTTTTTGAGCACAAGACAAATCTGAACAAGATTACACACGTGAAATTATTAAAAGAAATTATTTTACCGTTACTTAACATTCAGAGAGGAAGTAAAATAATATATTAAGAATAGCAACAGTGAATGGCAAAACAGACTAGTTTAACAATTAGATGCCTAGTAGAAGTTTTATTTGTTTTTACTCTGAACCAAAATAACCTAAGCATGCAATAGTGATAAAGAGATTAAAACAAATAGGTGATTCATTAACATTGACCAAAAAAATATTATTAACTATGTCAAAACGGAAGTATGAAGAAGAAATCTGACAAAAGGATTAAATACATACAATGAATGCCTACTGAGGACTAGTTCAAGTAGGCAATTACTTACCGAGACAGACTTTTTATACCTATGATTTCAGACTTTTTTTTGTTTTACTTGTAATTAAATATTATTTCTACCAGATAATCCTTTCTTACTTGTGTACTAAGCCTGTTGCCTTTTTTTTTAACCAAGTCAAAAGGAGTCTCAAAAAAAGGGCAGGTTTCAGCACATTTGTAAAAAAAATCACTGACATCTCAAAAAATGAGGAAAACCTGAAGCTCACAGCATTTCTGCAGGAGGGACAGAGTGGATCAGAATTAGCAACTATTTAGCAGCTTCATAGCAGGCCATGCTGTTTTCCTAAGAAGAGTACTTTGAATGTGCATAGAACCCAAGGTTGTTTTAGCTGACTTGAAGCAGCTAGAAGCAGGCTTTAAAATTAAAAACAGGTCATGACAAGGCTGCCCAGACCTCCTGCAATTTAACCTGACCCTTGGCCCCATGGTCCTTGTTCATTCACTGCTTCCACAGAGTTAATGGAAATGGAATAGTTACTGCACTGATAGCACTGATTGCTGTTTTTTCAGGATATTAAATCTTTTACACAGTCAGAAGGAAAATGTGAATTCAACAAGTAAACCTGGGAGTCAAGATTTCCCACAAATATTTTTTAAAAGCATACAAACCCAAAAATATACTTTACAGAACTACTAAAAGACATTATTATGGAATATACCATTGCCTCCCCAAATTAGGAACGTTAACAAATCTATTTATATAAACATATAGCTATAAATAGATAAATACATATATAAAAGACATCTATATATGTAACCTTTGATGTCTGAGACATACTCTCAAGCTATAGATACATTGCAATTTTTGACTTCACAGTTCACATGTACTTAATATTGTTTCCTAGGTTAAATATTTTGTAATTTTGTAACATTGTCTTTTTTATGACATTAACACTGTAGAAGAACAGAACAGTATCCCTGTATACTAAGATGTCTGAAATAATTACTTCTCTTCTCTTAACTAACTAATACTATCCCAATCACTGATTTAAAAGCTAATAAAGATTCATCCCAGGATTAATTCCTAGATCAGCATTTGAAAGTGCTATTTTGTGTGTACAAAAAAGGGAAGCTTAATTGGCTTCCTCCTAATAACAAAAAAAAAAAAAATATTGAAGGTAACTACTGCAGTGGATTAATATTTGTGAAAGTGTTTGACAACAAATGTCAACTGGTGTAATATCATTTCCCCTTCAGATGTCCCAGACTAAACAAGGACGATGATGTCCCTGCTAACCCTTCCACAGGGAAGAGGTTATATGATCATTACAATCAAGTTAAAGTGACCTGGGAAAATCCCCTCCCTCCTCTTCGGCTTTGATCTCCAGTCTGGTTTCAGACTCCAGCACCAGAGAGACAGCAGTGTAAACAGCAAGACCTAACCATCTGATACTCTTCCTGCTCTTAGTTAAGCTTATGGTTGCAAGTTCTATGAGGTTCTGCACACTGATTTTCCACCTTTCTTGCACAGAAGTGGTTTTCTAGGGAACATCTGTGACAGCATGTCAGACATTTGAAAAGCAAAAAAACTAAACACATCTAATTCTTGTTTCTCCATTCATTCCTGGATGAGTAACACTTTGGAAAATTAATCTCATTGGATGCCCTGTTCACACAATGGGCTGTGCAGAAAAAAAAAATTGAGTGAATTGTCACCTAATTGCTACTCAACATCTGCTGATGGGAAACGTGTTTGACCCTCAAAGAAAAAATTAAGAACAATACACAGAATGACATTGTAAATGACAAGCCCCCTTTGTGTGTTACAGTACTAGATGATTAAGTTAAATATTATGAAGGCAGTAAATCAAAATTACCCTGTGAAGAGCCCAAGATCAACTTCTGCAACTACCAAGCAGCAAGCTGGATGTGAACATGCCTCCACTGACACATGGGAACAGGTCTGAACCCATTCCCACCCACGGGCTTGCTCTCCACTCAGTTATTTACCTACCTGCCCCACTGCAGACCCAGGCTGCCCCAAGCCTTCCTTTATGTGGGCAGTCTGAGCATGCCGCAGCTACCTGGTGCGCTGAGTATCTCTGCACAGCCCGGGCTGTTGGGAGCCTGACGGGGGGCAGTCAGGCAGCTGGCCAGCCAGCAGAGAGCCACGGCAGCCGGCAGAGAGAGCCACGGTGGCCAGCGTGCTGGGACCTGCCACGAGCCTGCCCTTCTTGCAACTCCTGTCCCAGCCCACCCGGGACTTCGCACAACCCCAGGAGCTGCAGAGGCAAACTGTGGCATTTACAAGACAGATCCCTAATAGTTGTACAATTGCTGCTCCTCATTGACAGAAGTACTGTCAATTTCTAAAACCCAGTGAAGTCTCACAAATAGTGAGCACTGGAGCCATGAGTGGAGTTCCGTGGTGATCATTTTTTGTATACTACAAAAGAAAAAAATTAGCCCATAAATTCAGAAGTGTACCCTAGAATCATCTTTTCATCCTGCAAAAGGGATGCTCCTTCCTCCCCACCCTATGTCCCCCAGCCTTAACCAATCCCCACGTTCCCCTCAAAGGATCTGGAAATTGGACAAAAACAGAAGCAGCAGCACAGACCTCTAAAACACTCAGAGTGCGAGGGACACGCATTTCCTTCTGCAGAGATTATGGTCTGAACAGTTATTTTCTTAACACCTGCCATTTGCTTGCACCCCCACTGCATATGAACCCAGACCGATGAAAAATGGATGTCAAAAATAACCTCAACTCTGAGCCAGTTCTCTAGCTGCACAAACAGCTCTACTGACACAGCTGAGAAGGTGGAACAGAGGTAGGAACAAGTGGCCACAGCCTGCTTAAGTCGGTACTACCTCTGAAAAATGCATGTGCAATCATGCCTTATCTCTCCTGACACAGAGTTTGTGGAAGCAAGCAGGCAAGACCCAGCTTAGGTAGAAAGACTAAAGGGAAAGACAGGGAGATAGTACACCTATCTTAAGGATAATCTCCCCTTCCAAGCTCCTCAGTTAGCATTAGAATCAAACACCTGGTTCTTTAGCATTTTCACCTGTCCACCTTCCTCCCTTAAAGCACTACAGAACCTGTCCCTACTGCTCCTTCCAAAGAGAGACATTGCAGGCAGCTCTGCATAGTAGTGCAGCAGGGTCTACCACCTCTCCAGAAAAGCCAGCAAGTGCCACAGAATGTATTTTTCCACACTTTCTAGATCCCCTCCACTGCTTAGTCCTTTACACCTGTGTAGGTGCTAAAAAGCTAGAAGCAGAGAAATTCTTCAGCCTTTTCTCAATATTCTGTGAGCAGACTGTCCTTCCTATGTAAACTATTTTAAACAAGGTCACAGTTTCATAAACTTCTTGCACTCGCAAGTTGTTTTGCAAGATTGTTATGGCTTCGACTTTGAAAATATTATGGAATAGGTCTCTTAAGACTTGGCCAATCCTCTCAAGGAGGGGATGGCCGAGGAACCAATTACCTATTGCCATTCAACACACTTTTTGCGATCTATCCTATATAGTAGTCAGAAAATTATTAAAGAAAAGCTTCGGCTTCCACTTGTTCATGAGCCTGGACTCTGTGTCGTTTTCTTTATGCACCTCGGACGTAACAGCAACACACCAGCACTTTAGTAGCACAAGCCCCACAAAAACACCTCCAATGACTCTGACAAATTAACTGACTTCGAAATAATGAGCTCCTACTCTCCAGTTTTGCCTGTAAGGAAGATCTGGTTTTAAGTAAAAGAAAGGCCATGTGGAGGAGAAAAATGTACTCTCTGGATTAGGTTCTAATTGGATATAATTAGAGCAAAAAAAAGAAAGAAAAAATAAAAACCACCAAAACCCTTCCCATGCAAACTCCTCACACCAGTCTATTATCTCATTCCATCTGGTCATCTGTTCTGGAAACAAATGTATTTGTCTTCTCATGTTACACTTGCATATAGAGAGCACAAGGGATTTCTTTACTCTTCACTTCCTTTTCAAACTCTTACCTATCACCTAAGAATTTTCTAAACACCTTAACCAGAAACAGATCACAGGCATACCTGCAATGGAGTAAGTGCTGTTACTTGAGGTTGCATGCTCTGCACTGCTCTTAAGTTCCTCACAGTGGTAACAGCAGCAGCACTACACAGAGCACGGGTTGAAGAGCATTAATGCTCCAGTCTCAGAAGCTTTACACGCATGCCATATTGTTCCTGTTGGAAAGGAAGGATAGCCCAGTATCTCAGTATCATCCCAGACCCAGAGGGAAACCACTTTTGCCCTAGTTTCTTACATGAGTTAGCGTTCCTCTCCACTGTTTTTCTGATTCAAAGCCGACTACGGTGAGAAGTTGTTCTTCTGAACCCCCCACCTTTCCATATTCCCCTTCCACTCCCATTAACTGCCCTTGATCTGCCGCAGCCTAGTTTCTGGCTGCTGAAACTACTGGCAACTAGGCTTAGCCAGGAAGTAATTTACAGGCCCCTTTCACCTTCTTGCAGTTCTGGAACTGCCCATCGCCTTGGGATGCCCTCTATCACTGCTTGTCAGCTCTTCCACAGTTAATCTAGTTCCCCTCCCAACTAAACGACTGCTCTTTCAGCTGCTCCTTCACTTACCCGCACCCCTCAGGGCTCTATTCTTATTCCCTTCCTTGCACTTTAATCATTTACTGCTCTAATCTGGCCACCCAAGGCACTGGTTCCCATCCTAGCTCAAATGAACTCCTAAACGCCACTCTCAGCTCCTACCCAAATAAGTTTAATTTCATGTCAATAGCTACCTTTGTACAATCTCACTGTCAGCTGATGTTTGAAAAGGCCAGGCCTAGAGTTTTTGTTTAATCTTTCCCCTGTGAACCGTCCTGTCTTTTCCCTAGCAGAGGAGCCAACCCCGCTGTTTTCTTTTGTCGGGTAATCTCCTTCTTTCACTCCTTGACAGGCAGGTTGTCACCAAACCTCTCTCCAACATCAGGCTCCTCCTCTCCACCTCCTTTGGCACAAAGGCTGTGGGGAGCCCAACCAAGGCTGGCACCTGAGCAACACCACACGTAGCCGAGATCACACCCGTGTTTGGGGCACTCCTACCTGCAGCGGGGCAGCAGTAAAACAAAACAGCCACCTCCCGCCTCCATCTTCCTTACCCCGTAACTCTCGCCAGCCACCTCCTGCAGAAACGCTAATCACCCGAGCAGGGAAAATGGCCTTCCCGCCTGGCTGCCTCACGGCGGCTCTGGGCGCCACGCCGAGCCACCCGCCGCCATGGCGGGAGCGCGGCATCGCCTGTGCAAGTTATTTACCGGGGGTAAATACCCGACCCCCGGCCTGGGCCGCTCGGCACCGGGCGCCGGCGGAGCCGGGACGGCAGGAGAGGCGCACACCGCGGCCTCCGCGCCCACCGACGGCTCCTGGCAGCGCTCCCCGTCCCGGGGACACCGAGCCCACCGCTGGCCCCGCCGCGGTCCTGCACGTCCCGGGGGGGGACCCAACACCGCAGCCGGAGGCACCGGGAGACAACGGGAGTATCCTTGCACCCCGCCGCTCTGTCTCGGCCTCGCTACCGCCAGGCCGGGGCGGGAGAGGGGCTGCGGCAGGCCCGGGGCCGACAGGAGCGGGAGGTTTCCCTCTCCTCTTCATCCTTCTCTTTCGGCCCCGCTACGAGGAAAGTTACTTTTTAACCCCGCCGGTCTCCGAGCAGCCGCGGGCTCGGCCGGGCGTCCCGCCGGGAAAACAAGGTCAGGACGGCGAGGGAGAAGGCGCCGCATGGAGCGGCCGGGGAGCACCTGGGCCGAGCCAGGGCCTTCCTCCCGCCGCCCGGNCTGCCCCCCCGCCGCCCGGGCCCCCTGCCCCGCCGGCTCCAGCCGAGGGGAGGAAGATGGCCGTGCCCGGCCCTTTGGGGATAAAAGCCCTTTGTTGCGCCAACACAAAAGCCAAGAAGCACTTTACGTCCGGGGCCTTCGGCGGGCGGAGGCCGCTCCGCTCTTCCAGGGCGAGGAGCTCTCTGTCGCGAAAAGCGATCCTCGAGGTGAGGGGGAAAAAAACAAAACAATACAAACAAATAAACAAAAAAAAAAACCAAACTAAAAGGGGAGCTAAACAAATAATCGCGTAGCCCCACGGCCAGGTGGAGAGGGAGGTGCGGGGCCGCGAGCCGCAGCCTCGTCCTCGGCCGCTCCTGAGTGTCTGTGCGCCCGGTCCGGCGTCGCTATAGGAGGGAGAAGAGGGAGAAGCGCCGTCCCGGCGGGTCCGCGTCCGCCACCGGCGAAGGGGAACACGACCAGCCCGGCGGGCCGCCCCGCGCAGCGGGCGCAGCGCGTGCCTGCGATCACTTACTTGTCCGTCTCTTGTGACATGTTTGATCCAATGAACTCTCTCCCCTTTTCCCGGTGCCTCCGTCTGCCTGGCGGAACTGGACTTTCAGGTCTGTGCAGGTGAAGGTGTGCGTGTGAACGCCCGGGACGGCAGAACCAGAGCTACTGGTAATTCTGCTTTCCTTCCCCCCCCCTCCCGGCTCCACAGCCAGCCGCCGAGGCAGGACAGGTAGAGCCCCCTCCCCCTGGCATGTGGGGAGCGGCGGGGCTGGGGCGCCGGCGGGGCTCGGCACGGGAGAGCGGCCGGGCCGGGCGCGCACAGGTAACTTTCCCGAGCAGCGCTGGATTCTTTCACTAAAGGAGCGGGGAGAGGGGCGAGCCGCGCGCTGATTGGGCGGCGCGGCCGCCAGGTGCGCTGCCATTGGCAGAGGCGCGCACAGGTGAGGAAGGAGCCGCCGCCGAGCGCCAGGTAACGAACGCACCGCGCGCCCGCGCCGGGAGGCACCGCGGGGCCGCCGCCGCCGGCGGGAAGGGAAGGGAAGGAAAAGAAAAAAGAAAAGGGGAGCCGGCGCTGGGGCGGCGGACCGTTCCACCGTTCAACAACGCCTCCCTGCCGCGGACGGAGGGGCCCGGCCGGCCGCGCTGAGGAGGCGAGGCCAGGCGAGGAGCGGCGCAGGGCCGTGGGTGCCCCGTGAGGCTGAGGCGGCCCCTGGCCGCGGTCCGCCTGCCTCACCTGTCGGGCTGCTCCGTGCCCGAAGTCCCCGGCTTCGGCCACTGGCCTGTGGCTGCCGTCGAATAACGCCCAGGGAGGCGCCGCCCTTCGCAGGACAGTTTGGAAGATTGTTTTTTTTTCTTGGGTTTGGGGACTTTCTGGCCTTTTCCCCCCTTTTTTTTTCTTTTGACCCTACTACGGTTGGGACCAGCTGAGTTTGACGTTGGTGAATGTCTTTCTGCAGAAGGCATCTCACGGCAGCAGGATGAGGTGGTGCCAGGTGATGACACCCACTGTGTGGATCTGAGAGCTGAACTGGGGGATGTTGATGATGGGTGTTGAGGGGTCTGATTTGTCAGCAGGGGAAAGCTGGAAGAGAATGGAAAAGCTGGAATGGAGTGTTTATTGAGGCTCTGTTATGCAGGGATGAAGTGAGAGGACTGCAGATCCATCAGTCACCCTTCAGCCCAGTACAACCTACTGTGTACTTTGCCGGAGGACCAAAGTGGGTTTACAAGGATCGGGCTGTGGGGGCAGCAGCTATGACCCTGATGGAGAAGGTGGGGGAGAGGATCTCACTGGGTCAGTTTGAGAACAGGGAGTGGAAGGGTAGCAACGAGACTCCCATCTGCTATCACCCATTCTCAGTCCCCATTCCTCCATCAGAGACAGGTCAGGACTGCACTCATCCTTCCTGCTACTGCCTGCCCTCCTGGAGACAGCTTTCTATACTAGGCATCCAACTTGACTGCTGACAACCTCTGCTGTGCAAATAGAGCTGAATGTGTAAAGAATGCACCATTATGTGGAGTAGACCATTATGTTACTTAGTCATCTTTGCAAGACAATTACCTGAATTATTTCAAACCCATCAAATTTATAATGTCTCATGTGAAGGGAGTTTTCCATTTTCTACCTTTGATTTCATAAAATCATAGAATACCCTGAGTTGGAAGGGATCCTCAAGTGTCATCGAGTCCAACTCCTGAACAGAGGAATTTCCCTTGACAGGGGAATATAGTAGGAGGGATATTAATGGAAATAGATATTTGTATAACCAAATATATATGTATACAGACAGACACACATACATATATACATATGTATAAAACATGTTATGGTCTGGGGCATCATCTTCATTTACCTACTGCTGCAGTTGAAATCAAACTTGACTCTGCTAAGTCTGTGGTATTATGGAACCACAGTCAGGCACAAATATCTATTACTGGGTCTCATTCCTTATCTGTGTTCGTAGTAACTTATCAAATCAAACAAATTCAGTATAAATCAGTTTTAAGTCAGCTTAAACATAGTCCCATTAAGATTTCTGTTACTTTAACTAAGCAGAATTAGAAAAACACTTTACCTAGATCAATGACCCTTTGATTGAACACAAGATATTAGTTAGCCATTCTCTTTCTCCATTCACCAGTCATGGGACAGAAACATTATTATACAATCTGTGAATCCAGTCAAAAGTTGCCAACGTGGCCATTATTCATGGCGATGCTTGTATGAATTGTTTTGCATAGTACATTTTGAGGAAGCTATAAGGCTTCATAAAACACAAGAGAAACAGAGCAATTTATTCATAGCAAATGATGCAGTCATTTTGAATACAGAATTCTATATAGTCTTAAAATAAGTTGGACCTCTCAAATACATTACTATATACTGTTCTCAAGAAATAGTGGTAGAATGCGTAACAGTTTAAGTTACTGAAGCTCTCCCTGTTAACTGTAGAAATGATAAGGTTTCTTTCCCAAATGATAAGGTTTCTTTCCCAAATAGTTGTTATGCTGAAAGAAACTTTGAGACCTGAAAAGGTTACCTGTTTGAGCACCATCAATAGGATTAACACCAGTTCAGCTATCCTCTTTCTCTTCTTTAATTTTTCAATTATAAGAAACATTTGGATGTTGTTGTGTGTTCTTCCCTCCCCCTCCTCAATTTTTTCCCATATGAAATGTGTAGGAAGAAGGAGAAGAAGATCAGTGATGAGCACATTTGAAAATGCCACCTTCCCCAAGGTAGAAATGCTGCTGATATGTGATTTTACAAGAAAGAAAACTGCATTTGATGCCATCTGTAGTCCTGGACCAAACCCAAACTGTAACTCAAACTGAAATGGAGTTTGTTGTTCTAGTACTGGGTCAAATACAAAACTGCCTTTAGCAGCCTGCTCTCAGGAGAGATTCTCTTAGAATGAGGTAGTCAGGAGACTGAATTACTGCTCACTGTCTTAGGAGTAGTTCCAAGGTCAAAGTTAGCCATCTAAGTGGAAAATGCAGTAATGAACTCTTGATTTGAGGTAGTTGGAGATGACAACTCTTATTTAGTTAGGAGTTGCTTATATAGAAAAATATATTCTGAAATTATTTTAACTAGTAAGGCAGGCATAGGGCTCATAGTTTTCTGGATGAGCCTTTTGCTTCACACTGCAGGCTGGAATCAAATTGTCAGAGTCCACCTCTAGCTGAACAGGTCAAACAAGTCCTACTTAATCCAGCCCGATGCTCATTCTTCATGATCTACAAGATTATTATAAACTAATCTCTTAGTCAGTGAAACATCAGATAATGTTATTTCTGGGCAGACCAGTCTTGCTTCCTGTAGAATCAAGGCTGTGTAGAGCAAAAATGGTATAGTCATGCCATTACTTACTCAATAAATTATTGAAAATCTAGGACTTGTCTTTGGAGTGTACAGGAAATATTTAAAATAGTAGACTACTGTTTTTCATACAGTGCTTGCTTCTTTGCACAGTAGCTGATAGTTTTTTGTGACACTGTAAGGATTCAGTGTAGAATTCAACTGTCGAAAGCTTTACCTCATGTTTACGCTATTCACTCCATAGCAGTGAATGTCGTTTGGACTTGCCAGCACTGGGTAAAGGAAATCAAGTGTACAAATAAGGCTTAACTAGGCTTACTAATTGCACCAAGTACTTAAAATACACTTCAGAAAACTATTAAAAGAAGTCTATGAGATAAAAGATGTTGGAGAGATATTTATGTCAAAACAGTGTTGTAAAGCAGTTCAGTGAGGGAGCAGATGTTTGAAAACAACTGTTTTCAGTAGGCAGTGATTACCACATATTTTTATTTGTGTCTTTCTGTCACTGATGTCTGTTGATATAAAATATATTCTCTCACAGTAAGTTCAAAGACAACCACCTACTTACTAGTTTTGTGATATGCAACATTTACTGTTAATCTTCCCTACAGCCCTTCCTTTGTAGTCCTCTGTATGAAACTATATTGGAATTTGTGCAGACCTTGATCCTCAATTGACTTCAATGAAGCCATCGTGTACATCAAAATAAGCTTAAAAGATTGCACTGCAACCTTCCTGTACCCCAAAACAGGTCATTCTTCTGCTCTAAGAGTGAATTGCTGTGCACTGTTGACTTCAAGAAAGTGATTCTAAGTAACCATGATCCTGGTAACAGTTGACTTTTAGTGCTTCACAATGAAATATAAAATTCCTGTTGGAATAGGAGATTTTGCGATTAATGGCAAGTACTCGTGGATTTCTGTAATGCTGCCTGGAAACTGCAATTTGTGCTCCCCAAACAGATCTGCTGGGAGCCTTTTAACAACCACAAGCTCTCAAGTACCTCCACATCATGTATGACAGCAGCAGCTCAGCCATGTGGAGGATCATGGAATATCAAGCATTTCCTGGCCACAGGGTAAGGTGTGGAGCTGAGTGTGGCACTTTCTATATGAAATGCTGATTTGCAGTTCTTTTAGATTCATCAAAGCAATATGGAAATATGTAAGGGAAAAAAAAGGAGCAGCTTTATTTTTTGCTTTCCTCATTTAGAATTGTCTTGGTTTAAAAGACAGGTGTCTGTGAAGGAAGGCAGGAGCCTCCCTGAAATGGAAAATGTAACCCCCTTCCCTCCAAATTATTATTATAATTTTTAAATTAAGGGACTTTCAGGCAAAGATATGAGGGGGTAGGAATAACAGTTCTTTACTAATATATATATATATATGTATAACAACACAAAAGAACAACAATACCTATGGCAGTAACAGCGAACAGCACCACAAACCCAGTGCCGGCCTCTCTCGGCTGTCGGGCCCTTTCCCCGTGGGTGCAGTTCCGCTCACAGCCGGCAGGGGCGCTGGCGGCTCCCGGTGAGCGGGGCGGGTGCGATGGTTCCCCCGCGGCTGCAGGGGGCGCTCCGGAGCGGGCTCGGGGAGCAGGCGGTGATGGCGGCTCGGCCGAGCCGGGAAGGGATGGAACAAAGGCCTCACAAACCCCCTGGGCAGCTGATCCCGGTGCCCGGCCGGATCCTCGGGAACAGCAGGCTGGAGCAGCAGAGATGAGCAGATCCCGGGTGGCAGGCGAGATGTATCAAACTCCGGAGTGCAGCAGGAACCCCGGGAGTCTCGGCAGGCAGGGCGTGCGGAGCTACGATGTAGCGAAGGCTCCGCGGCTGCAGCCCGGCTCCAGACAGGGCAGGGAAAGGCGGGTTTGGGAATCCCGGNNNGGCAGCAGGACGGATGGCAGCCTCTCTCCCTCCGAACGAACGCCGAGAGCACCCACTGCCAGCCAGCCCAGGTGAAAGAGGGTGGCTCCCCGGACCCCTCCACTGTGGCCAGTTCCTTTGTTTCTCCCGAGGACCCAGCAATTTGTTGCTGTGGTAACATGCATGGGAGAAAAAAAATTCCCCAGAAGGTGAACTCCCAAAACCCCGACAAGAACGTAGACTTAATGGTTCTGAAACATGACAGAGTTATAACATGACTATCCTGTATATCTGCAACACTGCACTGAGGCAGTGTGGCACACACAGTGTTGTTTCAGCTTTAAACAGAAGTAATTTTTAGTGATGAAAATACGTCACCGTAATCCTTTCAGGATTGACATTGAGACATTTAAACAGGTAAGAAGGTGGCAAAGTGTGACAACAGATTGGATTTTTAGGTTCATACTTGATTAGCAGACATTAAACTACCAATCTGTTTCATAAAGACTACTCATAGTTTTGGAACCAATTCAATAGAATTTAATATAGAATGATGGCTTTTTTGCAGATGCTTTGATCTGCTTGGTAGAGTTTTTAGTGATTCATTCAACCATTTTTAAACATTGTGAAAATACAGTTAGGTCACCTAATGATGGTAATTTTGCTGTTAGTGTAAAACTGTAGTGTGAAAAAAGAGTAAGAAGACATCTCTGAAAGACAATTTCATGTGACGTGGGATCCAAGACTTTGGAAATACATTAATTATGCTGACATTAAAATTGTGTCCTGTTTTTATGGGGCAGAGCTAGAGAATGTAAATAACCTGACCAGTGAGAAAAATGTAAAGAGTGCATCTTCCTAAAGCTTTGTCCAGCTTCTTGTGCTAATTGACAAGGTCTTTGCATCATCATGATTGCAAAATTGCAATTCATGGACACATTTTGAGTAATTCGAATTTTAACTGTTTTGAGATGAAGGTAAAGTGCCGTTGTGTTTTTTAAGTTGTGAACAGCTCCTAGGGAATGTAAGAAAATTGTCCTAATTCCTATATATATATAATATTTTTTTTCTTTAATTACTAGAACATTTTTTAATTGCCAGTGGTAGTTTGTGAACACTGAGAAGTGTTAGCAGAGAAATTTTCCAGCTTTCTACAGCACTCTGTGAAAGCTCAGTTTCTCACAGAAACTATGAAAAACAGTGCTACAGTTCTGTAAACAGACTTTCTCTATCTTGCACCTGCAGTTGTTGTGTAGTATTGCTATGATACTGTCTGGGAAAAATATTCTGGAAGGTTTCAGCCAACCGGTGCGGGAGGCGGATGGTCGGTGACCAATGACCTTATGCCACGCTGGCGACCCAAGTCATATAAACTGATTTATAATTAAATAAATGAGTTATTATTTCTCCTGAACTTGTCGTGCCATTCTTCGTCGTCAATGCCACTCACAGCGACAGTAGTTTAAACCCAACCTTTTATCAAAATTTTTGCTTTTTTTCTCCTTTTCCTTTTTTTCTCTATCTTCTTTTCCCTCTTTCTTCTTTTTTTCTTTTTTTCCTTTAACCTTTTCTTCTTTTTCTCTTCTTTTTTTCTCTACCTTATTTTTCTCTTTTTCTCTTTCTTTTTTCCCTTTTCCCCCCTTTTTTCTTTTTTTTTTTCTTTTCTCCCCTCCTCCTCTTCTCCCCTTCTGCCCTTCTTTTCCTCTTGATAACACAGAATTTCCTGTTGTGCAAAATGAGCCCACGGTTGTTCTTGATACTGCAGTGGGTGCCTGGGGGAGATGGGCTGGTGTTCTCCAAGTTCCATGGAGGCCCAGACAGAAGGCTCTCGCTGCAGAGTGGGAATGGCCAAGTCTGTGTTTTCCACCAAGGGTGCTGCTCCCAGCTCACATCAGTCAGTCCTTGAACCATTATGACCATCAGAGCACCATTTTAAAGGAAATTGAAATAGGGGTGTGATCAACATGGGGCAAAACCAAGAGCTTCAAATGTCTTTGCATTGGTTCTAAGTATGTTGAGAGTTTAAAAAAATAGAGAAGCTCCACAGGTCTAAAATATTGCCCTGCAACAATAAGCATTCTAAATGCCATGACAAATGTGTCTTTTTGCTCCAACGGTCTGTCCTAAAATAGGCAAAAGTGTTCCAGAATGCAGAAGGTGAAGGATGGCGTATAAACAATTGCTTGTTTACTTTCCCCACACTCAAGATCTAGAGTAAATGCAGCCCATAGAATCCACAGAAATACTTTAGCAGTAGGAGTTGGGAAACAGAGCCATGGACTTACCATCCTGTTTGCTTAAAATCAGTGTCATTTTCCCTTAAAATAGGTCAATACTATAATCAAAGAGAAAGGTACTTCAAAAATCACAGCAAATGGAAAAAGCTGCTTTCAGAATTCACTGAGTAAGAGGTGGGGTTGACAGCCACTGGGCTATTGCTCATTTATCCTTGTGGATGCTCTCAGAAGCAAGCAAATATTATTTTATTTGAAAGGCAGAGGATAAAGAGGATTGTCTGGTGGCACAAAAGGAACCAGTGTTGGAGCCAGAGCACCTCTGCAGTGCCTTGTTCTGTGGAAAGGTCACCAGACCCTGTGTCTCTGTGTTTCTGTTTAAGCTTTGTCAGCTCTACCTTTAGTACCTTTACAGACAGCTGTAGCAGTGCCACTTTCTACAACTTTTTGGTATTCTCTTTTGAAATACAGGAGTATTTCAGAAGAAAGCCTCCAACTGGTTTTGTTCATAAACATAAAGGCAGTATATAATATTACTCCATCAAGCATTTCTGGGCACTGCAATATCACAGCTTATTGCCATAACCCTTGGCCTTTCTTACTGCCTAGGTTTGGTTCTTCAGTGCTCAGGAGTTTCAAGATCACTTAGTCCCTGGCTTGGGGAAGACCCCAGTTTTAGATCCCCTGCAGCTGCTCTGTCAGCCTATCCTATCAGGTTTGCCATCTCGTGATACCATGTTTATACAACGCACATGCCCTGCATGCACCTACAAGCCTGCTTTATCTCTACTCAGAGTGCTGCGAAAGTAGATTTTGCTATTCCTCTGCTGCTGGAAGGGCTTCCCTGGCACCCAGGGAGATGTGATAACTATTCTGTCTCATTTTGCCCATGTGTTTAGGGATAGCTAAACCCAGAAATCAGGCTCTCAGTGCCTCACTTTGATGGGTTGGTTCCAAGTTGCCTTACACTTCATTTTTTCTTTGCAGTATCTCTGTTACCTGTGTGCACTAATACACCACCTAATTCACTACTGATTTTTTAATTGTCTTTCAATGCAGATTAAGATACTATGTAATTCCAACTTCTTGGAATGTTACATGGCTGTGACATAGGCTGCTTTTACCCTACCTTTGTTTATCTGAGTTCCTAGTTTAAGAAAGGATCAGATAAAACATCCATGTTTTCTCAGTTGGTTCAGGATGCCGAAACTTCTTAACATCTCATGCCCTAGACACTGTGTGTAAATAGGAATTGCACTGCAATTTTTCCCTCCTTTGCTTCAGTAGAGAAACCAAATCTCTTAGAATAAACAAATTTACAATATCTATGCTTTTCCTTTACATTTTTATTTCTTTTCCTATTTTCCCAAGTAAGTGGAAATTTTAGCTTCAGAAAGAAGCAAGGTGAAAGCATTCTGCAGTGAAGAAGTTTTACGTGGCTCCAGGACAGAGATGTTGAGTATTTGCTTGTCTCTATTTGACTTGAAAACAGTACCTGGAGATGGCTGTTTGTTTATATGGAGTGTTTGGGTGTGAGGGGCAAAGCAGGCAGATTTACATTTCTTCACTGCTTTTTTCTGTAGCTCCCACACATGAGCAATAGCCCTGCAGGGAAGGGTGGGGCAAGTTGTGCATGTTGCTCCTTATTTCACCATAAACTTTGCTCTGAGTAGTAGGGCTTTTAAGGGGAAGGCAGACCTTGCTGTAACACCATTGGAAGTATGAGTTACCCCTTTGCATAATCAATACCATGGTTAATGTGCTTGGGGAGAAAGGTAAATAAAATCTGTGTCATTCCAGAATGAACTAGGTGCAGGAGGACACTTTCAAAGGTTCAGGAAACCTTTGTGAGAGGGAGCCTAAACCAACACCACACAGTCTCCCAGCCCCAAGACAGAGACATTTGGTATCAGGGAGAAGTTGCTTAAACTCTTTCAGCCCAGGCACCACCTGCCAGAGACAGTTCTTGACCTGTGAAGCTTTCAGGGAAGCTGTGCAAGGCACTTGCAGGGAGGTAGCAGCACCTCTCCATTTTATACGTGAGGTTTTTGAGCAACAGACTTGCCAAAGGTTATATGGGGAGTATGTGCAGAACCAGGAATTTATCACCCCTTGCCCAAATCTCAGGCTGATGCAAAATACAGATGGGTAGTTTGCTGAATGCCTCAGCCTGACTCCTGGAAATTACTCTTGCATTGCCAGTGGAAGCAGCGAGTTCCCCAGTTTAGAATGCATTTATTTTTATACTGCGCAGACAGGCAATACATGTTTTGACAAACATGTGCCAGAGTGTTGAGTGCTTTGTGGATTCTTAGCCCCTGAAACATCATCATGCCTAACTGCTCATTAAACCTGCTGCCTAGCAGAATCCATCAGTCCTCCTGTGAGCTCCCAGGCAGAGCCTGAGAGAGTGTGAGGCGCCTGTCTCAATCTAGCCTTGCCCTTTTCTTTACTTAAATCACTAGCAAAGTTGAAGGTAGAGCTTATAGAGGGAGAAAAATTCCAGGTGAGTTCCACTCACAAAATTGACAAACTACATTTGAAATGTGGTATATTAAACCCAAATGTCTATATCTCATTTTATCAGAGCTAATTGGTTCAGCCTATTGATGCAGCATAGGCTGAATTTTGAATGTTGCACTGATAACTCTAAACTACGCCAGTATTTACACAGGATAGCTGATGATGCAGAATCATATCTGGCTTTAAGGACATGTCTTACCATGGGCAGAGTAGAGTCCTCTTTCACCAGAGTTTTATAACTCTTGATGAAATCTTTCTCAGTGTTATGTGTGTATGAAGTGCAGGTGGTGGATACTGAGCTTGGTACCACAACATGGAGCAAAGTAATCCCATAGCGGTGATTCCTGTGATATCTATCCCCAAGGTCACAATGATGAGCAGGCAGCAACTTGAGTAAGAAGCAGGACACAAAAATATGTCAGAAGGTCCTGTAACCTTAGTTATCCTGGGATCTTATTTGTAAGGTGAGGGGGAATAACTGCATGCTTCAACTCTCATCCTTACAGTGAAGTTGAGTAAAGCATATGTGTTTGAGATCCCCAAGAAATCAATGCATTAGAATCTTCACTGGTTGGCTGAGCCTGGTAGAAGAGTGTGTGGCTGCCCAAAGGGGCTTTTTCTCTCTCTTACCCTGGTCGTGAATTCTGCCCTCTGGTGTCCCAGCAGTAGCTTTGCTCTTTCATCTGCCTGAAGCCTCTTTTCATTTGGTTTGGTTTTTTAATAGGGTTAGTTTTCAGGCACGTACATAGGTTGGTTTGACCCCTTAAAATTCCATTGCCAAACTGTGGGAATGCTGGACCCAACAAAAGGAAAGAGGCCCACCTCTTTTGGCACCAACCCGATTTTAGCTTTGAGTTAAAGTGACTGTGAAAGTGCATGCAAAGCAGCGTCTTCTATTCAGGGTGAACTAAAGCCTTCCAAGTGTAAGCATAGGGGATTAATTACAGCATTTGCACAGCCCTTTTCTCCTAGAGTCTCACACATGATGTTTCTTGGCATCACCAGCAGATGTGCCATCACCAGCAGCTCTGGCAGCACCCATTTCTTGGACATTTCAGCTCCTCCAGTGGCTGGAGTGGTGGTGAATTTCAGCAAGTGCAAGACAGGATCAGCATCGTGCAGTATCAATGAAGCTTCTGAACTCATGGAAGTATATAGATGAGTGCAGTTTTCTGGTCAATAAGATATTTTATAAGTCACAGGTGAAATGACCATCTTTTCATTGAAGGATGTACATATGGAAGGTGTTTTTATGGACAGTATTGTGAAGAATGTTACTCACTTAAGTTGTCCTTTGCACTAGAAATCCATTCTTTGCTTTGGAAGTGACTCCACAGCTGGTTAGTGCTCCAATTTTGTAAGGTTTAGACAGTAGATGCCTGAAGTTAAATTTGATGCTATGTCCCTCCAAACAGCATTGCAACATGGGGGATGGGGAGCAGGGATTTCCCCTTGATCTGCGCTGTTCCCTTTGGGTTCCAGAGCTTCCATCAGGGCAGGGAGGGGGAAGGGAGACTAAGGATATCTGAAAATCTTCATTGTCAGCAAGGCAAATTGTACACATGCCAATTACCTCAGTTTAAACAACCAATCACACTATAATGGGGAGAACCTTTAGAGCCTGGGGAAGGTGCTTTGAAATGCCTCTGCTCAGAGATTCCCTGTTAATGCAGAGAATTGCCCCAGCAGCAGTTCTTGGCTCCAGTGACTGGAGTTTGTTAGCAATGACAATGGAGATGGATGGGAGTGATATGACAATACAGGAGTTGAAATTTCAACAGTGATGAAGCAGTAGCCAGTAGCAACCTGGCTCCAGGCTTGCTGTATCACCCAGCACAAATCCTTGATGGCAATGTGAAGGAATTGGAATTTTTTGTTACATGTATGTCTAGTCATTGTGTCCAGGAAATTGCTTACCCTGCACTTTACTGATCAGTCACTTTCCCAGGAATTCTACAACTTCCTCTATCTTCGGGTCTTTCTAAGCCTCAAGTACCATTTTCTCCTTTGAAGCACTATACTGCTTTTTAAGAAGGCCTGATCCTGTAGTGGATGGAGTCCACTGAGAATCCGTCTAATTTTGTGGGCCACTGATCAGGGTCTGTATGGTTGAATTCAGTCTGTTTGTAGGTGAGTGCTGCTACCTGCATAGTAAGGCTCCTCACCCTGGTCTCTGGTTTCAGAAGAGGATTTTTCCCATGCCACATGGCTGCTCCTCTTCTAAACTTCCCTGACGTTCACTGCATACAGTCCCTGTTCAGTCTGGGACTGATGTGCTGGTTTTGTCCTCCTTCGTTCAGCAGAGCTGCATCGTCTACATCTAGACATGACACATCAGTGCAGTAAGGGCAGACATTTCTCCTGCACATGCAGGAGTGAATTCCAGTTTTAAAGCAGTACTTATGTGACGTGTCACATTTTCTGTGAAAGAATACAAGTAAGTCACACTCAGGTAATATAAGTGTGTCTAACTGTCAGCTGGCAGAGGGCTATGTCAGTTTAGGCTAAGAGCTGCCGAATAATAGATACACAGATGCTCTTAAATTGGTTTAATTTATGTCTGCTGGCCCTGACAATTGGAAGAAAAGATAAATATACACAAAGCCTTCAAAGCTTGGGGTGTTGTGATGCTAATTGAAAAGTCACCAAAGGAAGCCTGAATGGTGTGTGGGAATCCTAGTGCATGAGATTAGTGGCTAATTAGTGGCTGGGAGCTGGAGGGCACTCCTCCCAGCTAGCTCACACTGAGAACAGGCAGCTTGGCCCGGGCAGGCAATTCTTGCCCTGATACCGGCAGTGAAGCAAGCGTTGTGGACAGCAGACAGTGTGGAGATGGGAAGATACAAGCAGTGTCAGCGCTGTAGCAGATTCTCCATACGTGCACAGAAGCAGTGCCAGAGATACTGGCGTCTCGGCGGCTTGCTGTGTCCTGAGCCACAGCAAAGACACAGGCATTTGAGAACTGAGCTCTTTCTTCTTTTTAACAAATACACAAGTCCTGTTATCTTACTTTCTGCTTCTTTCACGCTGTGTTTGCAGCAGATGACAACACCCTCTGGAGGCCCTCAGCTTCAAACCTTGCTTTAGAGTCTGAAGTGAATGCATACAGATGGTGGCACCCCCTTCTTTGCATCATGCTTTAGATTCATGACATTTAAAAAATAGAGGTTTCATCTGTCTGCCAGTGTCTCGGTATTTCCCTCTAAAGCTTTTCCCTGAAGTACAAATGAAGTATAAGAATCAGAGATTTAAAGAATACACTTCAGTCATATGACTCTATGAGGGAGGCCTTTAGAAAATTGTAGGAATTAGTATCACTGATGCATCACCGACGCCACTGAACTAACCAGGGCTTGCTTTGATTAGGCACGCATCTCTGTCTCTCAATTGTTTTGCATCCCTTTGTGACAATCCCATGTTTATTTCTTAAATTAAGAAAGGCTGTTTTGTAACTCTAAAGAGTTACACGTTTTCTTCTTTTTGTTACATTTGCTTTTCCAAATCTGAGCTGTGTAAACACAGCTTTAAATTATTGCACAACCTCTTGATTAAACTAACTGGTACCAAAGCTCCCATACGCATTGAGCACCAATACCAGGATGGGTCACTTCTGAACACCACAGAAGCTAGAAAACTTTCTGTGTCACCAGCTCTGTGAATAACACTGTTTTGCTCAAGCTGGAGTCACGAATGGGATAATGTAGTAAGCCTGTGGTCACCAGCAGTGGCCTGGGACCATGTGAGTTGTTGGCTGTAGTCTGCTTTTCTGGTGATCAGTGCATGAAAACATCTAGTCCAGTTTCCTTAACCCTCGTGTCAATCAACCCTCTTCAACAGCTGTGAAAAAAAAGCTGAATCGCCAGTAAGAGCTAATTACAAAGTGGACATCCTCTATATAGTAGCTACATTGAAAAAGTGATGCTGTGGGGAGAGGTAAGGTTTGCTGGCAGAGCTAATACGTAGTTGTGAAAAGTTAACAGGTTTTCAGACACAGTTCTTCTACAAGTCTGAAAGAGAAAGTCAAGTGATTCTGGCCCATTCTCAACAACTCTATAGAGAGAACAGACATGACAGCCCTAGACTTGGACAGTCAGCTCTGTGACAGATAACACCAGCTTGCAGGGCAGCCTGGAGAGCCCAGGTGCTCCAGGAATCTTAATAGCCTGTGTGAAGCAACAAATTCCTGAAACCTTGCTCTTCGTTCAGTAAATGTTTGTCAAAACAGGAATGAGAGATACAGGAAAAATCAGCATTTTTTGGCCAAATTATTTCTAGCTGGTTCTAGGTGAGTATTAGTAATGCAGCTGTCAGTTTTCACATGATGGTTTTTAAACAGATACCCTTTTACTACTCTTCTTTTAAGATCTCTTCTCTTTTTATCTTAAAATACCTATGGGAACCATAGGTACTGATGGTTTCAGATACTACTGGACAGTAACATTAAGATGATACCCATGGAAGCTGGTCAGTGCAGTGACGGATGCAGCATGGGAATATGGTGACTGCTACGAGCTGAAAGACACTCCATGCTGGAGCCTGGCAAGGAGCTGGGAGCAGATAAGGCATCTGAATAATCTCACTGTAAGGTGAAAAGGGAGAAGAACCCCAAATAAAATGTATTCAGCTGAATAGAGCTTGTGAAGGGACCACTGTTTGCTTGAATAGCTTTTGAGAGGGATCTTATGAGGACAGACTGGCCTGGTGGGCAGGTTGCCTCTGCCAAGATGCTGCTTCCTTTTGGGAACCACAAGAGAAAACATTTCCCCTTTTCTTCTGGCCATATTGAAATAGCCCCTTCTCCTTCCCTCCTGCTCCCTGCCAGGCTTGGGGTATCTCTTGCTACTGGGTGAGGAGCAGTGGGGCCAGACCAGCTACTTCTTCACAGCAACCATTTAAAGTGAAGGCTTGATAATGGTTGTTTGTCCATGGGTTCCTCTTCGCTTGGGGAGAAGGCCCTGTCACAAGGGCATTCAGATAATGCAGGTGGGTGTCAGCTGGCCACAGTCTGGCCATCTCCCCAGGGAGCAGAGGAGACTCTGGGAGAGGGACTCATCCATGTCTTGACCTCCAGATGCTGTGCCTGAGCAGTTCCTTTATTGCTGAGGAGTTTTGTGGGGTTCTGGCAGGCTATGTGTGCGACAGAAGACAGGAGAATACTGTGAAGGAGTAAAAGAGAAAGAACTTCAGAGGTGTTTCCAATTCCTGTAGGAAATGTGCATGGCCCTGTGGGTCTGCAGGAGCCCAAAGCTGTGCTCAGCTTCATGAAACTTGTTAGCTTAGATGTAGATACCAGGATTTCTTCTGGTTTCTGAGTCAGTTCCTCATCATTTAGAGAAGATACTGGACTCAGCTGAAGTTCTGCAAGCATATCTGATCTCATGTCAGCTAAAAATTCATAAAGATCAGCACAAGGCACTAGCCTGTTCCAGAGAAAAGCACCAAACCTCATTCTGGAGCTTTTGTTGGATTAAAACCAGAAGTGCCATTAAGATGTTCAGAGGGCTGGAGCACCTCTGCTATGAAGACAGGCTGAGAGAATTGGGGTTGTTCAGCCTGGAGAAGAGCAGGCTCTGGAGAGACATTTTAGAGTGGCCTTTCAGTACCTAAGAGTCTACAAGAGAACTGGAGAGGGACTTTTGACAAGGGCATTTAGTGATAGGACAAAGGGGAATGGCTTTAAACTGAAAACTGATTTCAGTTAGGTATTAGGAAGAAAATCTTCCCTGTGAGGTGGTGAGGCAGTGTTACCGCCCAGAGAAGCTGCAGATGCCCCATTTCTAGAAGTGTTCAAGGCCAGACTGGATGACGCTGTGAGCAACCTGGTCTAGTGGAAAGTGCCCCAAACCAGATAGTCTTTCACCCAGCCAAAACCATTCTGTGATTATATAAAGTAAAAAATGTAAATGCTTCTTCAAATAAGGTATGGAAACCAGTTTGCCTAGCAAAAGCTCTCTCTAACAACTGCTTTCTCCTGGTAACTTCCAAAATAAAACTCAGCTATTCCAAAATTAAAAATAATAAATTCACCTATTAAAAATGTTAAAAATTATCTATTCCAAAATAAAATTCAGTGTTTAAGATGTCATCTGAGAGATCTAAGTAAGTCTGGTTTAACTGGGGCAAAGCTACGGTGAGAGACAGGTCAAAATCAAGCTTACCATGGAGGCTATCTGTAACCTTTGTGGAAAAAGATTACCATCTTTCTGGGCAGATCATGTTTCTGTTATTACCAATAACAATCTGGTTTATACCATTTAGTCTCCCCTTTTTCCTAAGCTATCGCCTCTGAGCGCTGGAAGATTCACACAACACCTGGGGTGAAGCTCTGATGAGGCTGAGTCATGTCACTGATTCAGAAGTGTCTCAGATCATATCATCCACTGTGAGAATGTGTAGGTCCTCTCCCCAAGGCACTCATCCTCCAAGCCAGAGAGATTGCAAGGCGGGTCATGGTAGAGTAGGGATAGCTCTGCTATTGTGAATGTTGTGATTTATAGCTGCAGTTTTTCAATAAACCCCATTTTTTATTTTATTGCATTTTGATGTTGAAGCATATGAAATCTTACAGATCTTTCAGTGAAAACAGCCTGTCTTTCTGTTTATGCTGTGAGGGAACGGCTTTTCTGTGCTATTAGCCAGGAGGATCAAACTTTATGATGGAGCAGTTTGGTGTGAACTGCTTTCCCTCTCTGGCCTGTTCAAAAAACTCTAAGGGGGGCAAAGCCAGCCATCTTTACAGCCTCCCTGGGTGACAGGAACAGGCTGCTGCCTCTGGCTGTGTGCAGAGACCCTCCTGCTCCACACGAGCTGATCCTGTTACGCTCTGTGGAGCAAGTCTGAACAGGGTGAAATGAAGAGGAAATGCCAGTTCCAGGCCTCCCAGATGGCTCTGAGCTACTCTACACTAACTTTTTCACCCTCAGGAGGTTTAGCATATTAGTTCCTCACCATCCACAAACTGCTTTTGGATCAGCACTGGAAAGCCACCCCACTCAGGGGATCTGGGGGACGTGAGCTCTGTCATGTTTATTGGGCTGCCTCTCTGCTCTCTGTTTTGGTAATCCTCTGCTCTCCTGCAGGTATTAACACGTACAAGAAAGCTTCATCACAATAAATAATACCACAGCTTGCCACTTCTTTTTTCTGTCCCTCAAAGATACCATCATACTTTTAAATCAGTCCTGGTAAAAATCATCAGTGGGGCTGCAGAAAGGTCAAAGGTTTGCTGGTTTAGGATTTCGTGGGAATATACGCTTGTTTGGACTTGGCCCAAAAGCTTCGTTTACCTGTTTGACAGGTAACAATTAGCGAGTAATAGCTCTGCCGACTGGAATGTGGCTGCGAGGGCCAGCGGGCGCTGGGTTACCTGGTGGGCAGGTGTGGGTGCAGCGCCCAGATAGGTATGTGCATGCACAGCATTCCTGGGAATCAGTTTTCCCTTAAAGATGCAGCGATGACTGCAGGGCACAAAAGGGCTGGGCTTAGCCCAGGCTCCAAGACACTGGAGCTGTTTGCAAGGTAAAGAAATAAAGTAAATAGTGGGAGAGGAGAGGAGCTGAGGAAAGGGCTTCAAGAAGCAGCTGCCCTTTTTTTTCCTTCCCTGAAGAGAGTTTTAATTCTTCCCTGAGAATCTTGGTAACAGATAAAATAGTGTGATAGGGTGTCATGGGAGATAGAAACAGAAAGAAGGGAAAAACCAAGCTCATTTGGCACAGGATAGATGTGAAGTGGGGAAACCATGTCTCAACTGGTTTAGAAACGGTTAAACAGCTTATGTGCAGTTAACTCAGCTCTGCCATTACCGAGAATCCAAGCATTATCGGTTTATTGAATACAACCACTTTATCTGTGGCAAATGGCCCCATTTCCCTCTCCTGCAGCAGTCAGGGAAGATTCCTGCATCAGCTCCTCCCTAGAGAGAAGCTGGTATAAATTATGTAGACAGTCACGGACTTTGCAGGTGGTTTTAAGATGTCTGATTTTTTTTTTTTTCTTAACCACTGCAGGTGACCCTCCTCTTTTAGCTCTTTTAGGAACAGAAAGCTTTACTCATTCTTTTCATATTTTATTCCCATTTGTGAACAGGCTTCTGTGTTTGTGTATTTCCACTTTGGTGTTTCATATTTAACAATTGAGCTATTGTGTGACTTTGCAGAAGTCACATCCTCTTTCCTGGTCTCTGTATTTTCACCTGCAGAGTTGGAGTAGTGAGTCCCATGTTATTAACCACAAAAAATGCAGATTACAAGTACTGCTAGTTATAAACATGTATGCTATTACAGATACATATAATAAAATAATTCCTTTGAATCTTATTTTACTGTGTTTTCAAAGTATTCTGTTTTTAATAAAAAACATGTCTTTTTTAACTTATAAACAGCTTCTCTGGCTGAAAGGACTTTGTCCTTGGGGTACCAGTTGATGTCATTTGAGGAAGAAGAAATCCAAGTATAATTTGAGACCATTTACCTTGATCTTAAAGGACCCAGCACCATTTTGAGTAATTATGCATTATTTGTACACTGTTATTTAGCAGGACCTTCATCAAGAGGGAGTCTCTTTACTTAACAGTGTATGGGCCAGTAAATGGTCATTAAGCCTGACTACTGGCTGACACAATAGCAAGGTTTGTATTTATTCTCACGAGCTCCGCAGGAGACACAAGAAAGCACTGCAGGAGCACAGAGACATCCCTGCACTGTTTGATCCACTGTTTGTGGATCGAACCAAAGCAAAACACAACCCTTTCTCAGAAAGTGCTGAGAAATACATGACAAGCCCTGTCCCTCTATCCACAACCACTGCATGAGAAGCTGCAATCATCTATCCTGGGTTGGATCAGAAGCTCATACACTTGCACTGCACACCTCTGAGAGCCCCTGCCCTTTGGGAACAAGTGAGCAGCATTCTTTCCCTTCCAAGTGTCCTTCATTCTGAGTCCCAGACTTCCTCAGCTGGAGCTTGGATCTGCATCTCTGCATTTCACATCTCTACATTTCACATCTCTAAGTCAACACTTTGTTTTGTGGATTGGTCTGACTGCTGTTTGAACCCCTGTGTAGTTTTTACCTCCATGTTATGCAACCGTGAGCCCCACAAGCTATGAGGTACTTCAAATAATCTTTTTGTTTGTTATAGGCTACATTTTTGACTGTGGCATTTGGCATCCATGGTACTGTGTGAAGCAGCACGCAAAATATTCTGGCTCGCTCTTTGTGTCCCATTTACCGCTGGCCTATCCAGCCTGCAGGGTCCTGCATGTTTTGGTGTGTCCTCCAGCTGTGGTCATTTTGACCTGGTAACATTACTGATCGCCTGCCCTTTGGGAGGGAACTGCATGCAGTGTTCCAGACCCGGGATGATCTACATTGCCTGGTGATGCAGCAGTGATTTCTTACATTCCTGACGTTGCTTCAGCCCTGCTGAGCATGGGAGCAACCAGAGCGTGCCAAGCAATGCTTCCATCAGACTTCATGGTCATGATTGTGCTGCACAGTTGTGCTGCATAAGCACAAATGCCTTTCAAGTTAAGCAAAGAACTCTCCTCCCTCCTGCAACTTTCTGCCCACCTCTAGGTTTTGTGTCCCTGTGTGCCCTTGATTACCCCATCACTTGAAGTGAGTAGAAAGAGCTCCCCTGACTTCAGCAAGTTTGGAAGTCCTGGTAGCATCCCTTGTTAATGACAAGAGGAGCTGCACAGAGAACCTGAGCCATGATTAGTGCTGAGTGATGTGCTCTTCTTGTCCTTAGGAATGGGAAATTTTATGCTCGCAGGGAGACCAGACTCACTGAGGTAAAAGAGAAATAAGGCGTAGTACCAGTGCCAACCTGGTGAAAATGTTTCGCCTCACCTTTCACTTTCATAAATGCTTTCTGTGAACACAAGCAATTCAGCCTTTCAGTTTGGTGCTGCTTTCTGCTATATCAGCACTTTAACCAGAGCAGTTGGAAGCATTTAAAGAGTGGCATTAATTAAAGGTGACTCAGAATCAAATGGGATATGAAGAACTTGGAAAGAGTGGAAGAGTAGCTATTGTACAAAATGCTTTTCTAAAAGAACACCTGGAGGGATGAACACCTGGAGAGCATGGTTTGGGAAGCAGCCTTCCCACTGCAGCAGTGCAGTCATGGTGATTAAACATACCTTTTGGAAGCACACACTGTTTTGAAGGGGCTTCCAACCATCACCAGGTAAAGCTTACAATGAGTGACTCATTGCGTGTTAAGAGGCAGGATGACTCCACTTGCTGTTTGGGTTCTGTACAAAGGGTTAGCAGTACTTCAGGCTGAACAAGGGGACTCTGAAGAGTGTAACAAGGACTCTGTTGTTCACTGGTAACTACCAATAACGAGTCCACTAGATAAAAGTGGGTCGTAAATGGCATCTGAAGTAGTCTTTCACCCCAGCAAAGGATATTCCAGCAGAGTAATGTAGGAAAAGGATCAACTCAAAGAAATTCACCACCATAGGTTATTCCCAGGCAGCATCACTGCCTAAGGAGGAGCGGAAAACACGTGGCCTTATTCTTTGTCAAGTGTTTGTAGAGTTTTGGTCACCATAGCACCAAGTCACCAAATAGAGAAAGGTCCCTCCCATGATTCATAACTGAACCCACAGTGGCCATTGCTCTTTCTAGCCAACCTTCTGTCTCTGCCCGGTGTGTAATAGCTGAATGGAACTTTGCTGGACAACTACAGGCTGCTCCATCCTCCCAGCATGCTGCAAACAGATTACTGCACCCAGCAACTCTTCATGAGCTTTTCTGGGCAGGTGAAAAGAGCAGGTAGTTCTGTGGATTATTTTACACAACCATAGGTTTGAGACATGTCACCTGCTATTACCAGGGTAAAGATTCAGAAACATGGCATTATGAGACCTTGGGTTCAGCCCCCCATCTCCAGACTTGACTTATTTGGGAGGATGTTTTCTGAAAGAGTTATCAGCTTGAGGCTGATAACCTAATAATAAGAAATTTTTAGCCAAATGGCTGCAAGTGGCAGTAAGAATAGAGAAAAATACACTATTTTGTCCAGTTTTGTTGTTTTCATACATATGAACAGTTCTGCCACTCCCATGCTTCAGAGAAAGATGGTGAAAGTTAGCACGGTGTCAGGAGAGGCTGACAGAAAAAAAGTACTGCTTCAGGAGGCTGTTTCTGAAAATCCCTTTGAAATTCACATTTGTTCAGTGGTAGTTGCCAACGTCAGCAGCTGAATACATCTGGGCTTCCATCCGCACTGAGCACATGCCAGGCTATGTGCGGCCTGAGAGCAGACACCTCTGCCTCTCCAGAGCTCTCCTGCTGGGATGGCTACCCTGGAGGCACCCCTGTGAAGACAAACTGCCCAGCAAGGCTTTCTGGAGTTGGGACAGAGGAGTGGACCACAACAAGGAGCACAAGGGGGGAAGAAGGGGGCTGAGAGCTGAGAGTGTGAGCAGATAGGCTGCAAATGGGAACCAGAGCATGGGAAGCACTGGACTTGCTTGGATGAGCAAGAGGTGGAGACCTCTGGGCACAGCAGTAACAGCGGGGCTGACTGAAGACAGACACGTGGGCGTCGAAAGGACTAGGACTGTCTGAATAGGAGAGAGCTGGGAACAAACAGAGGTAGAAGGAAAAGTGGTGGGGTTGGTCTGTGAGGAACAAGGGCTACTGATGGCTGAGTTTTGTGGTGGGGACCTTGTGATTGGACAAGACCAATGACTGTGAGTGGCCTCCTGCTTCGGCCACCATGTTTTCTGCCTTCCTCTGGTGCTGCATTGCCCAGAGATCTCAACGACACTAATTACACTACCAGGAGCTTCATCGCTGCAGGAAAATCACTTCTCAGATGCAAACTGGACCACAGATGGCTGCTGTTTTTAATGGCAGAATCACAGAATTTGAGAACAGCCCAGATTGGAAGGAACCTTGAAAGATCATCTGGTCAAACCTTTCACACAGAAGGGAGCCTAGATGAGCTTATCTAGCACCCCATCCAGTTGCATATTGAAAACAGCTAGTGATGGGGTCTCCACCACGTCCCTGAGAGGCTGTAGAACCAGACACTGTGGGTAGGACAACCAGAAACTGGAGAATTGGATTGACAGTAAGTGGATGTCTTAGTGCGGTATTGCTGCAAGATGTGGGAGGTTGTCAGTCAGAGCAAGAGGCCAGGAAGCTTTCCTTGACAGCAGCATGACAACGGGCAAACCCCTGTTGTACCGCTGCAGGATGGCATCTGCAGCCAGCAACAGCAGTGCTGAGGCCACTGTGCAAGGGAGTGGTGAGACGCCAGGGCATGACCTGCCTCATTTTGCTCTAGGATGATGTCCCAGACTCGTTCAGCACAGAAAACAAAGACTGCAAGGAGGTACTAATACATCAAGGAAGTAACTACCAGGAAACAAACACGATTTAAATTAAAGGGCAGTGTTGTCACAAGGACAATAGGGTACAAACAGACTTTGACATATTCCAGGTGGTAAAGAAAGGGTGGCATCTAACCAGGGGAGAAGTGAGTTACTAGAAAAGATCCCACAGGAGAAGCAGTGAGAACAAGGGCCCAAGGGGCTCAGGGATGCAGTTTCGTTGGGAGACACTGCCAGAACCATCCAGAGCCAGGACTTGGTGGGGAATGTGAGCCCTTCCAGACCACTTGCTTGAGCAAGTTCCATTTTGGCATTTCCTAACTTTTGAGTTGTCTCTCATCTTCCAGGGCATTCAAAGAGCATCATACTCTGTCTTCTGCAGCTTTAACTAGAATAAGATCTCATATAGGCCTAATTATGTACTACTAGTAGAGGAGAAAAAAAAAGAAACAGAAAAGCAAACTGTCTGTATTTAACAATTGAGTTATGACACAAGGAACTTGTCTTACCCAAGGCTGGTTGGGACAAAGCAAACAGTGTGCTGTCTGACTGCAGCCCAGCTAGTGATGGCAAGCCTTTGTGGAAAAACTGCAGCCATCACAGCTCAGGGGATTCTTTCTCTGCCAGAGATAAGAGAAGTTATGAAGGATAAAGAAGAAACATCTCTTGGACAATTCACTATAGTATATAGTCTCTCCTTCAGACTGGGGAAAGACAAAGAGGTAGTGCCTTTCCAATGAATGTTTCATGTCAGAAGAATTTAGATTGTAAAGGATTTGTTCCTTAAATGATACATAATTTATTAAATCTTTTCAGTTCTGTGAAATAAAGAGCAAAACAAATCCTCACACCCAAGCAAACACACAAATAGGTTCTTATGCAACTCCACTGCCTGTGGCTGCTTTTTGCCAGTTTCCTCAACGGCTTAATTTAAACAAAATCCCAGGACAGGGGCACTCCAGAATGCTTCAGCGTGACCTCAGCCTGAGCTTTCTTTTAAGGTGGCAGGTCCCAGGATTTTCCTTCAAAAGCATAGATGCTTTTTGGCATCCTGTGTTGTCTAGGAGAAGGTCATGAGACCCATCTTATTTTCAGATTGGTGTAGGCTATGATAATAGCTGTGCTGCTTGGACTGCTGTTGATGTTTCTTTCTTTGTAAGAAAAAAAGGAAAGTATTTGGAATTAGCATGCCATCACACTCACTTCTTCCCTCCTCTCCCCACTGCAAGGCTTACACAAAGAACACAGCCAAACACAACCTGTGCATTGCTCAGAAGTAATATTCAGACCAATATTTTATAAGTAATTGCTAACTGATAATTTTTATTATATCATTGTTAAAGATAAAATAATGCTTTCCTTCTATAAGCAATGTTCGTGACACTGTGTAAGAGTTTAAACCTGGAGAACAAATATCACAGATTAATGCCTGTACCTTTCAGATCATCCAAATGGAAAGGCAAGCTCAGAAATATATCTAGTTCTAAGAACTGCCACCGTATGTTTTGCTTTTCCTTCCCATCACCTCTCCAGGGTCTTCCAAGCCTTCTCTGCTGTGGCTTCTCTAGTGGCTGCCATGATGCTTCTTAATCAACAAGTGCAGAAGTTCTTGGGAGTCTTTCAATATTTATCAACAAGATTTGGAGTCCTGCCTCTAAGAATGGTGGGGAGACTGCTCTTGGTTAAGACCCATGCTGCTGAATGGATGCCACAGGAGAAATGCTTCCTCCCATTAGGAGACTTGGTGGTTTTCATGAAACGACAGGTAGCATTGTTTTCCTCCTTTTGCTTCAGCTTTTGACTGTATAGAGGACATTTACTGATTTACATGATCATTTACAGCACAAAAAGGCATGCAGGAAAATGTAATACAGTTCTGTCTTGGAATGCAAATACCAGATGCTGCAGAGCCTCAGCCATACAGATTCTTTTAATGAAAAGGCTCCCTTTGTCCTTGTCACAAAAGAAAAATAAATGATATATGCATTTTTAAAAGATCTCACCACTCCACACTTGGAATGTGATATTACAATGCAACCTTAAATTATGTTTCAAATGTTAAGCTCAAAATATTAACCTAAAAAGATGTAAAGGTGGAGGTAGCCCAAGAAATCTGTCTCTGTCCCATCCTGTCCCACCCCATTCCATCCTTAATCCTGTGAGATGAGCAAAGGAGCATCTTGGTCTGCAGGAAGGCATTTGGAACACAAAGGTGGATTTTTTCGTGCACGATTAGCAGCAGAACAGTGTTTCTGTCTGAAAGGGGGGTTGCTGTTGGAGGCAGAAGAAAAAAATAATCACCAAGCGCTTTGGGTAATATTCAGGGCTTCTGTCAACACCACCCAAATTACCAGAGCACTTACCATAGAGGCAAATCTTGGGAAATCACGTCAAGTGTTTAGCAACCGGTGATCTCATAGTCTTTCTTATTTGAGCAGTGCAGGATGAAAGCCTCCTACAAAGCCTGAGCAGACAACTGACATGTCCCAGCCTGTTTCCTTCAATGGCTAAAAGAAGTTATGGCAGCCATTTAAATAAAATCTCCCTCTGTCTGTGCAATTATCTCTGAAAACAGCACAGGGTGTTATGGGCAGCCTTCACAGGCAGGAGATATATTTGCGGTCCTATGCAGCACTTTGAGTTTGGGAAGCAGTTTAATCTGGTCTTGGAATATCCCATCACACTCACTTGAAGGAGACCACTTGCCCTGGATGTCCAGCTTCAGGGGAGGACAGGTGGTTTTGCACAGGTTAGCCCATGCAGCAATGACAGACACTTTCAGAAGGAAAATCTGAGTGTGTTTCTTTACAGAGCCTTGTCTTCCGAGCCCTTTTAAGCCTCCTTTTCTGTTAGCCAACAAGCCCCAGTGGCTATGCCAAGGCGGGGGTTGCAAAGAACAGTTATGTGACAAGATTTATTAGGAAATAAACCAGGAGCACCTGATGTCACCAGGCACCCCACAAAACACACAATACAGGATTATAAGGTTCAATCTCCATGCCAAAGCCAATGGTAATGCAAGGCTGGTGAACAACTCCATAGTCCACTCCTCCCCTTTCTCAGATGCTGATGTGTAAATCTAGCCTTAGGACCTATGAACTAGAGAACATTTCAATTCAATTTATTCCTATTGTCTTGTGAAAACTCTTATGGTCCTTACAAATGCACTCTGTGGGAAGCTGAATGAGGATGGAGTCAAAAGGAAATTCACCTTTCTAGCCCCGAAAAACATCCTGCTAACAACTCAAATAAGCTAAGAAGGTCACTTTCAGATTTTTTTTCCCACAGATTCACAGACTGGATGGGTTTTTTTTAAAGAATGTTTTTATTTCAGTGTGAGAAATGTCCCATTAGATTTTACTTCATATTCTAGTGATTCAAAAATTCTTAGTGAAATGTCATGTATTTTCAGACAGGTTTTGGAAATAATTTGGAACTAAATCTTTTAAAGCCTTCTTTCTCTCTCTCCAGGAGCATAGCCAGCACTGTGAGATGACCTGGAAGAAAAGACTACTGTGCAGTAAGTTACAACTTTATGACTGTGTAAAAATTAAAAAACCAACTCAAACAATTATTGTTATACCTGACATTTATGTATGAATGCACAGGAACAATTTGACACCTGTAAAATCCCTTGCCAGCCTTGTTTAAGCTCACTCTGTGAAAGAAATGGATACTAGTCACTTCTATTACTTGCAGTGCAGAGACCGAGTATTTTAGAGCCTGTTAAATAAGGTGGGCCATACCCACAGATGATGCAGAACCACCTCCTGCAGTTACTCTGACATACCTGTGGTCACAGAGGGCTCCCTGCAGTCATTGCTCAACTGGTGCTGCCCCAGGGAGCTCTTACATCAGGTACAACCTCCATGAGCTGCAGACACAGCAGTCTCTTGTCTCCAATACTGCAGCTTCCCACCCTGTGTCCCTGGCAGAGGTGCTGGAAGAAGGGGCCAAGCTGCTCTGAGCTCTGTCGGCCAGCCAGGCTGGCATTTCAGCCCTGCCTGGGCCTGGGCCCCAGCCCCATCATGCTCTCCTGAAGTCTCCTTTGGAGCCCTTTGGTCCAGCCCCATCCCTGTTCGCTTGCTGCCATAGCGCTACATTGATGAAAATGCATCTTTGAATAGATCTAGCCATGGTGCAGAAATGAGCATTTTTAGGGGAACGTAAGGACCAACGGCTGTAATGTGTTGCTCCCCACTGGGAAAGGGAGGAGGAGCTGGCTGCTGGAAGCAGGTTGTGTTAGCACAACACTTTAGGATGACTAAATCGCTCAAGGTAAAAGGGTGGTGAAATTTGGTTTGAGCTGCTGTCAACTGTGAAAATGCACTTATCACAGACTTCTCCCACTGTCATGGAAAGAGACTGCATCCAAGCTTCCAGCAGCACCCAGTACAGCTCTCGCTCTGTCGCGCTCTCAAACTCCAAGAGATGGGAGTGACAAGGATATGACGCTCCAGCCACCCTCTCCCCTGGCTGAGCTCGAACCAGAGGCAACTGGATGCAGTCTGCAGCTGGGTTCTTAACTTCCATGGAGCAATAAAAGTCATGAAATCCACCTCATGAGACATTATGAAAAGCAACTCTCAGCTCTCTCCCACAACTTCTATGGTTTTATTCTGTTCATGGATAACTCTGCCCATATCATCCTCACCCTTCAAAGTGGTGCCTGTCAGTGTTATTATTTCCACCTGAGCAGTTCCCAGTCCAGCTGAGCTCTCCTAAAGATGCCACAAGGAGTGTTTGGTGTGAAAGTGGAATTCCCCCAGCACATTAATGGGGAGGCCACTTCTTGCAGTCAAAAGAAAAGACCCAGAGGGTCTGCCTCTGCAAATCTGTAAATCCCAGTGACTGGAACGTCAGCTTGCAGCAAGCTGAGCAGACTTGCTTTTAGTTTTCTTTTGAGTAGCAGCGTCAAAGGTTGCAGCTCTTGTGGTGCTGGTGCCATCTAGTCATAAATTTAAATCAGAGTTTGACTCTGCATCTTCCCTCATGGATTTTGTGTCTCAGGTCACTCTTTCCCAGAAGTTGAGGGGTGAGCAGTTACATGTCTGAACTTGCAGTCATAATTCGGCGGCCAGTTATCAGACGTGATACATCAAGTAGCTGCATCTGATTAAAAATGACTGTGTACACATGCCTCCTCTTTAGCTGCAGTATTCCTCAGTCATGCTGAATGTGTGAACTCATGAATGATGCTCATGTGAATAATCATCTAAAAGAACTAGAGGTTTTTTCCAGCTGGCTCACCCAGATTTGCCTCTACCTTTGTTCGAGAAGGCTCTTTTCCCCTTGTTCCCAGTGTTTGCTCTTTCACATAGCTTTGTCTGTATTTTAGGTACGCTGAAAGTGTCACTGCTTTCTCCAGTGCCATTGGCATTTACCTCCGATCTTCAGTTCTGGTGCGACTTTCAAAAGTCCTTTTTCCCTTGCCTTCATACACTCCTACCTGGTTTTGATGGTCTGGAGCACGCTGAGTTTCTAGGTTTAATTGAGTTTGAAAATCACCAACAGAATTCTGGCCTTTGGTCCCCATCCATGTGTCCAGGGCACTGGAGGTTCCTGCACCCACCAGCCTCTTCCACATCTGATTTTCAAATAATGCATTGGTTCTTAGCAGCATCCTGGGAGGGCTGCTGTGTGCTTGCAAGCTTCTCTTGGCAAGGGGACAGGGCATTTGCAGTTGCAGCCAAATAACACAGGCCTCCCAACAATAAAAGTATGTTACTTTTTTCACCTCCAGAGTGTGACAGAGTTGGGGAGGATGACTGTGGGTGCAGAACACTACAAGAAATTGGATGAGTGTCAGGCACCCAGCAGCTGTGGGGTTCATCCCCACCCCTTCTCCTGTGAGCACAGCCTGACAGGCCACGGACCATGGCATGTTTTGTGTCAGATTAGCAAATGGTATTTGCATATAGAGATGCACAAAGCCTGCCAGGATTTTAACTCTTCAGATATATTTTTCACCCTACTGAAACCACTCCTAGTAGCAAAGTGTGAGACCTCCGCAGGCTCCTGTAACGCCGCTGTGGTCTCTGGGAGAAGGCTGGCAGCTGCTGCCTGCCTATGTCCTGGGCACGCCGGCTGCCTCGCCCTGCACAGCACAGCACAGCAGGCAGCCCTTGCTGAGAGCCACGGCGTCTGCTTTCCTAGGAAGCACCTCAGCAGCACCTAGTGCGTTAGGGCTTCTTGGGAAATGTTTTTGCATTGCTTCATGCCCCAAATAATTCCTTAAGCCCCCTTCCCTCCACTGCTCACATGCATTTCAAATCCTGCCCCATCCCACTTGCCAATTTTCCCCAGGCTCATTGTGCAGAGCAGGAGGTTGCATGCTGCAGCATGGCACCCACTCCCTCCCACTCCCAGGGAGACCTCTCCCCTTTCCGAGCTCCCCCTGTTAGCAGTGGCCCTGGCATTTGGGCCACCATGTCCCTGATGGAGAAGCTGACCCTGCAGGGGACAGCTGAGAACCTCACCATACGGACAGGAGCTGTGCTTAACCACCCATACCCAATCCAGAAAGCAGACCCAGGCCTATTTTATTTACAAGTAGTGACAGAGGCATCCCAGCTTCCCATCCAATGCCTGTCCCTGTGTCCAGTGAGGTCTGCCCCTTCACAGTGCCAAGCTCCCCACAAGGTCCTGCTCCCAGCACCTGCTGCAGCACTGGCTAACACTCAGGGCATCTGATCCTCACCCTGCTCCTGATTGCAAACTTCAACTATTTTAAGACAAAATTGTCCTCGGGGTATCAACCTCTAGCCTGCATTTGAGACTTAGCCAGGACTGGTGGAATGGGCTAGACATTTGCAGGAGGAGCCTTGGGCCGGGCACTGGAGTGTTCACCCTGCGAAGAGCAGATGGTTTTATCACCTTTCTCTTGAGATGTCCTGACACTGGCGCTGCAACTTGGCATGGGACACGGGTCTTCCTGTGCCTGTGAAAATCCACCAAATCCCAGTCAGGTTACAAGCTGTTTAAAAGCATCCCCATACGTACATAGCAGACCTGAGTTCCTGTGGGGTTTTCCATTATTAATGGCTGATCTGGCTTCCAGGAACCAGTCACTGCCAACTGGAGGCTTTTTTGCAGCAGGAACATTTTGAAAACCACTATCCCATGCACACCCTCTGGTGAGTGATGAATTGCAAGCTCTTGTGGTCACTTTTTCTACAGTTTGGTGGGGGTTTTTTTCTTTTTTTCCTCCCTCTACTCCTTTATTTTTTTGAAACTAATAGGTAGTTAATGATATGTCTGACATCCAATTGAGTCAGCCAGTGGCTTCACAGCTCAGCAGGGGATGACAGGCAGATAAACAGCCAGACATACGGACATACACACCCACACATGTATGCACACACACGCACACTCACGCATGACTGCATAAGCCGTTTCTCTTAGAAACCTGGATCTACAGCAGTGATGGAACTACAGTGGTTTTGGCCAGTGGTGGACATTTGTCAAAGACAGTGACCCTTGGCCAGAATGGAGAGATGTCACTTGAGGCAAATAGGGCTGGCTTTTCCTTTGAAGAACAACTGTGGTGGCATGCCCATGCCACTGGACCCCTGCCCAGGCCACCCCCAGGCCCTGCACAGGCCCCAGCCACAAGAGTGCTTTTGGCTTGACCCGAGACTGTGTGAACTCTTATTGCATGTCTGTGTTGGGGCCCTGGCCCTGACACTGCCCAGCTGATGTGTTCATGTGCCTGCTTTGAAAGCCCTAGCAATACTGCTTTGACACCAGCAGTTAGGAGAATAATTTCACTTCTCTCTGTGGGGCACATCTGTACTCAGGTCTGGAGCACCACTGGTGATTCCAGAGGAAGGGCAATCCAGAGCATGGTTTAATTTAGAGCACATAGCTACACACTGGGAATAGATGGGTTATCAATGGCAGTACGTGGGCGTATTCCACATTTTCACTGGCTTCAGCTGGGGCCCTGTGCAAAGTGGATACATAGGTATCAGTGAAAAGGGACCTCTAATCCGTGCAAGAGCAAGAAGCAGGGGAACCCCACCTTTGCAGTCACCTAAATTTTGGAATGTGACACACAAATAAGGAAAATTGATTTTTCTACCATGCTGATAATCTCATGCATAGGAGAAAAGGGTCTGCTGCTTGCAGAGGTTGTGCTGCCAAAAAGGCTGCTTGCTGCTATGGGATCTAGTCCTCATGCAAAAGACAGCTTGAATCTATTTGGGAAAAGCAAAGCCACACATTCAACAGCCACAGGTCATTCAAGGCACAATGCGACATTTACAACATTCATGTTTATTCTGATTGTTGCACTCCTGTAGGACTGATTGCAGGTAATCATCAGGGTTCGGCACACAGGAGAGAGCATGGACAGTGACAGAACCTACAGTTCGTAGGTGCAAGAGGAGGTGACTTGGTCCTCAGCAGCTGCTTGTCTGCCTACCTGTTCTGGGTTTGTGGCTGTGCATAAAGCCCTGCAGACTCCCAAGTTTCTTAGACCAGAGAAAAGAAACAGCTGGCAAGAGCAAGCAAGAAAGTGAAGGATGGAAAGCACTTTCAAGGAGTTCTTGATTGATCTTACAAGCACCATGCAGAAAAGCCTCAGCCAGTTCCACGTGCACTGTCTGGAGACCTGTTGTGGTTTACATTCAGCCAGCAACTAAGCCCCACACACCCACTCACTCACTCACTCCCCCTCTGTGGGATAAGGGAGAGATTTGGAAGGGTAAAAGTGGGGAAAGTCATGGATTGAGATAACTACATGTAAAGCAAAAGCCCCATGTGCAAGCAAAGCAAAACAAAACAAGGCGTTTGTTGGGACGTCCCTCAGGGCACCCTCCTGTAGGGCATCCTCTTGGTCCCTAGGCAGACCACCTCCTGTCACTCCACTACGCACCCTCCAATGGGCAGATGAGTCGGAGTCGGAGGGTGGATCCATGGGCAGCTCCGAAGTTTAAAACCCCTCCCCTGGAGCTTTAGACCTACCCAGTTTTCCAGAATGATCCTGGTTTCCATGTCCCTCATAGGTTAATGTCCAATGTTCCCTCCCCAGTTCAATTCCCTTTGGGCGCTTGTACCCTGGCTCCTCCCATTCAGCCCTATCCCATTGGTCCCCGCTGTATTCTCCTCCCCCTTTTCCCTTCCTTAAAACCTCCAGTACCAGAGCAGCTGGGGGGGAATTCTTCCTGATCTGGACAATCAATATGTCCTCTTCCTGGTCACTGAAGGTCTTCCTCCTCCTCGTCATTCTTTTGCTCCCGCGGGCCCCAGAGGAGAAGACACTGCCACCTGTCCTGCCAGCCTTGGGAGAGAGCACGCGCCAGCTGCCTGGCCCGCCTCCCCGGCAGTGATTCTCCTCTCTGCGGCAACCAACTTCCCAGCGACCCGCAACCTTGAGCCTGCAGGTGAGGTCACTGGCCGACCTTCGTGGGGGTCTGACGGAGCCCCTGAGGCGGACAGCCCCGGCCGAGGGATCGGGCGTTCATTCACCACTCCCCAGGGGCAGGCAGGAGTTCAGTCACCCCCCAGGAAAACAGGGATCCATCACATGTAATGGTGACTTGGGAAGACAAACGGCATCACTCTGAATGTGTCACCCTCTTCCTCCCTTCCTTCATCCCCGGTTTTAAATGCTGAGCATGATGCCATATGGTGTGGGATATCCCTGTGATCAGTTGGGGTCAGCTCCAGTACCATCTGCCAGGCAATGACAAGTGTCCAGAGCAATGACAAGTGTCTGTATTGGGCTTGACCAGGAGCTGATCTCAACAAGCTCTGTTGAGAAACAAGTTCAAACACTTTAGGAATTGCTCTCTGTCAGCCTCTAATTGCTGATTCTAGTAATCACCAGCTGATGAGATCTGAAATTTGGATCAAGGAACAGCTTAAGTAAGTGAGTATTGCAACAACAAAAAGAGAGAATTCACACCTGAACGTTATTTTTTGCAAGAATGAATCTAAGCTCTTACTCTGCCAGTACCATGCAACAGCACTATTTATTTTCAGAAGTGGAGTTGGAGGTGGTCATACTCCACACAGGGCTTTGCTCCAACGTAGCAAGGTGCAAAAGATTCAATTTTAGTCTGAGCCAGGATGACCTAGAGAGCCAGGTCTTTATGCCTGGTCTGTGGTTTGCTAATGCTGACTTCATTTGTGGGTACATGCACAGGGAAGTTGAGCAAGCCAGGTAATGTGTTCGCACATTTAGAAGGCAGTTGTGCAAAACCACACTCGAGTCACAGCTGAACACACTTGATGGGGGAGACACTGATATATTTCACTATATTTAAATCAGCCTAGATCTTCTGAAAAAGCAAAAACAGCAAACAGGAAGGAGGACAGAGAAGGCATTTTTTTTCATAAGGCTGTTCAAGAGTAATGAAATGAAAAGGGCAAAGAAAATATTAACACTTACTTTGCACTCTGGCTGCATTCATGTGTGTCCACTTTAATTAGAACTGGAAATCTCCTAAATCTGGCAAAGTAATGGAAGACTTAACAGGATGCATGTAGTTCCAGCCTGGCCTATCTCTGTTGGAAGAACTTGTTGAAATAATGTCTCAGGGTCTGGCTCGAGAGCATTCTGGGGAGGTAGAGGTTATATCCTTATTGCTTTCTAGGTAAAAAGGGAGTGATTTAAGGACTGGACTGGAATGGGCTCTTTTATAGAGAAACAGAAATGTCAATCCCAGTTTTGAAGTTCACCCCCAAAGGGGATCTGGAAACAAATTTCTGAAAGAAACAAAGCAGTGTTTTACGGGCATCTCCCACTTTCAAGAATGCTGAATACTTCTCGTACTGTTAATCAAAAGTAAACTGTGAGAATAAAGAAAGGAGATTTATTCAGCCAAGCAAGCAGAGGCCAGGGATGCAGCACTTTCAGTGTCACTCTCCACTGGGGCTACCATGGCATGTGTAGGGAGCTCAGAGCAGGACAGACCTGCAGGGTCTCCCTTACATCCTCTGAGCTGCTCCTTTGATGAACCCCTTTCCCTCCCCATCATTTTCCTATGATCCATTCAGGCAAGAAAAAGGAGTTTAAAAATGTGCCCAGATGCCAAACTCTGCCTCCAAAATCCCTCCAAGAAAGCCCAACAAACAAGGCTGCCATTCCCACATTTCTCTCAAGTTGCCAACTGTGCCTACGCATCGAAGAAGGAGTGGTTTCTGCTAGATCCTCAGCTGGCTGGGGCTTCATTTAGCACAATCACGACCTGGAACTGCAAACAGCAATTCTCAGACAGATCGTGGGGCCTTTAGCTTCAGAAGCAGTACAAGATATAAGTGTTAATTTGTGGTTAAGTCATATTTATCTGGAACAGCACTGAAGGGTGTCTTGGCCTTTCCTGTAGCACAGCACTGAACTGCCAAAATAAAGAGGCATTAAAAGTTAATAAAAAGGTCTGAAACACATTCATTAAAATACTTGGAAAACTTTGCAGTTTGGCTTCATACCACAGAATGAGTATGTGAGAACTTGACTGGGCTTGCCTGCCTCCCTAGCAGACTGTCTTGACTTTATACTTATAAAAATATCACCTGGCGCCTGATGCCGTGTTAAAAAGCCCCTACCATGTCAGGTACTGTTGTAATTTGCCCTGGAAATGCATCTGAAGCACAGGAATGCGTGAGCACAACTTCAGAGCTCAAGCAAGGAAAATACTGGTTGTTACATAAAGCAGTGGATGCAAATGGCATTTTACTTATTTTATCCATCAGCCTGAATTTTCAGGGGCTGGTAACTTTGCCACCCCACTCTGGTTCATCCCGCCTCTGGATGGACGGATGTTGCGGCTAGCGCTCCCAGAGCAGGCTCTGTGGATACCACATTTTCAAGTGTCCTGGCCATATCTGGAACCATTTCAAGGAAAATCTAGCCCTATATTTGACCTCATTGTTCTATTTACTCACCACACTAATTACATCGGGCAGAGGGAAGGCCAACAAGACCGGCAGGATGGACTATTTGCATAGCTGCAAGCGGCTTCTATCTGATGGAGTGGAGTGGATTGAACTATAGGTGGATTGTGGGTCAAGAGGTTGTTTGAGTTTCACATTCATGGATGCCCTCTCCACAGCCAGTGCTTTTGTCAGCCGTTCCACAGCACTCTGCGCTGCTGCTCAGTCATGAACTGAGGGCTGGATTCAAGCTTCTGGGGATCAGGACCACTGTGGTTGTGATGTGGCACCCTGGGGACAAACCCTACAGTGCTTCAGTGAAAGTGCCCACTGTCCATCTCAGCCTATGGCCTGCCTGAAACCCTTGAGCCTTGGCAATAATTTGTCAAAAGATGAAGCCATCTTTGATCTAGTATTTAGTTTTAGGGTAAAAATTAAACAATATATGAAGTACCAGCTTGGAATTCTTTGCCTAGTCCTCGTTCCTCCTACCCCAGCCATTTCTCTGGGATGCCAAGCCTCTGGCTAACATTCCACTATCACATTTGGGATTATCCTGCCTCATGGTGTTTATCCTGCTTCCTTCAAAATGCAATGACTACCTTAGGACCAAGACCCAGTATTGAATTTTTCCACCTATCATAGCATTTATGAGTCCAAGGTGTTGGAGTTGGTAGTCTTTGGCCTTTTCCCTAGATGAGCTCTCAGAGTTGTCAGGTATTATAGAAGCAGACTTACAGGGTTTTTTAAGGTAGGGCTTATTTTACCAAGGAAGGTAACTAGTTAGCACTTTTCGTTTTGCTTATGCAAAAGTGTATGATTATGCAGCACTTCTCCAGCAGTGGATTGCTGTTCCCAGACATGCTTCCTTTGGGAGCCTGCTGTAGATTTGAGCTGCATGTCTCCCACCCTGCAAAATCCCAAGGCAGGGCTATGTGGAGGCACAGGACAAGTTCAGAACAGGCAGGCTGTGTGTGGAGGTCACTGGGACCCATGTAGCACCATGTGTAAGGAAGAGAATGGATTTTCAGCCTTCCTACCCACACTCTCTGCCCAAAATGACTTCTGCTTGAAGAAGAAGCTCTGCATTTCATCACAGAGCTGAACAGCCAGCACCTTGCTTAGTTTGGGTGACTGAACCCAAAATCTCAGTGGAGAAATCACACATTAGCATCCCTGCATGGCAACCACAGCTCTTGGGACAGTCCTACCTGTAAACACCACCACAGTCCTCTGCACCCTGGAGCACAGAGTATCGGGTATGACCTGTTCACAAGGACCTCAATTCCTGGCAAGAGCAGCACCCAGCTTCTCCAGATCCATTCACCTGTCTTTTTCCTTCACAGGAAGCTCACTGAAAGACTTCCTGATAGGAAAAGATCACTGGTGAAGGGGGATGGAAAGGAGCCCACACAGTGGAAGGTATGCACAAGTCTTCCTTCTACAACTTCTCTATTATCAGTAAAGAACAAAGAAAGAGCAGATGCATATCTGATATGTTTACATGACAGCTGCAGTATTTACTGATGCTTTTAAGGTCATATTTTACTTCAGTCAAACATCGAAAAAAAATGTAGAGAATATCTTGCAGTTAGTTAGCTAAACATCTTTTCCTGCCTTTCTATTGGGTAAGACAGATACAATAAACTTTATCTGTGAGACAGTTCAAGGAATTGGCAAGAGAGCCTAAAATCCACTAACTCAAGGTCACTCATCCACTCAAGGAGTCCAGGCTGACTGAGGAATGACCATAAATGATCACATTTCACACTGATTCAGTGGCTTGTGTAAAACATGAGTGAGTCTGCACACAGCTCCTGTGGGAGGAGCATCGTTTCACACTGACAAGCTACAGAGGCTTCTGTGAAGAGGCCCAGACCCCTCTGGGCATAGAAAGATAATTTTCCACCTAATCCCTGGGAGTTCTAATCAAAGCATGTACAAACACAGGAGTGTGGACAAATCTGTCACCTAAGCCCGTTGTGACTGAGCCTATAAATCCAAGAAACTGCAGCCTGGAAACACAGCCAGGACACACCCTGGGTACTCCTGCCATCACACCAAGTCCTGGCAGGGGGACATTACCTCTTGGCATCCTAGTAGCTTTCTGGGAGCTATGTGGGCACCATCACTATGGTATCCCAATATGTCCCAGTGACCAGCAAGACAGGGAATTTTGCAAATAAAGACAGCTAAAGTGAATGGCCTGTTTTCTTGACGATCCATGGTTCAGATAAAAAATCTTGGGTCTCTTGAATGGAAATTTAATGTTTTATGCACCGAAACACCCTTCCTAGCAAATGTAGTCTCAGGCTTAGTAGTTAAAGCTCCCCACCTGCCTTCTGGAGTGTCAAGAAATCACATGGGTGGTCAAGTTGTTCCCAGTCAGCTCTGAGGTCTATGGCCTTGGCCAGTGCAAGAGGCAGGGTACTAACTAAATGGTCCAATTTTGATCCAATAGTTGTCCAATTATGGTGCTACTTGAAGCTTGCATGGAAAAATTAGGAGAAAAAGCAGACAGCTCCCTTTTGTCCTATAGAAAGGAAAGTCTGAAGCCATTTTGCTCTGTTGCATCCCTGTTATCATTCTAGACTGTCCACCATATATAAAAAACTAATGCAATGTGAGCTAGAGCAAAGCCTGTTGGGAGGTACTAACACAAAAATAGAAACCTCCTACACTAAATGAAACGAATGCTGTGCATGCGCTAAGACCTGTGAGAGAGACTGCTTGTAAATATTCTTTGCAGTCTGTGTAGGAGTTGTGTGGAGGCAGCCTGAAGACCTCCAGCAGCAGAAAAATGAGATAAATGGGCATTTATTTGGCTGAGTGTCTGGAGAGAAGGGTTTTAATATGTGCTAGAAGAAAGTGGAGATTGAAGTTATCAAGATGTGTCATGATGGACTTAAATAATAAAGGCCTGAGCTGCCTCGTACAGCTCTCGTCTCATGGAGGAGGGTTTCAGAAAGGTGAGAAATAGTCTCTCACTGTATCTTTTCTCTCTTCGCTTGGCAGCCTTCTGTGTTTCTCAGCTAAAATCTCATAGAAAGATGTCACAAATTTACTGTGCATAGCAAACTTCCATTACCTGGAAATGCTCTTCCCAGCTGAAAGACTCCGTATTGGAAAAATAATTTAGCTATGTGAACCATATTGCTGAGTAGTGCCCCACGTGGGCTGTTCCCAGGAGCGAGGGCACACGCGAGCCCTGCTGCGCGCCCCCGATGCACGTGCGCGATAAGCGGCGCTGGTCGCGCCTTCTTATCAGAGGCTGCTCCGCGCGTCCTCCTACACAGCTCTGCTCCCCGACAGCACTGCCAGCCGCTGCCTCCTCGGGATGAAATTCTTCTGTGCTGCCTCAGGCAGTTTCATTCCATTTTCTACTTCTCTGGAGCTTATACTTCCAGCCAGAAAGTTGAAAAGTTACCAAGCAAGAAAAGGAGTAGGAAAAAAGTTACTGACCTTAATTTTTTCCAAAATTAAGTAAATGTGAGCAATTTTTAATTTTTTATGGAAAGGTGGTTTCTTCCCTTTCTTCTTTTTCCTTCCCACCAATACCAGACCCTGTGGTTTCTAATACCTTCCCAGAGCCAGAAAACATGTGCTTTCCTCTATCTTTTTTTTAAAGATGAAAGTCACTTTTCACAAATCCAATGAAACGATTTTATTTTTAAAAATCATACAAAATCCCACACCTAGGATAAAACATTTCAAATTAAAACCTGCGTATTTCCCAAGTGATAGCTAACCAAAAATAGAACTATTAAGGAGAAATTTCAGACATCTCTATAGCTTTCTCACAAAACTATAGACCAATAGAAGACTCATCCATATGAGAATAAGGATTGAGTATCAGCTATTTTAATCTATTACATGAGTTTATTTTGTTAATTGTAGCAGCTTCATAGCTCCAGCAGATCTGAAAGTTCGTGATCATTAAATATGAGCTCATCTCATGGAGACAAGTGTCTGGTTACACTTCATCTGTGTTTCGGCACAGCATAGAGGGGCTGGGTGCTCACAGAAGTGTGCCTGGCAGCTGGACCAGAGCAATGGGAATATTCCCATTTATGTGGAAGGATTGGGACAACTGATGTCAGCTCTGGAAAAAAAAAATCTCTACTTTGTGCATGCTACAAATTGTCCGCTTACAGCTGTAGCCAGTTATGCTGACACAATTAAATTGCCAAGTATGGGTGCAGCCTGAGAAGTCTCCTTATATAAAACAATGGAGCATTTTTTAGTTGCTGGTGTAATCACATGCCACAGGAATCTTGAATTTGACAAGCTCACTTGAAAGCTAGGTCTTACTAATACCTGCAAGGATACAGTCATGCAGGATTTCCCCTACAACAACAGCCTCTCCTACCCTGGTCTTTGGACACTGATTTTCATCACTCTTCCGGATGTGACGGGTCATGGGCTGTCCTGGCATCACAAATGACATTGCAAAGGAAGCACAGGAATGTCCTCCTGGGCATCATTGTACATGTCCATAATTTAACTTCAACAGTATCTTCCCTGTGGTCTCTCCAGAAGGGGAAGTGTGATCATCTTCGAAATTACAATGTCCTATAATGTAGACATGTAAAATCAGTGCGTCTACATTTGAACCTAGACACCTAGGTGTTCCAGGCCAGGATGGATGGTGCTTTGAACAACCTATCTAGCGAAAGATGACCCTGCCTATGGCAGGGGAGTTTGAATAGATGATCTTTAGAGGCTCCTTCCAACCCAACGTGATTCTATGATCCTGTGATTCCATGATCTCTTCTCCACTCCTGAACTCATTTTAGATACCTACACATATAAATACATGTGCATGCACACATATGTGTATCAAGATACGTGTATTCACTAGCCAAAATGAGACTTCAGAAGCACTGGTATGACCATGTGCAAGTATTGGTATGAAAAAATATACAGCATGTTCTTTTTCTTATTTCTTCAAGGCAAGGTTACTGCTGGTCTGGCATCCCAGCATCTACTGGGCCATTCTCAGCCTTGCACATGAACACACACATATGGGTATATGTACCCAGGAAACAGCACTGGCTGAAGATTGGATAGGATTTATACATCAGCCAGGAATTGCATCGCTTCCTCCTTGCTGTTGTGATACTCCCTGGAATTTGGGTGTTTCAGTAAGGAAGGAGTATTTCTCAAATTTATGCAAGGACAACTATAGCCGCTGATTGATTGATTGATTGATTGAAATTTCACCCAATCTGAAATAACATCAACTCACAAAGAACTGGAAGAAGTATGGCAGGTTGCTACTTCTGCCCTGAGCCCCACTGTAAGTTATCTTAGGTAAATATGTAATACAAACATAAATGAATCAAGCACTATTTAAAACATGTTAGGCTGCTTAGAAAGCAAGCCTATGGGGCACCACATCTGCTAATCTGATGTCTGGAGTCATCTGTGGGCAGCTGTCTTTTACCTTTGGTCTTACCTCTGTCCAGACTATGAAATGCCCAGACCCTTTGCTGGGCAGCAGCCACATTCCCCTTCACCTCATCCTGCCAGCTGAAACAAATCTGACACTTGACTCTCCTCTCATAACATAGGCTTTTCCATCCCCTGCTCATTTGTGATGCTCTTCCCTGCACCTTCAAAAAATCCCTTGGGAATGCAGGCAAACACAGCTTTCCAGCTGACATTCAAAAGAGCCCTGAACCAGGGCATTAAACTTGCCCTTGCTTTGTTGGTCAGCCTTACATGTTATACACACTAGAACAATGCTCCTGTGTATCAGTGGCTCACAGTCAGGCTGTGGTTGACTGATGCAACATGGTGCAGCTCATGCATCAGCTCCAGTGGGACACACTCCCATCCATCCAGTCATCTCCTTCCCCTGGCAAATGGCTGTTTTCATAGCAAGTGGTGCCCAAGAGCTGAACATCTTTATCCTTACAGCAGCCAGCCCAGAGCCCATAGCATTTACACTACTCCTACTACATCCACTATTACATTTCACCTCATTTCTGTTACCAGCCTTGTGTCATCAGTTTATGTTACTGCCTCCTTTTCAATTCTGGTGACACAGTTGGGAAGAAAGCATTAAATAAGGTCCATTCCAAGTCCAGTCCTGGAGGTATTCCACCAGTATTTGTTTCTGGCACATTTGTTCTCATTCAATCATAACCCACCATGATCTTCTTGTTTATCAGTGCTTTCCTTATAGTAAAATTCATGTTTCTCCAATATAAAAAAGAAATTATTTGGTTTATTTCAACATTTTAGTGCAGATTGCATTTGCCTTGCCTGAAAAGGTCACCTATCTTATTAAAAAAGGCATGATGTTAATTTGGCATGATCTACTTTGAGCAAATTCATGTTGTATTTCATCCCATTTTCAGTTATCTCCTGTCTCTTTCCTTCAGCATAGTCTTTATGTCCACCTGATTCATGGACCTAATGCATGAGCAGGAGGGGAAAAAAGAGAGAAAGTTGGTGCCCAATTTCCCTCTGTTTCCCCACTCTGCTCTGTATCTGTGACATTGCAGTCGCTGAAGTCCATGCAGGCAGCCTAAACAGAAGGAACAAAACAAGGAGTAAAGTCATGAGCTCACCCATGAAGCTGTCCCATGGAGCATGGACTGTGCATCCTTCCTGACAGAACCTGTTGCCTCATGAAACTCTGAGCCCAAGGGGCTTAGTCAAATATCTTAGATAGAGATGAAACATTAGCAATCATTAAAAGACAATTAAAAGGATTATCTTTCTTCATACTCTATAAACTGTTCTCTAGCTGGGCTAGAAGAACTACTTGGCTGAAGATCTCTTCATCAGGTGCACACCACAAATTTAACAACATTCTCTGTACAGTTTGGCCACCATCCAGAGCAGATACCACTGCAGATGAAGAACTGCTCTTCTGCACCAGGGCCATGGCTGCATCTTCAACCTCCACAGTGCCTCTCCATTGCAGAGACACAGCACTCCTGGGGAACATAGGGATATGTGGATACAGTTTGCTTTCCACGCACTGCAATTGGAAGTAGACAGCATGGCAAAGCTCTTGTGTACACTCCTTGCCAAGCAAGAGCGAGCCTGGCTGGAATAGGTACTGGGTTTGGTAAGCAGGGAGGCTCTGTATCAACTTACTAAAAGGATGGTGTCTGTCAATTAGGGCACGCAGGCAGGTAAGCTGCAGACACAGAGCAAGGTTTAAGGCTCTGCAGCTTGCTGGGAGTGGCTTTGTGAGAATGCACCTGGCAGGTGCACCACACGTGTGGCCAGCACTGCAGAGCAGTACAGCACCAGTGCAGCCCGGGGAGGCCCTCCTCGCTCTGCCCCCCGGGCACACAGGCATTTGTCACAGCAGCAGCACAGGAAACTGCCAAGATAGCAGGTGCCAGTGGTTAGCACATCAATAGTTTCCACCGTCTGGAGAAGCCTGGGGTTGTGTGCTTCCGGAAGGGGTGCAGCCCAGACAGGCAAAGCCTGTATGCCCCTCCAGCTGGTAGCAGTATGGGAGACAGCGACTGTCATCACTTATGCCCCCAACTGACCCAAAAATGAAGAGGTGGGCCCAGCCCAGGTAAACTTTCCCAGAAGACTAGAAAAGGAGAGTAAGGAAGAAGACAACTACAGTCTTGCCAAGCATGTCCCAGCCCAGGTTCCTCTCTCTGTGTGCAGCCGCTCGGGGAAGCGCTGCCTGTGCAAAGCTTTGTGTGCAGTCAGCCAAGCACTGAGCACTGCCTCAGGCACCTGCCCCTCACTTTGGTGCCCTCCTCTCTGCCCATTTGTACATACCCAGCTCTTCCACCAGCTCCTGACACAGCAATTTAGAGAAACAGTGGCGGGCCTGCTTCCAGACACCTCCTGACTACTGCTGGGGCAAGGTCCACCGCAGGAATCAGTGCAGGAGCAGTGCAGTGGCATCCTTTCACCCCACGTGTTGTACATTTCTTAGTCTCAAGCTATTTCTGTGTTCTGCAGATCACAACGCCCAGGAAGGCATCCTCAGGGGCCTACAGCAGAACACAGCATGTCTGGGAAGGGCAGTTTAAGACTGATTAGCCCTTCAAAACCATTCCACGTGTATTTATACAGCTGCTGTTTCCTAAACTGACAGGACTTTCTATGAGTGCAAACCCTTCTAACGTTCAGTGAACATCAGCAGTAACAGAAACAAATGACAGATTATTCGTGTATAATTGGTATGTTGCATGGAACATAATTTATGCAGTTAACAAAAAGAGAAAAAAGTGCAGTGGTAGAAACAATAATGGCAGGAAACTGAGGCAGCGGAGGTGTCGATGTAAAGTACCAAGAACAGTGAGAAACTACACGATCCAAGTTCAGGAAGAAAGTGGTTATTTAATTAATTATAATTGGGTTTATATAACTTGGTTCCCAAAGATCACAGGAGGTCATTGGATCTCGGACCAGCCACCCCCTGTCCAATTGGCTAAAGCTTACAACACCTACTTCAAAATACTATTTCGCTGTATACCAGAACAACTCTGAAAAATAAATACCAGGTGTGCAGATAAAACTCTGTTTACAAAAACCCATAGCAGTGTTTATCATAGCTTTCATGAGAACCACAAAGTTCTCACAGAAGGCTGAAGAAAGCTGAAAAACTTCTCTACCAAAGCTTTTCAGCATCTACAGTGGAGGTTTAGGTTAGATACCAGGAAAAGGTTCTTCACCCAGAGGGTAGCTGGAAGAGGCTCTTCAGTGAAGTCGTCATAGCACCAAGCCTGACAAAGTTCAAGAAGCATTTGGACAACACTCCCAGGCACATGGTGTGATTCTTGGGGTGTCCTGTGCAGGGCCAGGAGTTGGACTCGATGATCCTTGTGGGTGCCTTCCAACTCAGCAGATTCTATGATTCTATGATTCTAAATAAAAAAACAATTCTCACTTCATCTTATTATGAGCTGGAATTTTACAGCTGACTATCGCAAAATAGAGTAGAACCTTTTAGCACTTTTGATACTGTATAATCTATAAAACCCTTTATTTAGAAAGAAAACTTAAAACATACTGAGAAGAGAGCATTTTCCTTCCTGCTGTGAAATTAATGTACTAGCTCCCTCATGGCCAAGTGGCAGAGAAATATAAAAGTGATTTTGCCCAAATACTGATTTCTCTGTTGCACTTTGTTAAGCAGAGCTGATACATCACTCCTGGTGCTCTCTTTGGATAATGCCAAACAATAATGAGAAAGAAAATGCAGACTTCAGATAAGGCAGGACAATAATACTATAATAAAACAATTGTCTCTGAGTTTCTTTAACAACATTTATTGTAAAACAACTGCACTGAAATCCACCTCAGCTTACCAGCTTTTAAATGAAACAATGAACAAACAGTCCCAAAACTACTGACATTTTGACTATGACTTTTAAAATACATTCATCTTTATAAAGGTTAATCTAAAATATCTTGAGAACTCTCTCACTTTCTTTCAATTTATTCGAGTCCCTCAGCAACCAGGACATAGTCACTCCATAAAAACTATGCCTCCTAAGTGCTAGATTTGAAGAGGATCTTGCCTCAGAAGACACTGCATATGGTGGCAAGGGACAGCTCTTGTTTTTCTCGACATTTTCACAGCTTGGCATTTCAGAGAAAAAAGAGCTCGTTAAACAGCTAGTTAATATGCTGAGAATGACCTTGCAAAGAGAAAACAGCATGAGAATAAAGTTCTTGTGAAACTCATACTTATGTATGCCAGCCTGGAAAAAGGATGGAAAATGGTGTGGAGTGTCCAAAGTTCCAATTCCCCTGCCTCTGACTTTGCCCAAGCAAGCTGTCAAGCTTCCTTCTTGTGTAAGAAAGAGTTTTATGGCCAGATCTTACATATCTCTGTGCTTTGCAAGAAGGCTGGTGCCCCATGATGTCCACCCTGGAGGCTACGCTCCAACTATGGCCTTCATTCCAGCTGGTGATTCCCAGTCCATGCTGACTGCAGCAATAGGAGTTTCCCCCAGTACAGAGTTTGGTGGCAAGGAACATACCATGTGTCAATTTAAAAAGATTGAAAAACAGAATCCAGCACATGAAGAAAAAGTCTTTGGAGAAGATATGTCTGTGGTCTGAGACCAATCAGATCCCTCTGTCTTGCTAACACTGTTCAAGTGGAGAACATGCCCTTACCAGAATACATCCTCTCCCTTAGGACTTAATACAGATGAAAACTTCAGGGACCAGATTCTCAGACAGCATAAATTGACATAATTTCATTAACTGAACCAGCTAGACCTGAATCTCTGGTTGCTGCAAGCTGCATTTGGGATACTGCTTTTCCTACACTTTTCTGGATGACTATCATCCTTCTGTCTGACCACCATTATATTATGGTAACCACAGAACAGCGTTCTTTCCCCTAGATGTGATCTGACCACAAAACAAAGAGTTGTCAGAAGCCTCAGGAAATCTGCTGGTCCACTATCTATTCTGCAGCAGGATTAGCTGTAGTTGCACTGTAGACTTGTTCTGTATCTTCAGATACCACAGCCTATGGATATTCCCAGGAGTTTTGGTTTTAATGACTGGGCAATTTCATCCATAGCAAGACAAAGCAGAGGAAATCTGAACCCTTACAGGCGCAGAGCAGATTTGGAGGCAGCTGCTTGCCAAGATCCCACCTGGATATTGGCGTGGGATTGGGCTGGGAAATAGCAATGAGCTCAAACTGCACACTGGGATCCACCAGAAGCACTTTTTCATGTTTGCATAGGCAAGCGTAGCAAACTGGCTCTGGCTGCTGCTGTCAGTAATATTCTGAAGAAATGGAATATAGTCTGTGTGGTTGGGCCAAGGGATTATTTGGGTTCAGCTGATGTGCATGGACTGAGGACTCAACAGTACTCTGAAGCTGTGGGATTTTAATGATCATTCTGCTTTCTTCTGCATGCTGTAAGTTGATTGTTACTCCAGCTATCACACAACTGGGTCTTAGCTCTCTCCAGACCAATTTTTCATATGTGGCACTAAGTTCCTGATGGATTCATTCAATGATTTATCAAAGACGAAACTAGCCACAAGTAAAAGACTGAGTTCTATGAAAGATCATTTCTTCAAGTAAAACCCATGAAACAGAATTACTGAATGCAAAGAGTCCTCCAGGGAGAGTGCTTCTATGCAGAAGAAAATAATTGCCATTTTTCATTTGTTCTACCAACATTTTATCTTATGCTCAGCTGTAGTTTGTACACCTAAACCAACAGCAAGACACCAGATCAAGTGTCCTGACTTTGCAGTAACACCCCCACAGCTGATAAATAGAATCCCGTATGCTGACTGCATTGATGACACAGACAAAAAAGAGAAGTCCTTCTTGCCAGTAGAACCACTACCATATGATTATTAATTTACTTTAAGTTCAGCAAATCACCCTCCAGTAATTACTAGCTTAATCTAATCTTGCTTGCATTTTAACACCCAATTAAAAAGACATATACCACAATAAGCATGAAAAATCAACTAACCTGCAGCAACACCAAACACAGAAACACGTCCACAAACCTGAATGGGGAATAACAGCTGACAGAAGTTCTCAAGAAGATGACATTATCTGTCATTTCTATTGGAGCCTCCCTCTAACTTAAATCTGAATAGACCATGCATGGACTTTCTCCAATACATACAAGGACTCAAGTCATAACCAAAAAATATCAGTCGAATTTTTCTGGAGCATCCATAGGGAGATGGTATTGTGTGTTTCTTACTGCTCTAAAGGCTTGGTAGAGATATTTCAGTGGAAGTGTTATCCTTCAGGATTTCTTCAGCCCAAAGGTGGACACAATTAGTAAAGTACTGAGGCTTGCTGAGGTCCCGGATCTGGGCATTTGTATAAGCATGTCCATGCTTGTGTGTAAAAGGGGAAGGCAAATAAAGCCATAAAACAACATAATGTGTCAAGACATCAATCATTTTTTCCAGCAATTACACAAAGTCTACACCTTTAATTCAAATTAATTTATCATAGCTCTAGACCTCCGACCCATGTCAGGAAAGACAGTCATCAGCTTCCCGATGGGGCAATGTCAGACAGGGGGTTTCTGTTCTCCAGGGGGTCAGTCATAAGCTGAATATCTCAGCTGAACCACCACTATGTGCTACTTGGAAAGCAGCATTCTCCTCACGTGGTGGCATAGAAACACAACAAAAATTACCATAGCGGCTCATAAAAAAGACCAGGACACAACTAGAGGGCCAGGCTCCTGTTCCTGTAAGGAAGGTGATGCAGTGATCCCATGCACTGAGCTAGGATTGCAAGGCACAGCCTGAGATCCTGACCCTCTCCTCTTTCCTGCACTTCTTTGCCTTCTTGAAGTTCACAGACTTCTCCTGAAGGAGATACTTGGCTGAGCTGAGCACTGCTTTTCCCAAAAGGAAGCCAAAGGAGAAGGCAGAGGTGACTAGCACCCCATTCCATGATAATTTAGTGACTGGTGAGCACTTGCCCACAAAGTGGAAGGCTACCTCTCAGTTCCCCCTCCTCAGCATGATTACAATCCAGGCTTTCCTCTGCCCAAATATTTGTATATACCCTCAGGCTTGTTCCCTCTTCCTGCTCCAGATCTGCCTTCCTGTCTGGGCCCAGCTCTGCTTTTGCCAGCCCCAGTCCTGGCGGTTAGAGAATACAAATTGTAATGAAAACCATGGGTCTGAATGCCTTCGGGATGGAAGGAATACTGGATCCAGGTGCTTCCCAACACTAACCAAGGATGTCAGCCATTCTGCTTGAGTGGCAAGAAGGGCCACATCCTAATGATGGCAGCTACAGTGCTTTGTGGTGATCTCAGAGATGTACACAAAGGCAAAACCAGGCTGTAAAATGGTGGATTTCAGGTTTATTCATGCTAAAAGTCTAGATGTTGAGGGAGTTTACAGGTGCCTACTTTCTCAGTACATTCCCTTCATTTCCTGCATGCCTAGGGAATATAGGTACTTTACAGAATCACAGAATATTCTCAGTCGGAAACGACCCACATGGATCATCAAGTCCAACTCTTAAGTGAATGGCCCATATGGGGATCAAATCCACAGCCTTGGTGTTATTATCACCAGGAGCTAATAGAGTTAGGCTGTGCTGAAGAGAATGCCTTTTGGATTACTTTCTGGAGGTAAGGTACCTATATTTCACCAAAATCCAATTTCAAGCACTCTGGCTTTCACTGAAAGTTGCTACTAAAACAGATGCTCAAGAGTTTCATGTCATAACAGCAATGTGTAGTCTTGGTTTATTGGGATAGGAATTAGAAATGGCATTAAGTGTAATTTTAAATGAACCTAAACTAAATATGAGAAGACAAATATTGTCATTCTGCCAGGGTGTTTCAAATCATGTGTTATATGCCTGGTTTTAAGCATTGGAGCTTAGGTGTTAAAGACAAAGGTATATACTGCCTCAGGAGAGTTCAATAAATCCCTTTTCCTAAAAGATGGTTCATGTAACAACCGAATTTAGCCCTGGTGTAATTCTGCTGCTTTCAATCCCAAGAGTTCATTTTGTTTGCTGTGTGTTTCCAAGCTGAGAAAATAAACAATATGAAAAATACCTTTCTGTGTCACAGCACCTCTCATGCTAAAGTCTAGGCAAACACACAAGATCTGTGACATATTTGGTGTACTGTGGACCAGGGAACTGTATCTTTCAAGGGATCTCCTAAGACTAAGCCTCAAAACATTCTGCGTGACCTTGGGAAAAGCACTTCATTTTTCTCTGGCTAGGTCTATTGTATAAATTAAACCCTGCCAGGGGGATGTTCCAGGGCATTGGAATTCAATCCTGTATAAACTGTTGACATAATCCTTGGCATCAGTTTCGCTGAAGCCAACTGGCAGTGTCCCAGACAATTCTCCACACAGCTCAAGAGTCAATGTAACCCAAGGCCATCCCCAGCAGACGTGGAGAGGCAGCCCCTCCACTCTGCAGGGGAACTCAAGGAACACAGCCTGCCCCGTGCCAGCCTCTGTGCTCAACAGCGAGCCTGGGCATGTTTTGTTGATGAGCACAAACACATCTGATCCACCTAAAATGGGGGTAATGTATCATTTCCTTTATAAAGACCTGTGTGATTTAAGCATGCAACTACTGTTACAGTTATTGCATACATACAGCTGGACTCCCCATAAGATTATTTGAAAGCACTTGTAAATGAACTGTCTTTCCCCTCTCTGAGTACCAGGGAACAGCTGCCAGAAAATACATCCTATAGGAAATTCATGCTCACACCTACAGATAATGCCTGCCAGAGAGAAAACAAGGGAGTAGCACGGTGGCCTATGGGGCAAGATTTTTAATATCCTGCTTTGTAGGTGCAGGAGGAAAGATGTTTATGCATTGCTCTCCTCCCTGTGAGACAGTAGGGTGGCCTTGTCTATCTCCAGAGGTCCTTTGCTTTAGCTGATGCTCTCTTTCCCACCTGGCAATCTTGCCATGGCCATAGGAGCCATGTGTGCTTGTTTGATGGATGCGCTTTCAGCACTGCAACAGCTTTTTGCCAACCATCCTCTCTTCCAAAAAAGAGCTCAGTTGAAGAGCAGTTGATGATGCTGCAGATCTACTCTAAAGGCCAGTAAGCAGTAACCTGCAATTAATGCAGAGAAATGGAAAGGAAGTAGAAGCAGAGGGAAAGCCCCCACCTCCTTCTAGAGCCACTGCTTCCCTTAATCCCTGCCAAGTATTCTGGAGCTCTTCACCCTGTTTGAGCCCGTCACTTGAAAACATTTTACTTACAGATCCTACCAGATGTACAAACAATTGGTATCTCCTCCAAGTGCTTTGGACTTCAGTGCGTTAGGAGCTGGGTTCAAAATACAAGTCATATTTCATCCACCATATTCCAGCCCACAGAGAAAGGCATGGGACGCTTGAGCTTTGTAACAATTCCTACTGGCATTAACTACCAGCCTCCACAGTCAAGGGCTACCTTTTTGGCCAAATGGACACACAAATGATTGCCAACACTAAGCCTCTTCTGTTTGCTCATCCTGAAGCAGCAGGCTCTGTCACTTTCCCACACTCTCTTGCCAAACAGAATTGAACTGGCTACTCCTGATTTAAATTTGTGCAACTTTATATGTAAGTAGTCTTTCTAATCAAAAAACACATACATATATTTGACTAGTAATATAGGATAATAAGGTGTGCATTATGATACTGATACTTTCAAACAATCCTATTTTGGAAATGGGCCATTCTAAGACTTTTGTTCCCAGCAGCATATACACAATTTCCTTCAGAGCTGTCAGACTTCACCTCTATACACACTCTGCATGCAGGTGCATTATAGTCCACAGCTGGAACTGTTTTGTATTAAATACTTCCTGTGTAAAAAACAACAAAAATCAAACTGGTGATAATTATTATAGTAGTTCTTTCTCTGAGATTATGGAAGAAACCAATCTTTGACAAAGGAAGGCACTCAGCTATGTCTTGAGCCAGTAAACAGTTGCCTAAGTGTTCACTAGCCCATTTTACAGAGGTGTCGTGTTTGCAAGAGGCTTTCATCCTAAAACCATGCCCTCTGTGTAGATGATCCTGTAGCCTTCATCATCTGCTGCTCTCTCATCTCAGTTCTGAATGAAGGAATAAAAATATTCTTGCACACTTTGAAGAACCAACTTCCAAAGAAATCTTACAGCTGCATAGAAGACAAAATGGTTCAGCCAGTGGAGAATTGATGGACTGGCTGTAATAGGACTTACTCCATCACCACACCTCTCTCTCTTCTGATGGCAATATAGAAGTAAATAATGATCCTACAAAAGCTGAGTTTGGCGCTAGCTTTGTATAAAAAATGAGGATGCTTCATTGCTCTCAGAAATTTTTAAATTAGATGGATTATCAGTTACTAGGCTACATATTTTTAAGTGTTGTTTTGGCCAAGTGCCCCTGTAGACTGTAATGAATTGTCCAAAACCCTCTTCTCCTCACTATTCCCAAAGCTGAAACTTTTTACAGCATTTGCAAACAGCTGCACTTTTCAGAAAGGCAGAAATACTCTCAAATTTAGCTACATGTTTGGCAACCTCTATCCCAGACGTTCACAGGACTCCAGCCATTGCTTCTCCCACTTCACAAAAAGAATTGCTTTTGACTGACAAAGCCTGAATTTTGACTCAGCCAAACCACAGCATAGGTACACAAAATCTGTGGCCAGTTGGCACCAGCTCAATCCTGGAGCTGATGGTACCTGCCCTTCAGATTTTCCAAAGGAGAGTAACCCTTGCGTCACACTATTCAATGCCTCTTTTGTTCTGGTTTTAATCCTGTGTCCAGCCATGGGTTTATGTGACTCCTGAACTGCTGTCAGCAGGAAAGATGCCACTCGGTGCCATTTGATTCAGCACCTGCAGGCTCAAGCTACGAGTCAAAAACCACAACTATGGGAAAGTAACTTACACACAGAGCAGGAAAAGCAAGTATGTCGGAGTACTGCCCATTATTCAGAGGAAAGCCAGTGCGATGAAGGCAACTGTATTGTTAAGATACATGGTAAGAAAGAGAGAATGCAGGTATATAGGCTGAAACCGACCCCAATTTTATTTTTTTAAAAATTACGTGAAACAAAAACGTATGTGATTTATTACAGAAAAGGAGACACTTGGTCCAAGAAATATTATTTTCATGAAGCAAGAAGATCAAATGATATCACTTGTTTTTAGTGGCTGAATCGGCCTCGGCTGGGCGCTCAGGCGCTCCCGTCCACCCAGGCGCAGCCATTTCCTGCTTCTTCCCAAGCCTCAGCTCTCGGGATCGCGCCCGGCGCCCCGCGGAGCGCCGTGAGGCGGAGCGAGCGGCGCC